>JAHLJT010008756.1:102200270-102542770 GCA_031308135.1 Acheta domesticus
ACGGTGTCTAGTGAAGGCCCGTACCGCATAAGTCGGTTAGTATCGCAAAACGTTGCAGAAATTGTAGAAGACCAACAAAAAGTAATCGGACAATATAATTTCTATAACTTGCGACCATGTAAAGAATAAGGGAAATGATTTACAGGAATACTGAATTTAAACTAAGAGATTGTTTTGCTTACCAGAGTCAAGCTGACATGGAAAGCTGGCAAGGGTTAGAATTTCGTTTCAAAAATTATGAGAGAGGGGAGATTTAACGCCCAGTCCAAGTACGAGTGGCTGTGGGAATCATCTTACCGGGTCGCGGGTTCGAAAACCGCGCGCCTAGAAGAGGTTCCGTTCTCCGTGACCAAGGAACTCCGATAAGCGGCGTATTCCAAAGAGGCCGGAAAGGGGATGAGGGGGGTAATTGGTTGATGAGAGCCACACGGGACGACACGACGATGTGAGGACGGAGAGCCAGTTACTGGATGGCGACGACACGTGGGCACTTACGAGAGAATGATCAAACGAGGTAGATGAGGGAGTTTTTTTGAAATAGCATGATAAGAATGCTACAGCAAGGAATGTGCGCCGTGACAGAACTGTCAGTAATTTTGGACAAGCAATCTAATTGTGCTCGGAAGTTGCGAGGAGTCTGTTACATCAGACTTATATTTCGTCTTCATGAACTGAAGATTTGGATCTCTAAATTAATACGAAATCCTGTAGTGAAGGTCATATAGAACATTGTTAATACGTGTGTTATCAATGGTAGGGCATTTATCATGTAAACTCAACGAAAATTACTTTATTACAATTATTAATTTTGACACGGTAAATTGCAGTGATCATAGCGTTTTTGAATAGGGTTGTGAGAGTATTATTGGTGTCATTTCTGATATTTGAAGGGACCAGTGACGATTTCTGATTGCATGTGTAATATTTCTTGCAATACAAGTTGTTATGTTGCAGAATTCTAAATTGAGGAATTAAAGAGTAATAAATGTAACAGTGCACATTAATGTAACAAATTATCAGTCAGAAGCATGTGTACTTGGAATGTAAATTTGTCTTGTTCTGTTAGTGGAAGAGAGATTGAAGTTGTGAACTTTCACTCTCATTAACTGGTATTATTTACAAATGTTTTCGTATTATTTCCGGTATTATTTACAAATGTTTTATTAGTAATTTGTGTTGTAATTTTCTTACTATTATGATAATTTCAAGACTTGTTAATTTATATTAAGTTGGGGTAGGGATTTTACAGTCTTTGCATTAATGCTGTACTTCATTTGAGATTGTTAAATAATCACATAATAGTGTTTCATTATTTTGCAGTTTTCGGAATGTCACTTTTGTGAAAGCTATGTTGATTCAAATCAATGTTTTTTTTGTCGATTGTAAATTACTAGGTGAAGGTACGTCTGTTACACAGCTATTTTACTGCCAAATGGTATTAGTAAAATAGGTTCCCATAATTTTTTTGGATCATGATTTGTATGATTTGATTTCATAGAACATAGAATTAGCATGCGATAAGGATCACTATGTGGCATTGTAAGGTTAAAAGATAAGAAAGACAACAGGTTGTAATCAATTGAAAGCATATTCGTGTGTAATTTGTTGGTTTGCAGGTGTACAATCAGTCTGATTACCTCACCTATTATTTTGTAGATGTTTTTCTTGTGTAATTATTTGTTTGCATTCTACAAGTGATACCAAGGAGGTTGATAATCGACTTGTTGCAACACAGTCAGTGTATGTTAGAGGTATTGATTCATGTTTTGTTAATAAGTTGAAGATTGAATTTTTTTGGTTACAACATGCAGTGATACAAAGAATGATGCCAAGAATACTGGTTATTATCTTCATGAATATCACGGTTCAGTTTCTATCTCTGTTTCGTTAGAAATTTCAAGGGGGATTTTGTCTCGGGAGATAAACAAATTTTTCGCTGGTCCACACTTCATGCTCAATGCATGAAAGTTTGTTTTTTTGCACTGTTACACTCATTATTATTTGTCTGAGGTATTTGGCGAACGTTCATTTGTGTGTATTATTTTGTCACCTAGGGCACGAGCGGCCTGTATGCATTTTTTATGAGAATCATGGGATAGTGAGAATTAAGTCATGGCCATACGCCTGGAGAGTGGGATATGGCCGTGTATTCTACGATCAATTCGTAAAATGTTGTTAATTCTGTTTTCCCTGAAAATGCATTTGTATTTTCTTTAAGTGGAATCACGCAGATCAACGCAGGCAAGAACCTAGCCCTTGGTCCCTGATTTCCTTTCTTGAGAATCTTAAAAAAAATGTTGCATTCTTTAGTTAGAGCGACATCCTCGTTCGGTGCGACCCTTGCCACCGAACGATATCCTAGGTGTTGCGTCACAATATATATATATATTGTATATATATATATATATTTATTAAAACGTAACGACCTATGTCACCCCGCCTTGAGTGGGCTACGTCACGGCCTAAGCACACCGTATGCAAGCATTGGAACGACGGCGGGGAGGCAAAGCGGGGCAGCGTAGTGGGGAAGGGAGGCGGGGAGAGAGATAAGGGCTGTGGAGAGAGCGAGCGTGGGGACAGCTGGTCACGCGGCGATTTGTCACTGGCAGTTGATGGAGGAGCGAGGAAGAGAAGAATTTGGGAAGTGAGACTTCAAGACGCGCTCCGATACGACGGTCGATGCGTAGCCCGTGCTCGCCTAGCAGCACACCCCAGGCGAGGGGATGCCATGCCATTCCGCCGGTCAAAGACGTCGCGTTATAGGGAGACGCGCCCTAGGCCAAGACTACGAGTCGTGCACACGATCGCCTAGTCGTCGCAAGCTTTTGGCGAAAAGACGCCGCGTTATAGAGAGACGCGCCCTTGAGGGGACTCACGCAGACCCGGCCCGCAACGGCAGCCACCGCGTCACACCGATGCACCCTTGGCCCGCGCCTGCCGTCGCAGCTGCGCCTGCCGCCACCACCGCTGCTGCGCCTGCCGCCGTTGCCACCACCGCGTCACGCCGACGCGCCCTTGGCCCGCACCTGCCGCCGCCGCGTTATACAGAGACGTGCCTTCGGCAGGGCTCTCACAGACGCTGTCGGTGTCACACAGGGACCGCCGTGTCACCAGGGCCCTTGGCCGTGCACACCCTTGGGCCAGCACCCGTGCCCGAGCCTGGGTGAACGGAATTTCAGTTCTTTCATGCGTTATATTGTTCACTTGTTTTTTGTTATTTTTGGTTTGTAATTGATTAAGAAACAATAAATGTTTGTGATCATTTCTTTTAAGAAAATGCACGATTTGAAAGGTGCTGAAAGGTGGCTTTCGGCAGGACGACCTGTATCCCCTCCTTACCCGGGAAGGGGAAAAATATAAACATGTGTGTGTTTATATTTGGGCCTGGGCATGGCGTCACAATATATAAATGATTTAAACTACTACAAAATTTATTCTCTAGGAGCCTTCAATCATTCGATCAAATTTTTGATTCCCTACCCTAATTCTTCCCTTCATCTCTCCCCCTGAGTCATTACTCAGACGATTCTGGAATAATAGTTATTTATGCACCAAGGTTATTTAAAGGTTCTAATGATCCAGCGGCGACAAAAAGCCCGGGTGTCTTTGGCCCGAAGAATTTTTGTTGCTCGAGACCATTAGATCCAGTCAACGCCCATGGTACATACAAGATTTAATTTTTTATCCAGTTTTAATGATTCAGATTTACTTATTAACTAAATGTTAACTTGACTCGGTTTGTCATTTTCTATACCTCTCCCACAATTCCCTCCATAAGAGAACGTGAAGAAGCATTAAACTGTTTGCACATTTCCCTCGTAACCACGCTCTTCTTGGTGCACGTCCGTTATTCTGTTTATATCGAAAGCAATAACAAACAATAAACCATGAGTAAAAAATTTAAAAAAATGCACCTTAAAGGGACTCCATTTCCCCTGAGAAGACATCGTAACCTCTTCTCTTTCCAGGACACCTTATCCTTTTACAATAAGAGAGGCAGAAACAAGAGAGGACAGCAAGTGTAGACTGCAAGCCACAAGACCAAACATATCGCTTAATCAGTGCCTACAACAAGCTTGATTGTCTACCTTTTGTTTTATGGTTGCCGAAATATTTTCCAGCCTTATATGAACGCACTGAACGTCAGTGCTAATTTTGCTAAATAAGGAGTTAATTATTATGTTAAGAAAATTATAAATTTATACTTTTCATTTTCATTTATTTTCGAGTCGCAAGCGTCGCGTTGGGAAGTGGTCAGAAAGTCAGCTTTCCGTCCCTGAATAGAGATCAAAACCAGAGAAATTTATTGTTGCTTTGCATATGGACAGACAAGACGGATCGTGGCAGGCATTTTGGAGTTCTCCAGTTCCATTTGCTCATCATTACACTTTTGTTCCTTCATTCTTGAATTGTACACTAAACCTAATAACGAGTCTTTGTAGACGGCAACCAAATGTATTGTCCCATTGAGTTTCATCGTTCATTAATATTCTTCACTGGTTTTGCTGTTTCTGGTCTACCAAGGACCGTAGCGGTCTGCGATTCATTGGACAGGTTTTCGTTTTTGTTTTTTATGAAATATATATTGTAAATATATGTTGTAAATGTGTTTTGCACCCTGATATGTAAATATTTACTATAAAGCATTCATGCTGAGGCATTTCGGATGGTCGAATTGTAATGGGATTAATTAATACGGTCTTTCATGTGTGAAAGTAGAGTTGAGATTTCGTTGTTACTGTTAGGGTGTATTTATTGATTCTTGACAGCCTTAATCTTTTTGTTTTTTCATCGCCTCCTTGTCCTGAGTTTTAATAATGGATATCATACTTAGAGAGCGATCATTCAATCTGAGGTGGCTCTACCTCAATTATAAATAATTCCAAACATTATTTTCTACTTTGTATCTCCATCACCTCCTAATTGCGTCTGATTACACTTTATCATCGCTTTTGACGTGCAGTTTGTAGAGTCATATTTAAAAACGACTAACAATCTAAGAATTTACGATCTAAGGTATTCAAGGTGGAAGTCAGCGAGCTGCGGAAAACCGAGGCATTAAGTTTTAGCATTCCGTTCCTTGTGTTCCTGTGAGCCTCATATTTCACTTTCAAAGAGTGGGTAGTGAACACGAGAATCGCTTGTTTTCCGCGTGTTGGGGGCCGTTACGTGCCGCGCGGGGCGTCCGTCGCCGCCGCTCGGACAGGAAGGCGGCAGCGCGAAAAACGCGCAGGAAACATGAGCCGGACGGCGGGGGCCAGCCGCAAAAAAACTGACGCGTTTTATGGCTCAACTGCAGCGCCAGGCGGTTCGACGCGACAAGGGGGCGGGGGCGGGGCGGAGCGAGTGGGTTGGCTGAGGGACAGCGGGAGACAGCAGAGGACTACAGAGGGCAGCGGTGAACGACGGCGGCGACTGAGAGATGCAGGGTACGGCGTTGAGATGCTAGATAGGGCGGGGAAGTGCGAGGAGATGCAGTGTGGTGCGTGGAGATGCGAGGTGGGAAGGAGTTGCGAGGAGATGATGCGGGAGTGAGGCGGGGAGATGTGAGATGGTGCGGGGAGATGCAAGGTGGGTAGAGAGATGCATGTTCGGGTGGAAAGGTGCGGGGAGGCTCGAGGAGAAGCGTGGGAGAGGCGGGGAGGTGCGGGAAGGTGCAAGGTGGAGTGGGGAAGTTTGAGGTGGACAGGGAGGTACAGGATGTAGAGGTACGAGGAGGTTCGAGGAGGTTCGAGGAGGTACGAGGAGGTACGAGGAGGTTCGAGGAGATTCGGGGAAGAGCCGAGGAGCTGCGGGGAGGTGTAGGGAGGTGCGAGGAGATACTGGGTGGGGCGGCGGGTGATAGCCGCACGTTGGGAACCTGTTGGCTCGCGCGTCGTGACTGTGTGCGAGCACAAACCGAGGGCCGCTTTTTGTGTGGTGCCTTCGCTTTATGGCCTCTTGTGTCGCGTTCTCTTTGGCGCAGTGGGTTTGCGCCAGACCACAGAAAAATCCCTGCCTCTGGCAGTCAAGACAATGTTTCATTCAGATTATTCATTGAAGAGTGCCGCGCATTCTCTATCCAATTAGAACACTTCCTGAACTGTAATTCTCAGCTGAAGAGAGAGGGAAGAGGGACTCCAATGAATTTACGTATTTCGCATATATCGCTTTGTAGTGTTCTTAATGTTTTATACACTTGCTGTATTGCTTTCGATTCTTGAAATGTTGAATTATAATCGAATAAATACTGATATAGGGACACGCATTTTCTTTGAAAATTAAACTTAAATAAAAATGTAATATAAAATCAATCGGTTATTGGAAAACTCCCATGAATTTTAATGCAAGATAATTTGTCTTCAATTAATTAACTTTAGGTCTTACTCTCTTTCACGACGTAACGGAAATGCTGAACCTTCGTATGAAACCTGATGGAAATGCCTTTGGAGTCTCACCAACAAGATCAATTAATAAACCTTGCAAAAAGAAGTGACAACGAAGTACAGATTTATTCAAACTTTCAACAATGAAACGTAGAGAGTTATAGTTTACAAAACAATATTTCACCAATGTATTATTTATTAACCGAACAACTGGTCCATTGAAACAGAGTTGCATAAATGTCTCAAAATTATATTTCAGTTTCTGTGAAATTCTTTCACAAGTATGAGTCATCAAGACAATGAAATACGTTCGCTCTTCCATGCGAATAAGTTTTCCTCCCATAGGGCAACCAAATGAGACCTTCGGGTTCCATCTCAACGACAAATTACTTTTTCACAGGTTACTTTCCCTTTCAACCACATTTTCGGCAAATGTAAATTTACAAATTGGTTTCAACATGTCCTTTAAACCAATGAATGAATTTCAATTTTTTAATCTGTGAAATATTATGGGTGTCCATTTCTACAAAATGAATAAAACATTATGGTTTAGCTACTCGTATTTTGATTTCTTATCTATGAATTTATATTTATATTATCTAATAAATTATGCAAGGTAAAAACTATTTAGAATTTCCTAGTTAGGTTACACTTCTGATTCATTTTGTACCTACAACATTGCTGTACATTTATCAGTTCAAAAAATCATGGTTTTAGAAAGGATATTACGTGCTGATTTATTAGTTACATAGTAGCAATTCGCAGCATAGTCCAAACTAAAAAAATGGACATTTTGCAATACTTTTTTCATTGCATCGGTAATCGAAACAGACCTAGAATGTTATTCACAAATTTTGGTATGAAATCTTTCTATACTGAAAGATACGAGTTATTTTTTAAAATCAGGATTTTCGAAGAGAAAACTTAAGCAACCACTTTGAATTTAAGCTAAAACGTCGTTGGGCGACTGATGAACTAGCCAGTCGCCTCTCGCAGAATGCAATCGAAGGACTCAGCCGCATTGCATTGCATCGCGTCGCGAGGCATGGGATGGCATCGCATCATATGGCATCCCATCGCATGGCATAGCGTAGCATGGCATGGCATCGCGTGGCGTGGGATGGCATGGTATAGTGTGGTATGGAATGGCATGGCATGGCATGGCATGGCGTGTCATCGCATGACATTACATTACATTGAATGGTATCACATGGCATCACATGACATGGCATGGCATGGCATGGCATGGCATGGCATGGCATGGCATGGCATGACATGGCATGGCCATCGCATCGCATTCCATCGCATTGCATCGCATTGCATCGCATTGCATCGCATTGCATCGCATTTCATCGCATTTCATCGCATTGCATCGCATTGCATCGCATTGTATCACATTGCATCGCATGGCAAGGCATGGCATGGCATGGCATGGCATGGCATCGCATCGCATCACATCGCACCACACCACACTGCAACGCATCGTATCACTTCGTGCCGTGCCGTGCCGCGCCGCCCCGCGCCGCGCTGCGCTGTGCCGGTCTGGGGCGCGCGCTCGACCTCTGCTGCTGCAGACGGCTCAATGGAAGCGAAGGGTGCAAAGTTGCACAATGCGCTGGGTCCCGGCGGCTCCCTTGCCGTTGAAAGCATCTGCATAATGCCAGGTTGCGCCTCGCAATATGCAGCGAGCAAAGGAGCCAGAGACGCGAGGGCCCGCGGACGGCAATCCATGCTGCAAAACTCACACATCAGGGGTGATACACAGACCTAAAGGGTGCCTTAGTGACGAGGGAGTGAATAAGTGAGAGAGTGAATGAGTAAGTAATGAATGAGTGCGTGAGTAATGAACGAGTGAATGAGTAATGAATAAGTAATAAATGAATGAGTAAATGAGTGAATGGGTGAATACTGGTTCAATGCACGACAATTACTAAGCTCATTAGATCTTTATATATTGTGCATGTTACATTGCGGGAAGTGGCGTTATTTCCCCACGTTGGAATGTGAAATTCGGTGCCGACCTACACGGCGGCCTGCAGGTTTCCTCTCAACGTATCTCTCCAGACGAGATCGGTGACACAGGGTCTTGGCGCGATGTCCAAGTGCGCAAAGCAGAAGGCTGCGGGTTCGATTCCTGCGTAAGGCATGGGTGATTTCACCACATGGTTGAGGCGTAGTTGGTTTTCTCATACCATAATGTATTTGATTAGAATAACATTCTATTTCATTATTTAACAGTCATTTATCTCTCATCAATCAGCCCTTTTGATGAACCCTATTACCCAATGAAAGGCAATAACAATCGACTACTGAGATCAAATTATCATACAATGAAAGAGGAATAGCGTAAGGTGTGAACTTCCTCCTCGCATGTGCTTGGGACCGAATAGGGCACACATCACCGCAGTTTCCAAGTTGGTTTGGATGATTGTGCCGACAATTGCAACACGTACAGGTTTGCAACCCTCAACCCTTAACCAAGGGTTGAGGGTTGGAAACCAGTATGTGCTGCAATTTTATGAGGCGAATATTACATATAATCACAGGGTTACTTTCACTTCATCCTTGGATTCCTTGAACATTATTGGATTCCTCCGTCATCCTTGAACATTATTGGATTGGAAAGCCGAGAATATATCTGATATTTGGTTGAGCGTTCAGGGTCTCAGAAAGTAGTTGTAGTGTATTTGCTCTATATCGGTATTTAAGTACGCGTTTTATTTGATATCACATATCATTTTCGGGTAAACGTCAATTTCTACAAAAATAAGAAAGCGGAACGGAACATCTCCTATCTTCTAAACAAATGAACTAATAGAAATATAAACTTTATCAATATATCGAATCATGGTTCACTTATACAATATATTGTTCACAGACACAAATAACATTATTTCAAATCGAACAAATATTATTGTAAATGAGGGGGGAAAAGTGATGAGGTAAGCGTGCAATTATTTCATAATTTGGAGAGAAGTGGATATGAAACGCGCTTCCTGTCCAAAAACCACTCACGACCGCTCAGCCTAAAGCTGTAAACCTTGAAAGCCTCCTCAGAGCCATCTCGAAGCGTTTACTGCATAACGCCCGCCGGCCATTTGCTTGGGATTTGGCTAAGTCCCGAGAGCAAAGGCCATATTCCTCACTCGGTTGCAGAGCCATTCCGCAGCGGATTGGGGAAGTAGTTAAGCTCAGCGAAATACCGCGAACAGTTCGGTTTCCGCCGAGTATTTGTGGATGTGGGTAGAGTGAAGCAAAATACAAGTTATAATTCCTGGAAAGTAGCAAACATCTCATCACATTTCACTTCGTATAATACGATGGTGGAATAGAGATGTGATAGTGAATGAAGTATTAAAATGTGAGTATAGGTTAGTTTCAAATTGAATTCATGTTAACAGCAACAGAACTGAACGATTAGAATCGTGGCTGTGTGTTTACATTGACAGTCGCAGTTGACTATGTAAGGTGACATTAGGCCAAGATGAACTTACTTACTAAAATGTAAATTAAAAACAAGTGGAATGAACGCTTAAACATAATTTGAGAAGAGGATGGCATCAAAACCTTCCAAAGTAACAAACCTCATACAGAAGAGATCCCAGGACCTCAGGGGAAGAAGAGTGCAAAAGGCAATGCAGAGTAAAGGGAAAACCGGAAAAGAGAATGCTGATAGACTAAGATGGAAACTGGAATTCGGCAGATGTCTAAAAATTTAAAACGCTTTCAAGATCCTAAAAAATTGTAAACTTGTTGCAAAAGACTAGGAATGGTCTATTAAAGGCGACAGGGAGGAATGTCAAACCATAAGCTTTTGACGGGGATTCAATAGAAGAGGGATGCCTGGAATTTCGCAAAGTTAATAAGCATTTAATGTTACTCATTGGAACTTTTCATGACAATATTTTGCTTATCGAGAAGTTTTTAAAAAGAATTAAGTACACAAAGATAATGGTTTCAAATTTTCCGAAATGATACTGAACGGGATGTAGGATGACATGCTCCCCTAAAAGCTGTAATGGATGAAACAACGAGATAAGTAATAGATTAAACAACAAAATAATCAATGATAACCCTGAGACATTATCACTATAACATTGTTTAATATTATTAATATTGTTCAACATTATAACCAAACCGTCTTACCCCTCCCTGCACTTTTCACACATTTGGGATACTCCAATAGAAATATAATGAAGGACTCCCGCTATCTTTGAGCTTCCTGAACAACGCATAACCATTACATTGTTTTATAATTCAGCAGAGTTTCATGTGCTCTTTTATCGAAAGCTCTCCTGTTGTCGAAATCCTGCCAATGCGTCAGGGCGTCGCGAAGTGGCGACCGTTCTGTCAAATATGTCATCTGCTAAAGAGGGTCGGAATCCGTCGCCTCTAGGGACGCCGGTCTCTTGGAGCGACTCAGACTGCAGCACTCTCCTCAAGGAGACGCAGCAGCACAAGCGGCGGGAGAAGGAAGAAGAGCTGAAGGAAGTAGAGATAATAGTAGTAATAGTAATAGTGGTAGTAATAGTACTACTAATAGTAGTAGTAATAGTATAGTAGTAGTAATAGTAGTACTAGTAATAGTAGTAGTAGTAGTAGTAGTATTAATAGTAGTAGTAATAGTAGTAGTAATAATAGTAGTAGTAATAATAGTAGTAGTATCAGTAATAGTAGTAGTAGTAATAATAGTAGTAGTAATAGTATTATTATTATTATTATTATTATTATTAGTAGTAGTAGTAGTAGTAGTAGTAGTAGTAGTAATAATGGTAGTAATGGTAGCCATGAAGTCAGAGATGATCGGATGAGGGTCGAGGTGGTTAGGACGCAAGCAGCCGTGGCGGCGAGGAGACCACGAGGCGAGGAAACGAACCCATGCTGATGATACACGCTTCGGAGGGACTACCACGAGGGGTATTGGTGGTTACCGTATGGTTAACGATGATACCGTATGGTTAGACGAACAAAAACCACATGTCTGGGTGTAAGTATATCTAGGAAATTTGTTTTTCTATTGTGTAATAGATCTGAAAATGATCAAGTTACGCAAAAGCGTCGTTTAATTGGTATTCGATGGCACTCGAAGCGCGATTTTGAAGAAAGATGCATATTCATGAGTTCATAGAGGGTAAAGTACATTTTGATGTAGAGCGCATGAATATTGAAGGCGGGGAATCCTCCGCCAAGTTTCGTGCGGCGCCTGTGCGTGGCGCAGCGCGTCCTCCGTCGCACCTGACTGCCGCCGCCACCTCCGCTCAACCGCCTGCCCTCCCCGCCGCCGTCCGCACGCGGTGGTTGCCGGCGGCGTGGCTTGACGAGGAGGGGGCGGGGGCGAGGGCGGGGCGGGGGCGCGGCCGGGCGGCGAGGGGCGGCAGCGCCCGGGCGCAGGAGCGCTGAGGCACGAGCGCGACGCCCCCGCCGTGTATTGATCGGTCGGCACCGGCCCCGCCCCTGCGCCCGCCTCCGCGCCCGCCCACTCGCTCTGCCCCGCCGCGCCCCACAGCATCGGCCCTCCCGCCCCGCCTCGCCTCGCCTCGCCTCGGTGAGCGGCGGCGACTGTTGAGGCGGCGGAGGGGCTGGAGCCAACGTCGACTGTGGCCGCGGTGGCGGAGATGTGGGTCGAGCAAGAGATGGAGGCGAAGGTGTGTCGGCGGAAGAGGGAGCGGTGGCTGCGGTGGTAGCAGCTACGGTGGTAGTGGGAACGATGATAGCGGCGGCCGTGGTAGCGGGAACGGAGGTAGCGGCGGCGGTAGTAGCTGGGACAGTGGTAGCGGCGGCGGTGGTAGGGGCAACGGTGGTAGAGGCGACGGTGGTAGTGGCAACGGTGGTAGCGGCGGCGGTGGTGGTGGTGGCGGAGGCGGGGATAGCGACGGCGGTGGTAGCGGCGGCGGTGGTAGCGGCGGCGGTGGTAGCGGGCGGCGGTGGTAGCGGCGGCGGTGGTAGCGGCGGCGGTGATAGCGGTGGTGGTGATAGCGGTGGCAGTGGTAGCGGTGGCGCGGCGGTTCCAGCGGCAGCAGTGACTGTGGCGCCGACGGCATATGGCAGCCTTGCAACGACCTCTCCTCCTGCGTTCGTTGCCGAGAGCGTCGCCTCGCCCGGAGCTTTGGTCGCTGAGGCGGCACCCGCAGCAGCCTCCCCGGCCGCTTCCATCGACGTCGCCCCAACGCACACCCCCGCTCCCTCCCGGCGCCGCTGTCGGGTCACATTTAAAATTAGCGTAGAGGGCGCGATACGGAGCGCATGCGTTTAATATAGTCGCGCTGCCCACACTAGGGTGAGCGGATTTGCGACGTTCGATTGATAAATTTATCGCACGAGAATTACACCAGGATATAAACTTTTCCTGCTGGCTGTACGTTTATAGATCGGTTTCGCCATTGTGTAATGTCCATCGCGGTGGTTCATATAAGCTGTTCGTGTTGTAAGGAGTGGAGGTATGCTTTACTGGCCCGCTACCTACGTAACTCTTACCCTCTACGTACCGGAGCGGTGGCTCAGGGAAGAGGTGGCTCGCTGATGTCACTGCAGATTGCTTCTGACCAGGAGGTCGTAGAGTTCGAGACCCGACGGTGGCAGGATTTTCGACACTAGCATTCTCCTCCAGACTTCAGTCGCTGTCTGCAGGAGATTTCTAGCGGCCGGCTGCTCTGGTCGATAGTTTTCCGTGTTTTTTTTCGATCAACACCAGGCGGAGCAGTACCCTCACAAACGGGCAACGGACCGCGCGCGATCTCTCCTTCCTCTTTGTACTGTCCTCACCTCTATCTTTCAAACAGTAACACGAGCATGCACTTCACTACCACACATGTCGTGGGACCGGTCGGGAGGTTGAGGCTTGCCCCGGCTGGGGAGGTGTCCCTCTGATGGAAGATATATGACGGGGGCAAACGTCGCTAGCCGACGGTAGGTCGGCGCTGAATCTCGCCATCCAGCGGGAAAATATCACCGTCACCTCACGAGGAAAGAACGTGCACTACACGTACGGGAATTCTTTGCATTTGCCGCGCCCTGAATCACCAATAAATAAATCAATCTCCGTCTACATAATGTGCAGGAATATATACATTTTCTTTACGAAGGGAGTTTGGTACTCTTCCAATTACTCCTTATTAAGGGGGGTCATGTAAGACTCGAAATGCCAGTGCAAGCACAGTCTTAAGTCAAGCCTGAAATACTGATTGGCGAATACACAATCTCTCGCATCCATTGTACACCTGTGGTGTAGGCAATTACGGGGACGTGGTCTGTGTCGCTCGCTGTGTCGTGATCCACTTGCAGAACCGCTGCTCGTTATTTCGCCCGCGAGGCCGCCGCCGCCGCCTCCGCTTTTGGGCTTCTCGAGGGGCTGCGCTGCTTCCAGGCCCCGAGCGCCGTCCACGCACTCGCTCCGGTCGCGCGCCTTCCTTACACGGAAGCGGCCGCTGCGCTCGCGTGTTCCAGGAGACTCTGGAAACTGGGCTCGATAACGAGCACGAAATATTTTTTTTGAATGTCATAAAAGTCGCACGATGTCTGGTATAGTGATTAAACCAGAAAAGGTTTGAAATCCTCGTCATCGTGATGGGTCGTGTTCGAAACGTTTGAGAAAATATTTTGATTTAATGTCAATACTTCATATAAGGGAAATTTTAAATATAAATTTGGGAAAACGATAAAATTTTCAGAAGTGGAATGAATGGTCCAGTTTAGATTTATTTTCAACCTAAGTGGGAATTTAATGCAGCTGCCAGCTGTAACACTGTTTGGCGAAATTCTCTCCACCCCTATAAGACTCCCAGCACTTGATGTAGTCTACTTATCAAAAGAATTTTTTCAAGCGTTCTCCCAGACGTATCAGCTCAATGTAAAAAAAATTGCTTATATGGTCTTTCGTAATTCTTAAACATTAAACCTCACTGGGAAGGCCGTTTGCTAGTTATTTGGACGAATACAGTTGCCTGACCCGTTCTCCTTCCTTACTCCGAAAAAATATGACGAAAGGAGCTTACAATCTGGATTTCGCCTCTCACTAAAACCCCTTTCCGTGTGCCCCTCCACCGTCGCTCCTCCGGCTCGGGCAGCCGCTGCAGGCAGAGACATAAGTTCAGATGTCTCCGCGCGACACGCCATCGGCAAGCGCGACCAGAGCGCCGTATAAGGCGATACTCCTGCCGCTTGCTGCCTTGGCTCCAAAAAGAAGGAGCAGCAGCGACGGCGGGGGCGAGTGCACCGGCGAAGAATTCGAAGGCGGCGGAGACGAGGACGGTGAAGAACTTCTGGAGACACAGGCTTTGGCGGCGGTTGGAGGTGAGGGAGGTGAAGACGATGGGGTGAGAGCAACGGTAGGGCGATAGCGAAGGAAGTGAAATCGAGAACTTTGAAGATGTTGATTATGATTCATTATTTTAAGTCATTAGCCCCGTAAGTGCAATGCAATATACCAGAGATGGGGATATTTCTCCACTTAGGGGTAAGCTCTATGCTTCCGACTGGCCTATGTATGGTAGTCGTGCCAGTAGGTGTAAGTGTGTGTGTGTAAGAGGAAACAAGAGGGAAAGATAGCACCCGGGTCCGTGGTCTGTTTGGTACGATTCTGCCCCAACATTTATTCATATTGATCGGAGAAATCATGGAAAAATACACTGTCAGAAATTTATGCAGTACTTTAATGTAAATTAATTAAAGTAATTATCATGAATGCACATTAAATTTAATGTACACTTAGGATGAAAGAGACAGAGTTTTGTGGTCATATCTGGAAGGAATGAATGATCTTGAAGGACTAGTGACAATAAACCTTATGATATGAATGATGAGAGGCAGGGAAAACGGGAGAACCTCTAAATATACGCTGATTTTGACTTGTGCATTAAATTCAATGCACACATATACTAAGCTCATTTTAATTTACAAGGTTACATTCAGTTTCATGTACAATACAGTAGTCTACATTAGATTTAATGACATTTCTGACAGTACACCTATTAGAGCAGCCTGATTTTTCCTTTGGACGGATGCTGATTTTGATCTAGCTATGTAGTTGTGTGGCAATGTGTCGAAAATTCACCATCGTCGAGACTCGAACAGTAGGACCTCCACGTCAGAGATAATGGTATTGACAATGTCAATCGTTGCCCTAGGATATTTCAGCAGGTGAAAACTACGACGAAAAGCACAGAGAGATGGGAAAAAACGAGAGGGAAATGGTGGAAGCGAAAATCACTGTGCCGAAAGATGAAAGAAAAGTATTAATAAAAATGTCAGACACTGCAAATGTCAGAAACAAAGTCGCAACAACTTCGGAAGTACTGCGATCTTTCACAGAGAGGTCGCAGAATTGATTCCCGCTAACACGCGATTATCGAGATGATGGTTCTCTGGCCGCGGAGAGAAGCGCAGCAACCGCGCGTCGCGGAGGAGTGCGGGGGGTGCGGGGAGGGGGGAGCGGGGCGTGGTCGGGGGTGGGGGTGGGTGGGGAAAGGGGCCGCCATTGCCGCGCCGCGCGCCCCAGTCAATAAAGCGCGTTTGCTGGTGGATCAGCAAATATCGGCGACCGGCAGCGGGGGCGGGGGCGGGGGCGGGAGCTGCGCGGGGGCTGGGCGGAGTTGGGCGGATGACGTGCAGCTAAGCTTCTCGCTCGAGGGGATGAGAAATATCCAGTGGAGTTTGCTGACATTCCGATAGCAGACAGGTTTGCTTCCTTAACAGTGACGCTCGCCATAGCAAATTACGTAGCAGTTTATTTGTAAGGTGGTCATAAGTTACCACGTGACATCCTGTATACAAGTCCTAGATATTCAGGCATGCATCCAACTGTACCAATGACTTTGTAATGAAAAATAAAATACTCCCAATACAGTACTTGATACTCATGATTTGAGAATTCAAAAAATGTATGGACAGTGAGTTTTCAGAACTTCCCGATATAAAAAGAAATGCGAAATGTATTTCCTAGCGTGATTGCTTTTTTTAACTCTTACTCCTTTCGGTATTGGCCGATCTCGGTAATAGCGGCAGAACCATTAGCGACAAACCACTAGTTAATGGATAAATTACATAACTTTTTATAGACATCAATCCATAACGTCATTCGTTTGGCAAAAAATAAAAGAAAGAAAATGTATTCACTGTAGGGAAGCATATATTACATCAATGTACACCACAATCTAATAACAAAGGTAAACGTTATGATCAGATAAGAATCACATTAACCATACCAAATATGATATAAGATGATACATTTTTTCTGAATTTCTCTTATTTACTTTCTACTTGTATCATCAAATTTAATTAATATTTACATCCACACACACAGACGTACATTAATGCACATTTAGAATCGTGACCCTTCCAATACAATGCTATTTACTCTGAACTATTTACGCAAGAGTTACATCAATGCGTAACATTATATCTTGACTTAGGTATCGAAATATGAAGACAGTCGAAAATAAATTAATAAGTAAAATATTTGTCTACCATAGAAATCCACGCCGAGGCGAGAGTTCCTTTTACGTTTTGAAGGCCCCGTGCTCATAAAACGGGAGGGAGACCAATGATGGCAGCGATAAGGGGCGTCAGCAGAGTTCCAGCGTTTCTTCGGCGGCGCGGAGGGCAAATATTTGCGTCCGTAAAGTGCGCGACGTTGAGATCGGAGAGGCTCACCCCCCGCCCCCCGCCCCTCTCCGCCCCGCACGCCAGCAACACACGTCACGCCCCACACTGTCCTTAAAATATGCACAAACTTGGAATGTTTTCTGCCTTATGTAACACAATCATGACCCTTATTTTAGGCTACGATTTTAAACTACTGCATTATCGGCGCTTGTTAAGTTCTAGAAATGCGTTTGATGAACCCAAGACACGCACATCAAACATAGAACAATTGTATTGAACTATTGCGGAGACAGTGGAGAATGTGAATAATGATATTGCTTTTCAATGGCAATGATTTCTCACTTGTTTACTTTCAACTTCAGAGCGTGTTCTCTTTCGAAAAGAATTTAGAACAACTTATTTTCAGACATTTTCGTTGAATTCAATTATTCGAACTTAAGTGATTAGGCCGTGGCCTGGTTCAATGTACGAAGTAATCTAATTTTATATTACTAAAAAATATACTTTAATTCTTATTCATTCTCGGGCAATGCAAAATACGTTTAAAGACAAGTTCATGAGCTCACCACAGTTTTGATTTGAGTATGCAGGAAGTTCTACAATGGTACACCGTTACGTAATATACTCAGGACATTGATGTTTGAAAGATGGATTTTAAGTCAGAGATGTGAAATGATAAATCGGATTAATAATAGTTTGCATAAGTATTTGGGAAGCTGGCATTATTCAATGTCTTTCTCCTAATCAACCCTACAATGCCGAATGGTATTTTTTCCTCTGAGTTTCCTCTTTTCTTTAGAATCCCTTAACTGCCAGTCAAAGAAGACGAAGTTAACAGTGAAGCGAGAAACGCGATACTATCGTTCTAGATATCAAACCTTCTTTGTTCACGATTTTTACCCCATCTAGTTTTCATTATTTTGAATACGCTATGAATATTTCATCTCACGAATGGTATACAAGCCCATTTCCATCTTTCATAGAATGGGAACATGCACTAACATTTTCAAACCGGGGGAGTTTGCTTAAGGCATCAACTGATGATATTTCAGTGTCTCTGACCAGGAGGTCGCGTTGTAGTTTTCCGTGGTTTCTCCTATCAACACCAGGCGAATGCCGAAGCAGTACCCTAACCAAAGGGCCACAGCCCGCGCGCGACTTTTCCTTCCTCTTCCTTGCCCTATGGCCACCGCTCATTTACATACACTCACACTTACATGCACTACATTACCACACTTGTTGGGAGACCAATCGAGAGCTTTGAGCTAGTCCCGGTTGGCTAGTGCCGCGCTGGTGAGAGTTGTGTAGTTGGGGAAACCCCTGTAAGCGACGTGTAGGTCAGTGCAGGACCTCACCATCCAGTAGGGGAATATCCCGCCACCTCCCGAGGAAAACACATTCTACACTTACGGGACTAATGACCTGGCAGATGACGCTCCCGGAATCATCAATCAATCAACATTTTCAATTCTACTGATATTACACGGTGGTGTCCGCAGACTTTAAGTCCACAAGTCTACGAGGAAAAAATGGCGCCGCTTCATTGCAGATCATCCATGTCGAAAATTACTACTTGTTTTTCAAGATATGAAAACACTTCAATAAATTTAAAATTGCTTTAATTTTTCTTTAATTTTTCGTGATTTTCGGAAAATTTATTCTTGATGGCACACTTTGAGTTATTCGAAGCAGTCCACCAAAACCTCCAAGTCCTTACGTGATAGTGGTCAGAGACAAGGGGAGGAAGAATTGGAGAGGGAGATGAGGGGGTGGAAAAGATACATCGGGATGGAGAAGGAGAGGGGGAGAGGGAGAACGGTGCTGTTCTTGAGAGGGGGAGGCTAAACGACTCTGCTCTGCCTTTCATTGTATCTCCTTATGCGACATTGAAGATCACGTACAAATTAAAGCCCAGAGCGCAGCTCCGTTATCTTTAGAGCATATACTGGGTGTCTGTCAATGTGAAAAATTATTTCCTCAAGAGAGAATGCTTTCCGGAGAATGTAAGTAGTCATTTTTGACGCCGAGTTATGAAATCTAAATGAGACACAATATTGCAGAGACGAACGAAAACGCAAGAAACAAGCACTGCTTATAAATGTATATTAACTTTTAACTTCTCATTTGCTCTTTTATTAAATGGCATTGTCTCTTGCTACTAGAAAATGTACCGTACGTGTATAACGCGGAAAACTCAGATTCTTATTTGTGTTTCTGAAAGGTTCTCACTTATTTATTTACTGAATTATTCACTTTTAGTTTCTCACTAATTGGTATGTCAAGGTACTAAACGAAGGCTAAATATTACGAGTACATTTTTAGAGGGAGATAAGCGTCGATATCGACTATCCAGCTCGGGCACTGCGCGTTGGAACACTTAATAGCGACGCATTTTGAAAAATGTTTGGCTCTCGAAGGAAAAGGACCGTAAAGCTAGACATCCACAAAAAATACTCTCTCGTCGAGCCTGCTAGTCATCTATGAGGAAACTGTCGCGGAATCTTCATCGTTTGCACTAAGGGTAACAACGCGGTGGAGATATATTTACTATAACCATATCTCAGGGTCGCGAACGAGATATTTAGATTTAGACTGATTAATTCCTGATTGATCATTTTGTGTTTCCGAGCACGTCAACTGCTTTGGTCTTTAGTTCCGTAAACGCAGTGAATATCACAAGCCGGGAGGTGGCAGTGTTCTTCCCTGCCTAGAAGTTCAGATTCGGCGCCAACCTACACGTCGGCTTGCGGCAGTTCCTCCTCCAGGTATCCCCACCAGGAGGGCATTGTTCCACAAGCTCACAGCTCCTGACTTGCATTCCGACACGTGAGATAGTGTAGGTTATGTCTGTGTGTGTAAGGGGAAAAGAAAGGGCAATGAAGCGGAAGAAAAGATCGCGCGCGGTCCATCGCCCGTTTGGGTGGTGCTCCGGCATTCACCTGGCCTTGATCGATGAAAACACGGAAGACTTCCCGTCAGAACAGGCGGCCATTAGAATTCTCTTCCATACTGCGAGAAAATTTGCTCAAGAATAGCTTCAACCTAGTGTCGAAAATTCTTCACTCTCGGAACTCGAATCCTACTTCAGAGATATCCCAGTGGCAAGAGTTGTTTCTGGTTGTAGATTCAGATGAGATAAATCTCGAGTTGTCTCCCCAAGGAAGAAGGTATCAGTAGGAATAGCGCGCTTGAATGCCGCTTCACTCGAAGCCACACCGCCGCTGGCAAGCGACGGTGGCGGTGCGTCGGGGTGCGTCGGGGGCGGTGCTGGGGGCGGCGGCGGCGGCGTGCGCCCACGGACCTGTTGCTGGCCGCCCTCCTGCCCCGCGTCGCGACCTGTTGCCGCCCCCGCGCCGCTGGCGTCCCGCCAGCCGCCGCCGCCCCCTCCCCCGCCGCCCGGCCGCCCCCGCGCGAAGCCATTTGTCGTCCCCTCATTTGCCTGCGCGCCGCAGATCGCCACCTCAAACGAAGTGTTATGGCGCCGCGGCTAGAAGAAGCCTGTCAGTCCCTTTCTTTAGCGGCGTCGCTACGCGGTGCCGTGTGAGGTGCACGCGCGAAGGACGTCAACAGGCAAGTGGGAGCGGAGGACTGCAAGCGGCCGTGGTGCCCGCCCGCAGCACTCAAAGCAGTCTTGTAGACGTGTAGTGGTTATATTTCGACCCTTTCCAATGACATAGTTCCTACTGACAAAGTCAAAGAAAAATTGTTAATGTGCCAAGGTTCTACACGACTTCTGCCAGAAGTAGAAAACACTCATGCTGCAATCTGTAGACAATTAGCAACTGTAAAAAATGACTATTGTAAGAGAGATGTCTGAATGGTGAGTTAATGAAACTTTGATTCAAAAAGGCTGAAATGTTTGTGGGAACCTTGCCATTCTAAAATGTCGATTTGTAATATTTTGTGACGTTAACTGTTTTTCAGTCTTTTCTTTCCTTTGCGGATTCTACCCATGCGACCATTATTCCATTAAAAGTGGTGAACAGCATCCGTAAAAGCGGAATTTTCCGAAGCTTAGCTCTTCCGATAACTAGCTGAACGAGCAATAACTAGCTGAATCCTTCCGATTACATCGCAAAAGGAAGAACTGTAGAAGTTACAACAGAAAAGTTCAACACATGCACTATACGGAAAATCGAAAATGATCCAAAATATTATGTCATGTCATTCAGTAATTGTTCTTTAAATCTAATGAAATGAATGAAATTTACAGATTCTGGAACACGACTATCACTATTCTCTGTAAACACGCATGTTTTTTGAAATACAATTTTCATGTTTTATATTCACATACATCTACATCTCAATCTGTATATGTATGTGGTAATGGACTATTTTAAGAAATCCCTTCATTTACCTTAATTTAGAATCGTAATGAAAAACTTATAAGCGTATTGTGAAAACGTAACCGTAAAAGAAGCCAGATGTGTGTGATTTCTTTGACGCGTGTAGTAATAGTAAATATCAGTCTTGCGTGAAAATATGTTCTCACAGTAAAGTAAATATGTTGAGACACAAATTAAAGTTTTGTAAATAAATAAGGCAAAGGTAAGAATCTAAGTTCATCGAATAGGTCTTGCAGGAACCACGTGGATGGCACTTGCTTATTACAAGTCTGGGTACTATAGGATGAGCTTCCCCAGAATACTCTACCGTATCTCAGGCTGGAGTGTAAATTTGGAAAATATACGCAATGAGCTGAAGGCTGGCAGAATTTGGAATAATTCTGAATGTGTAATTTAATGAACTTAATTTAATGTTTAATTCAGTTACATTGACATTACATTTTAGGTTATACATAGACGATATGTGTTTAATTTTCAAAGATCAAGCAAACTCCAGATCTCCGAACCTTTAACAGTATACTGAATTTGCTAGCTCTTTCTAGATAATTCATTCTTCTAATTATCAACTCCTTATACACTCACATTCGTTCGGCTTGTTTTGTAAATGTAGAGTTTTTTGGTACAACTTCACTGCATTTACGCTTTCTTGTTTTCAAGTTGACAATTTATCCTGCAAAATAATCTGTTTCGAGTAGAAATTTCCTATTAATTACTAAATGCAATGCTTCATTAGAGAAACTTTAATTTTTAGCATTGGTTAGAATAAAGAAATTCTCGTTTATATTTTACATAATCTAATTCAATGCTCAATAGAAACAGACTCACAAAACCAAAACACCTCAGATCTTTTGTCTGGTGAGAAAAAAGTATAAAATGGCATAGCTAAATATAATGAGTTTCCAACTTCATTATACAATTCACGATCTTGAAAGGTTGGTAATGAAAATGTTCCATCTCTTGTGCTTGTCATTTCTCAGTGACAGCTCACTAAAGGAGAAACCATCGGACATGAAATTAGTTCTTCATTTCCGTCATTAGTTTTTTGTGGCTGTTTCTTTGGAGATATAATCAAGAGCCGCTCGACATCTAGAGTGCCACTTGACAAGTGATAGCTTCAATGTTTCACTACCAGGTATAGAACTGAACAGACAGAAAATTAAGAGAATGCCCCTTCAAAGGAAGCGCTTCCCTTTTGCATCATTGTAGGGTACTCATTGTAAGAATACTATATACGTTTTTTATATAAAAAATCTTATGGTTGAAAAAAGGTACATTATCTTTACGTAATGGCACATTAGCTTTCAAACAATATGATACAATTTCAGGCAAGGATAGGCGGGACAAAAAATTTAAATGAGAAATGCAAAAAAGGCACGTGGTATAAATCAATTGAGATTCGAATAAAAGTCAACGATAATGAAACATGTGAGAGACAATGATAATGTCCTTCTTTGTGTTGTTCGTACAGCTATTCACGCACGCCCTTCGTCGTCCTACCACTGTCGAAAAAGTGAAGATATGATTAAGAAGTCACGTTAATCAATAGGGAATTAATTCAGAATACTGAAAAACAGCAAAAGACTGAAAACAGCCACATGAATACTGACGTCATCTATCACACAATTTTGCGTAGATTTATTACCATCCACTTTTTACTCACAATGTTTAGGTAAGCGTAATTATGTAGAAATATTAATAAGTAAAATAAACAGAGGGTGCGAACTGTACGAGAGAAAGATTTTCTACTGTGGTGATTCCCACAGGTAAACGGGAACCGTTGTTACTGGAAAGACACTGCAAATCTGAACCGCGATTCAAGCAAGTGTGAATGATCTTTGCCGTATTTCCCACATTCATGATTTAGCACAAACCATCATTTCTAAAGATGTACTCCACGATTTATTGCAAGATGTGACATTGACGTGCCGAGAAAAATAAAAACATTTTCACAAAATTGTGATACAAATCTGAAAAGAACGCAAATGAAAATGACCTGAAACGATTCGATTCGCGTGTTCATAACAATTCAATATTAGTGACAATACAACTCTTGTTCATGTTCAAGTGATCGTAAAATTCAACTCTTTTCATCGCAGTTTTTCTCCGTCAGACGGGTTCTGTGGCAGTCGTCCTTTGCGTTGTTCGTGCAGCCCTTCACGCACGTCGCCCAACTGCAGCTCAATACGACGCATGCGCAATAAGCCGCCGCCAGCTTCACGCACCCGCACCTTCAACAGTCTTAAATTCACCTGGCGGAGGCGGTTATGGCGTCGAGGGACGGAAGAGGACGAGGAAGAAAAGGAGGAGAAGAAAGAAAAGGAGGAAAACGAGAAAGAGGAAAAGGAAGAAAAGGAGGAGGAGGGAAATGAAGGTGAGGAGGAAGAGGCGGCGGAGGAGGAAGACAATGAGACGAAGGCTTAAAAGGAGGTGTACAAGGAGGCGAAGGTTGCGGCGAAGGAGGAGCAAAAAAAGGGATATCAGGAGGAAGAGGAGGAGGAAGAGAAGGAGGAGGCGGTGGTGGAGAAGGAAGAGGCGAGGGCTGAGGAGGAAGAGGCGAAGATTGAAGAGGTGGCAGAGGCCAAGGCGGCGGTGAAAACAGAAGCAGCTTTGAAGCCTGGAGGCGGTAGCAGCGGCGGTGGCATAGAGCAGCAACAGTGACAGCAGTGGTGGTGGCGGTGGCGGTGACACTTGTGGTGGCGGGGGCGGGGGACAGGGGCTGGCACGGTGGCTGAGGCGAGGGCGGTTGCGGGATCTGGGGTGGTGGTGGTGGCAGTGGCGGTGATGGTGGAGGGGGAGGGTGGTGGCGGGGGCGGGGAGTGGGCGGGGTGGGGGACGGTGGCAGTGTCAGTGGCGGGGCAGGGCGGGGGCGAGGGCGGGGACGTGTGCGGGCCATACGCACCTTGGCGTGCGTTGCATAATACTGCCCCCTCGCCCCTCGCTTCGCGGGCAGCAGTTGTCTGGTGCTAGTCGACGCTTCCCGCAGAGGCTCCCGTGAGAGACCTCAGTTTCTCTGGGACCTTCCACACGAAAGACGCGTTGCTAAGGGGCTGGTGACGCGACGGGGTGATTCGCTCCAGGCGACATATTTTTAGAAGAACACTCTTTTTACTCTGTCTTTTTATAACGACTTGGTTAAACTTCCTTTCCCACATTCACAGGTTACATAATTTTGACGTCAATTCCAAGTCGCTTTTGCACTTTTTAAAGAGCAACAAATTTAACAGCGGTTCTGGTGGCAAAAACATGAACTGCTTCCGTGTGCGACAGAAACTCATTGAGGAATTCAAATGTGGGCAAAATATCGTAGCCACGGAAAACGTGTTGATATTTCAGCCATTGTACAGTATCTCAGCACAAATTGTAAATCACTTTCAAGTTTCAAATATTAATTAAGTTTAAAATTACGAAATATCGTGCTCTTAAATACCAAGGTCGGAAACTTAGTTGTAAAGAAACTTTTACAAATAACGTTTTCATTATCAACAAAAATAAATAGAATGTCTTCTCATTTTTGATAACGGAAGTATTTTAATCATCTGCCTCACTCAGTAATGAACAGCAATAACGTCAAAATATAAATCAATTGGGCGATAAGACCAACATTCCAATCCCAAACGGATGGTTTGAAAATCAGCTAAGTGTAAGAAAACCTGGGTCTGAGCCTTAAACATGTATTTCAATCAATTGTACGCATCTCTTTGAGCCATCCATTGGAAGGTGAGTCACGCCCCAAAAGCATTAAACATGAAATTGAGTTCCTTAGTACAGGGCTTCACCTGGAACGCCCTAGTGGCAGGGCATTACCTCCCCTGCGCGCAGTTCTCCGTGGTAGAACGCCATCGACGTCGTCGTGCCTTTTAAAAGTATTCGATTACGGTAGAAAAGGAATCTCAGGGTCGGTGTGGGGATAAATTGGACTACGACTTTACTACTGCAATGAGAAATTGCAAAAATCCTTCACGTTTCAACATAACTTCTGCAAAAATATTTATTAACTAATAGATTTCATAATTATATTTTATAATTTCGAAGACAAAATGAGCATGCGTATTTTATAATATAGGCATATACTTCTGATTTGGTGAATTGCGGGTAACAACCAAATGAAAATAAAAGAAAGTTAAGACATTTGCAAATAAATGTAAATTTAATATGTGAACCGAGAATTTAAGAACGTTTGTAGCTGTCTACAATAATGTATTAGTTTTCGCCAACATGAAACATTTTAGCACACGCGAAATGAAACCAGGATATCCTAAGGGCGTTATACATGAACTTAAGTGTAACAATGCAAAAACATTCCTTGTTTTAACATTTAAGGAATGCGGGTTCTAGTTTCTATTCCCTCCGGATAACTGGTTAGAGATTTAGATTCGGAACGCTTTACTAGCTTTGAATATTTTCACCATTCGCGACAAGCGTCTTGAGCAGCTTAGAAGAAGCGAAGACGCCTGCGTCTTGTCCAGGCTGAGCAAGTTCTCCATTAACCCTTCAGGAGGAAGGGAAAGAAAACAAACGCCCGAGAATAGACGAGTCCCAAAATTCTCCGCCTCCCCGCAGGCATCGTCTTTTCTGACATTTAAGCACCCTCCACAAAGACTTTCCAGGTCTCACGCCATCATCGATTGTGCCTCGCAATGACTTCCTGGTCGAATGGGCATTCCGACAGGTGAGTGGTGATCCAGTGAAGACTCGGGCGGTTTGTTGCTCTCTCTATTTCTGGAGTCGTAGCAACCTCCGAGGCAGCCGCGTCCAACGCCGGAGATCGCCCAGTTTCCGTATGGCCCCACAGCAGAACAACCTGTAGCGCATGGCGAAGAGTTTTCTATAACTGAATCGTAGACGAAAATCTTACACTCTGCACATTAAAATGTATAATAGTCCCATCTTTTACATCGACTGCCGTCCACTCCAACGTTCAACGGAATGTCTCCATCCATTCGATATAGGAGTCAGTTTATGGTCTTTGAGCACAATTCTGTCACACTCCAATCATGTAGCATTATTTGAGGTGCCACAGACGCAATCTTACTTTCACCCACCCTCCAATTCGCTAAGTCGTTGACGGACTCGTTAGCGGTTGAGGTGGCTCAGGCCATCAATTGATATCACTGCAGTGCCTCTGACCGGAAGGTCCTAGGGTTCGAGTCCCGACGGTGGACAAGATATTCTACCCTAGTTATTCGAGATAGGTCGAATTCAGCCGCTGCCTGGAGGTGAAATCTAGCCACCGACTTCTTTGATCGGTAGTTTTCCTTGGTTTCTCCGACCAAAACCAGGCGAATGGCGTAGAAGTACCCTAACAAATGGGCACGGACCGCGCGCGATCTTTCCTTCCTCTTCCCTGTCCTATCCTTGCCCCTTACTTACACATCACACGTCCACTTAAAAGCACGACACTACCCGATACCTTTGGAGATACCAAGTGTCCTAGCTTGTTCCCGGCTCGGGCGGTACCCCCTTGATGGGGAAATACCTTACTGAAAAAAAAAACCTCGCAAGCCGATGTGAAGGGTTGTGCCGGATCCCACCATTCAGCGGGGCAGGAATGCCATCATACACGTAATAAAACATCCACTACTCTTACGGGACTAATGACGAGAGCAGTTGACTCGCTCAGAAACACGAAATAGATAATCAATCGTTGACGGGCGGGCGAGTTGACAAGGTGAGTTTAGAAGGGGATGTCTGTCCTGCGTTCCGCGATACAACCCACGCTCTCGTGATATTGGTTCTTCGCGGTTTCTTCGCGGCAACTACAACTTTTCATCTTCGATTGCGTTCAACGTTCTATGATGTCACACTTCGGGGTTACTTTCTGAGAAAAGCACTACTAGCGGTCACGTGTACACCGTTGGAGACAAAACATCTGTGGTAACATCGGCACCAGCTGTCAAAAAAATGAAATTGAAAAGTTCCGCCGCGTTGCACGTGATAACAACCTGTGACATCCAGCTGCATTATCTTTTTCGCGCCCGTAGATTCACACACTGACTTGATACTCAGGTTTTCAGCGCAACTCACTCTACGCGAGCTTGACTCTTACCCACTCAACATCTTTTAATATTGAATCTGTTAGCTGTATGAAGTTTACGTCCGGTGCAATTTCAGAAATCGCTGCACTTTCTCGAGTCTTTCTCGTCCTATAAAATGCCCAGGGATATTAGTGGAGCAATAGCAGACTTGTGCCTATGGGGCGAAGTTTCTAGGAACACAATGTTTGAAACATTAAAATTGAGCCTCGTTGAGGGATAGCATTTTTAATTTTAATGTAATACTTCGCAAAAAAGTGAAGCGAAAAACGAAATTTAGAATATATAGAAGTATGATTGAAAGTGTTCCATTATACGGAGCAGAAATATGGCAACTTCCAGAACAACAGAAAAGAAAATTGAGAGTCCTGGAAATGGATTTCCTCAGACGAGCTGCAGCGATATCTAGAATGGGAAAAATTAGAAATGAAAGGGTTAAGGAAATAATGAATTTGCATCATGATATTATAGAGGAAATTGAAAAGAAACAAGTCACTTGGTTTGGACATGTACAGCGAATGGAGGAGAAAAGACTCCCCAAAAGATCATTAGAATGGCAACCAAGTGAAAGGAGAAAACGAGGAAGACCAAGACCAGGGTGGAACGACCAGATCAGAAAGACAATCGAGAAGTGGAAATTACCTCCTGATGCCTGGAAGAACAGAGAAGACTGGAGAAGAAGATTAGGCGCCGGAAGACCGAAGTAGCGGTTAAGAGAACGGCAAGAAGAAGATGTAATACTTTGCCACTAAAAATTTTCACTTTGATGAAGATTTAGTTGGTCGAGTTTTACAATATACTTACTCGTTTTCGAGAAAACATCCAAACATCCTGTATATAAGGTTCCTAGCACTCAATGTTTGAACCAGTGTATTCTCTCTAATGTTCACGGGACGTGATGTCGACCTCTTCGGCTCTCATTAGGAACAAGACATAGTGGTCATGTTGCAAATAAATACCACAGGTATGCACAGAAGATGCATTTTATTCTCCGCATTGTATTTCTAAAAATGCAAGTCGAAAATGCAAAATGCAAATGCAATTTTCTGTCAAAAATTACCAAAATTGAAAATCAGTTTTGTGGAGCAAACGTGCTTTTAATTTCGGCACATAACAAACCAATTTAATTTTTTACTACGGATACACGCACACACACACTCACAGTAGCTTCTAAATTCATTAAGAAATGTTAGCCACGCAACAGCTTCATTGTACCACAGAATTTAAAAATAAAATAAAATAAACCGACGATTCCGAGATTTCTAACAAAGACGTATCGTTTTACAGATATTGAAAAGAGTTGCCTCTGGAGCGAAATGCGTACTCCCATATCCCACCGGGACCTCTTAGTATTCGGAACTTCCGTTCCTGATTCGTGTTGTCCATTATGACGGGGGTCCTGTGGCCCGTGACGAAAGATAATAGCCATTGTGAGGAGCAATCGACGATGACGCCGCACGACGCGCCGCTGAATGGAACTTCGGTCGCGTGACGAAGGGCCAATTTACATCCATCGTCTGCCACAACCAGAGACAACGGGAGAATTGTATGTTAAATGTTTGAATACGTACGTAGTATTTTTACACCACCGTAGGGTGCAGAATGTGTATTTAGTATATAAAAAGGTTCGTGATATAAAATATGAGTACTGCTCAGTGGCAATGCTGAATGCCGTAACGAATCATATAATACGCGAATGTCCCATTTGCTTTGACATGAAAATAGATATCATTTTAATTTTCAAAATAGTTTGCAGAAACAATTAGAACTCATATGAGATCAATTAACATACCATATTTTGTTTTGTTTAAGATCAATGCTCTATTAGTTCAGCGTTCTTCGACCCTTCGCATAACGGCAATGCAGCTAATTGTGAAATACTTGACATTGAGGAAGTTTATGAATTAAATGGCCAATACAATGCATATTTTTAAATCCATATTTTATGAAACTGAAAATGTACTCCCAATGAGTACACATTTTAACGGTTTAAGTATGATTTCAGGAGAATTATTATCAGATCAGAAAATTTCTTTCTTGGAAGTATTTGGGAAATGAAATGCACACCAGTCTGTAAACTGAAGTAGGGCATCTACTCATAGGTATCCCTGAAGCAGTGAATAACAAGTTTGTGTACGTAGACATCAGAAGGCATCAATTTGCGTATATACGACGGGTTCGAAGCCAACGCGAGAAACATATATGCCGGAAAATCGTTTTCCAGGGAGGTACTAGTCGTTGAGTCCCCACGGTGGCTGACATTCGACACAGAGCTAAGTCAAATTCAACAACTGTATAGAGAATTGTGGCATTCGGCTGCTCTATTAGGTAGCTTTCCGTGGTTCCTTCAAGTAAAAGGAAGTGAAAACCAGGAGAAGTATCCTGAACAAACGGGACACAGACAACACCCCATCTTTCATTCCTCATCCTTATTCCATCTCTTACTTACTCACACGTACATGCATAACACTAGCATACATGTC
The DNA here is from genome assembly GCA_031308135.1 of Acheta domesticus. NCBI lineage: Eukaryota > Metazoa > Arthropoda > Insecta > Orthoptera > Gryllidae > Acheta > Acheta domesticus. Next base: position 102,230,096 of record JAHLJT010008756.1, read on the forward strand.
GGTAGATCATTCGAGGGCTTCAATATCATCCAGGCTGGCGGGCCAGGGGATAATTCAGCAAACGGACGTGTAGGTCGGCGCCAGATCCCACCTCCCAAGAAGGAAGGGACACCATCATCGTCCTGGTATAACATCGACTATACACCCGGGACTAATGACCCGAGTAGCTGATGAGCCAAGAATCAATGTTTACTGACAGGAGGGAGAGCAAGCGCAAAGCAGCGTGCGTTTCACCGACGCCTTTCGCCACCGCCTCCTGCTGCCCCTGCGTGACGCAACGCCGAGGCGGCGGCGGCGGCGGCGCAGTCGCGCGCTCTGCGCATGCTGATGCGGACGGGGCGGGGCGCCGCGCCGCCCACTGCCGCCGCCCCCGCCCCTCTGTTGCTGCGTAGCTCAGAGCGGAGATTGGGGATCGCAGACCAGATCACGAAGGACGTGAGCAGTAAAGCGCAGGGCAGAAAGAGTAAAAATTGCTTAACAAAATGTGAAAGTAAAGAGAATATTGCAGAGCAAAAAGAGAAAGGTACAGTGAAAATTGCAGAAAAAATAAAGGAGGATGGAATGAAGATTCAAAGCAAAAATAGAAAGGTTGGGTTGACTTAAAATTGCAGGGCAAAAACTGTAAGACTGAATAAAGATTGCACAGCAAAAGTGGAGGGTTGAGTTAAAATTGCAAAGCAAAACGAGGGCAATGTGGAGATAGCACAATAAATAGCGGAGAGTAGAGTGGAGTTTGCAGAGCAAAAAGTGGAGGGTTGTGTGAAGATTATAGAGCAAAAATTGGAGGTTTGAGTTCAGATAGAACAGCAAAAAGGAAGATAGCACAACAAAAAATGGAGATGACCCAGAAAAAAAATAGGAAGGTAGAGTGGATATTGCATAGCACTAGGCGGCGAATAGAGTACTGGCAGTGCAAAAACCCTGTTATAGTGAATATTGTGAATTAAAAGAACGGATGTTAGAGTGGAGATTGTTGACTAAAAATCGAAAGGTAGAGTTGAGATTGAAGAGTGATAGGCGGAGGATAGTGTAAAAATTGCACATCAAAACGCGGAGAGTTGAGTAAAGATCGCTTAAAAAAACAGGATCCATGGAGAGCGGAGAATGGGAAGTGAGCAGCGTAGGACGAAAGAGATAGTGACAGGTTAGAGTGAAGTAGGCGATATGGATAATAGAAAATGGACAGTGGAGAGAGCAGAAGGAGGAAAACGGAGCAGAGAGGGCAAAGAAAAATTCGGAAAGCACAGAATGATAAAAATGATTAAGATAAAAAAGCTGACAATGAATACGCATAACGGAAGGTGGAGAGTAAAAGGATAACACAGTGGTGTCAAGGTCTTCTACTGGTAGCATGGCACGTCTCGTGACACCGTGCCATGCCACGAGCTTCTCTGCGCCACTAGCGTCGGGAGAGGAAACTATCAGAAACCGCTGTTTTACAATATGGCGTTGTCTTTTGCGTCGGGGTTACGAACTGCGTGGAGAGGCGATTTCGTCGTGGCACTCGTGCTACGGACTCCCGCTCGTGGCATCGACCTTGTCAACACTGGGATAACGTTTCTAATGAAGCTGGCGTGGACGCCTCTCCCCATAGCTGGTGCCTGAGGGCGTGGCCTCAACTCTCATATCGCGGGAAATTGTGAGGCGCCCAAGAGCTGTCATTCCCTTCGGCGGGCCTATAAAATCGCCACTTCATTCCGGTACAGAGACTTTCACTCAGATCCCTACGTAGGCAACACCCCTGTTTTTTTTCAGTATTTGTCTTTCCCTTCCGACATGAGCCAATCTGAGGATGCACACCAGAATACGACAGAAAATCATTCGTGACCATCAAGCGAAAACCAAGTTCAATTCTTACACTGTGTTAACTGAAAGTGTACCAATTGCATAATTATTATCCTAGAATTATCCAGAACATATTTTGGTAGTTCTTTAATCACAAGCTTTAAATTTGGGACGCTTCATTCTAGAGAAAAGAGTAGGGAATTTCCCTCCTCGTAGAGGGGTTCATATAGGGGAATTTCAACCCAAATGCATCATCACATGAGGAATTTCCAGGGTTGTGTGGAATAGCTATTGCTTCTACGTTTACCACTATACCCTACGCGAAAGGCTGCATACATAGGTTAATACCAAGTACCCGTCCATCTGTCCATCCGTCCATTCGTCCGACGGTGGTCTGCTGTTCCGTTTACCGCTACCTCCCCACTATTCTCTCGCTGTGATTGACTGAATGTGTGATTACGCAATCGTTCGTGCCGTAAAATGCTAATACGTCATTTGTACCATAGAATTTCCTTTTATGAACGGTATCATGCAACAGAAAAGGTTGCATATAATGCTGATATACAAAAAAAAAATTTGCTGGTTGAAAACAGTTTTACATGTTTATGTAGTAGTAGTAGTAGTATAATATAGGGGAGCAGTTAGAAATGATGCGAGAAAGTATGTGATGTAGCACAACTAGTTTCAACTTCCATTGGTGAAATTAAATATCATTATCACATAACTTCTGCGGAATTGTTAACGCCGGTAATTTATCATACGAGCGGGAACATCTAGATTTGTTTCGAGATAAGCTGCAAATAAATGTACTGTTGAAACAATGCTGAACTTGCAACCAGCGTAACTGCAAACAGCGTAAAGGATTATTTCCAGCTCTTAATTTCAATTTCACAGTAATCCTCATAAGTCAAAGTGTAAGAGCGAAAATTCATTTATTTCCTTGATAAATTACCAATCGCCTGATGCACGTATTCACATATAGCGAAGGATTTTTCGCGCAATCAGTAATAAATAGTTCTGAGTGAAAATTCTGACAGTTTCATGTGTAATACCTCGCCTATAACTGCTGCTTGGAACTTCTGCTTTATCCAGTATCACAAAAGGTGAACTTCGATAACCGAATACCGTACCAGGCTCAACCGTGATAACCTGCTTTAACACGATTTCGCGATCAATATCACGCATTCCAAACATGAAGATCGTAAATACGTAGCTTCTCTAAATGATCACGAGTGAAATAAAGATAAAAATATATTAAAATGTGTTGCTGCTTATGGTAGTATAAAATAAAAGCATGACCAAATAGTTTGAATAGAAATAAAGAAAATATTGATAACTTTTTGTCAGCATTGATGAGCTGAGTCTCCGACAACTGATTGTAAACCTCATGTGGAACAAAAAAAGTGACGAACTAAGGTGTTCCAGATGCAGAGGAGGGCTCGTGGTCCACGGAGAGCGGCCGTGGCTGGTAAGGGCGCGTGTCATTGCACCTACTCACTGCACGCTACTATCGTAGATATCACACACTAAGATAACGCTAGTCCATGACACTTCGCTAGAATCAGAAGCATAAGAAAATGTATCCATTGTAAAATATTTAGCTTTCAGTGCTAAGGGAAATTGTAATTTAATTACAAACAATTTTATTTACCTCAGAAACTGATAACGATGTAACGCATCCATGAAAACAATACATAATTTGTAATCGCAGTGCAGGCTGTAATGTCTTTTGATCAACGCGAAGCACTCCACAGTACTATTTCTAAAACAGATCGTGAAACCTGAATTTCCTTGAAAGAAAATAAAGCATGACAGTATATTTTTACGATGCCAACATTTTTGTTTAACATTACTCTCACATCAAATAAAAATATTTAATCATATTTTTCTAATTTCTAATTTCCTAGATATTGAAATAAAAACTTTTCGTCTGTTCTAAACAATCTGTGGCCAGATTTTTCAGATCATATTTTTGAAGGTGAGTTCGTGAAGTGCTGCGCGGAGGTACGGCCGCTGGCAGTAGCTCGGTGTTCGCTCGCCTTCTCTCTGCGCCGCCGCCGGCGCCGCGGTCAGGCTGACGTCACCGCCCCCGCCCCCGCCCCACCCCCACGGGGCGACACGCAGAGATAAGCCAGCGCGCGAAGCAGAGCCTGCGGCGAGCGACGGGCCGCGGCCAGCGCGGAGGCGAGAGGACGAGATTTGCAGGCGCAGCCCCGCCCCTTGCTCGCCCGCCCCTAGGTCACCCTTCCACCCGCCCCCCACCCCACCTCCAGCGAGCCTTTCCTCCCACTCTTTTTCAAGCCCGCTCGCCGTCTCGTATACTCTTCGTCCTTTCTGCCTATCCGCCCATCCACCCGCAACCCACCCACCCCCTTTTTCCTGCCTGACAGACCACCCTTCCTCCCGCCTATCCACCTTTCTCCTGTACTTTCGTCCGCCCTCCTGTTCGTCCACCCTTCCTACAGTCAGCCCGCCCTTCTGTCCGTTTTCCAGTCCACTCACCCATCCTTCCTTTCTCCTACCTGCCCGCCAACCCTTCAACCCATCCGCTCGCCTACTCTTCCTCCAGCCCGCCCCCTACCCTTTCTTTAGTCAGACAGCCCACCTTTTCTTCAGTCCCTCTACCTTACCTTCCTCCAGTCCGCCCTTTCACCCGCCCTTCTCCCTTCTGTCCACCGGTCCGCCCACCCATCCTTCGTCCCATCCGTTCACCAACCGTTTCCCCAGCGCCCTCCCACTCTTCCTCCCGCTGCCCGTCGCACGCTTCTCGGGCGCTGACTGCGCCCGAAATCAATGCAATCCACGGTGGGTTACCGCTTTCAAAGCGCCCTGTGAGAAGGAATAGATTGATCAGTTCGTTTCAACTTGGATTGAACTTCGTGAACAATAAAACAATACGATCGCGCGTTCGTCATACAAGTACTTTCTCTCCCTCTCTGCCCCTTTCATTCAGTCTCTGTTTCTTTCTGCATGGTCCTGCCCGTTAGAAGATCAGCTGAAGTCGGACCGGCGATAGCAATCTTGCAGCAGTTCCTGACACAGAGCTCATGAGGGACTGGTAAGCGCCCTGCCGAAATATTGGATAGGAAACAGGGAGAAGGAAGGATCGAGCGCGGCTCGTGGCCCGTTGTTTCAGATTCTACTCCGACATACACCTGAAATTGATAGGAGGAAATCATGGGAAAATGGGGCAGAGCATCCGGGCTACACATACATTGGCATGGTCTAACTTGACTTCTTGGTGTCGAAATTCGGCTACTGTTGGAAGTTTAACCTAGCAGTGTTTTCGTTATCAGAATCCAATATTGCAATTTTTAAAAAGCTTAATTGTTTCTTACATAAAAAAACAGACAATCCAGTTCACCTGAATTATGTGAAGTCTCTTTAGAACAGTTTCACATTAACAGAGATTTTTAACGCTTTACTTTGTCGTCATAGACTCTCGCAGGTCCTTTAACAAGAGTGGTTGAAGTTGACTAGCACAATCGGTCTTAAAACATAGGACATTTGAAATAACAATAGAAAAGTGTGCAATGTTTATTTTGCTCATGGCGCTTTAGAACTTTCAGTCCGAGTCAGCTTCCGAAACTCTGCGCTGTTGCGAGCCGATCTACATCACAGATATTTTCGTTTCTCCAAAATTCCTCTTTTCATTCTAGTTTTATTCATGGTGAATTCTGCTAATCCAATTATGCTTTTGATTCTCCTTTCTCACTTTTTCCAGCAAACAGTTACGTTTTCAGAGGCCATCTCACTTTGAAATTACTTTATATTACAATTTTCCAATGCGCGCATAAATTGAAAGACAACTATGTAGCCTCTAAAGGTGCGAGAGACGTCTATGGCTTTGTTACAGATCCACAAACTCCAGAATTATCCAAAAACAATGCAACAGTTAACTGGACTTACAACATAAGTTTCCTTAAAAAGTTCAAAAATAAAAATTGAAACACTTCAAATTAAATTGCATAAGGGTAGATTTACGGTTTCCAAAAAGCTCCCAAGTTGCCTCATTTTCGCTTGTAATCCTACACTTTATTTGTTCGGGAGATTGTAAGTCAGTTGAAAATGCACAAAAATGCATCTACTATCAAAACTGAGCTTGGGTTACAAAGAGCTAAATGGAGGAGGAAATGAATCAAGAAGTCTAGCGAAGAGGAAAGTAGCGAACAGAAAAAAACAAAACAAAATAAGGAGTAGCATCTCATGAGTAAAGTTGGCGAGAAGACAAAATCTGAACAAAAGAGAAAGAAGGAGTAGGAAGGAAAAGGAAGAAGGAGAAAGGAAAAAAATGTAGAAAAAAGAAAGTTAATTTTGTTTCGAAATGGAAGCACGATACCTTTTATGAACTACCAAAGACGTAATATCATGGAAGGATTTTTCAGTTTGAGGAAAATATATCTACCCAGGACACGAATTTAGAAAGCAAAGGGAGATCTGCGGGCCAGGAATGTCCTTGGATCACGAATGATCATTGAGCTAAGCACTGGTAGAATGCCTTGTCGTTCTATCATTTACGACACCGCAGAATTCATTGCTTCCGGCAAAGGAAGGATGACCACGCTCAGACCGAATGAAAAAACAAACCGGCGTGAGAGGAAACTCCAAAGAGCGCCCGCAGCGCCTAAGCCCCTCTTCATCAGGTGGGGAGGCGGCTCCTCGGCCTTCAAGCAGTCCGCCGCGTTCGGGGCATGCGTTTTTAATGCGTGGTCGTAAACCGCGCCACCAACAGCCGACGAAGAGACTCTCCGGAATCGAGTGGCCGCGACTCCCAAGCCCGGTCGGCGACCGCAGCGCCCGAACATTCCTCGCCTCCGAATCTTGTCCAGACTTGTTAAAGTGGAAACGTGTCGTTTGTAGGAATCTGAAAGTACTTCTCGAAGGTAGTTTTGGAGAACGTAAACATCCCAAGCATTCATATTTCTTTAAATTTACGAATTTCCTGCTGTTGGTGGCAATGGTTTTCTTCATAAATAACCTCATTAGTAACCTATATGATCGAATGACACGCAGAGTAGTAAGCTTCTCACTAAGGCGGTTTTAAAACCGTAATAACCTCATTTTGAAGTTCTTGTTGATAAAATCGGGTTTTGTGAGAAGCTTTCCAACCTTCCTCAACTGTTGTCCGTAGGGCAACATTGCAAAGAAAGTGGCGTGGATATTACTACGAGGTTTGTTATTTAAGGAGTTCACAACCAAAACAGACCAAATCCATTTGACACGATTTTGAGAAAATGACCTTCACAGTCTTAAAAATATAATCAGTTCTGTGAAGTAATAAATAAAAACAAACGCTCTGCACCAGTATAAGAACTAAGAACTTCACTCACTAAGTCAGGGAAACGAATATGTTTTCCTTTACCACATAATCACATTTTTCCAATTTTCTTAAAAAGTGGACCTGGTCTGTAATGGTTGTGTACCCCTCATTTATTATTGTAATTGGCATTTGACTTCAAACGAAACAAATACTCGGCCTCAGGTTACCTTAACATATGATTACAGTAATAATTCTAAGGCGGCTTCAAAACCGTTATGATACTCTAATATTTTTAAATATTTTATTTCAATATATTTGGTTATGATAATGAAGAACCATTCTAAAGTTATATAAATGTATTTCGGAAGAAAACTACTTTCAAAAGAGAACTATTTGAGAATTCACTTACTACAAAGTCGTCTAAAAATGAGTTGCGGCAGTAACCTACATGAGCGAATGACACGCAGCGTAGTATGTAAATAGAAAGCTCACGAACCAAACAAAAATTTTAAAGAACTATCCGAAAATAACTCCAAAGCTGTTTTAAAACATCTCCGAAGATGCACGGAACATCCACGGCCTCCTAAAAGTAAAGCGCAAAGAGTCTTCATCCTTCTTTCAACAAACTCCAGCGTCTGCTGTCGGGCGTCCAGATAAATATTTGCAACAATTTTTGGCTTTCATCTCATTGCGCGCGCTCATCCCTGCGGGGCGGGCCGGCCTCCTTCGCCGGAAGCGCGGCCGCGCGCGCAGGCGCGTCCGGAAGGTGAAACGCGGAAAATGGGGAACGGGGAGGTTGACACCGCAGCGAATGTAAATATAGAAAAATCGATTGTGTCGGGACGAGCTCCGCCAAGAGGACGGCTGCCGGCGATAGCAGGGAGGCGTCGCCACGTTGCTCCAGAAACGCGCACGACCACCACACCCACCTTAGGCTTAGGTAGCTCAGAGTGTCAAGTGATGCCGGCGGAGTGCCTCTGACCGAGAGGACCTGGGATTCCACTCCCGACGGTCACAGGATTTTGGTTACAAACCCACAAACTGACTTTGGTTAGCCAGGTCGATTTCAGCTGCTGTCTAGAGGAGAATTCTAGCGGCCGGCTGCCCTGATCAGTAGTTTTCCGTGATTTCTCCGATCATTACCACGCGAATGCTGGAGCAGTACCCCGGGCCACCGACCGTGAGCAGTGTTCCTTGATCTTTCTTCACCCCTTACTAGAACCCACTTACATCCACTACATTATCATGCATGCCGGAAGTCTAGTTGTGAGTTTAGAGCCTGACCCGGTTGGAGCGGTGCCCCTGCTGTTGGGAGATATCTCTCTGAGGAAAATCCCACAAGCTGACGTGTTGGCCGCCCTCGGATCTCGCCATCCAGCGGGTGAAGATCACCGCCACCTCTTGCGTTAAAGACATGCACCACACCTACGGGTCAATCTATCCATGAAACTACTGGACTCGCTAAGTGATTCTCTCGGTACTCTATACTCGGTAGTCTTCTACCTGTTGAGAGACTCGATACCATACAACTTTAAAAATGCCACAACAAATGTTCTTCAATTATAATGGGGACGATACATTTTGAACTACATGAATACACGCATAAACCACTAATTACAGAATTATTGAAAGAAAACTCTTTTTTTAAGTTTCTAAAGATTCTTATTAAGGAAAACTAACATCCTAACCCTTTCTGGGTCCATTCTTTTCATTTTATTGTTACATATCAGCCCATCTATGCTAAAATGTCTCATAAAATAAAAAACGCTAGCTGGTGGAATACGTAAGTGCCGATCAGCTACCTGACAGGAGCGGGTATGATAAAGCAGGGCCATTGTGCCTGGACGTCGCGGCGTCGGTTGATACAAAGATTCAGTGAAGTGTTTAAGAAATGAGTACGAACTAAGGGACACGTTGTTGCTGGGAACGTAAACATCTCACTTATATACTTAAAGCTCAAGATAGGATTTTATTTATTTCGGATTTAACAAGGAAGGAACCTCATTTTTAATACAATATTTGGCAGCATAATGGAGAAGCAACTTCATAGAATATTGATACGTAAAACTAGAAAAATAACAGTAATGGAGATACGATGCTTTGAAAATAAGCTGTTCAAATTCTTCTACAATTGACCGACTTACAATTGACGAACGTTTGTATGTGTGTTTACTGAAAAAAATAATGCCAACTTGGCAATTTCTGGAAATGATAAAATGTGACCGACATCAAATAGATTAGTCTTTGGATGCTTACAAATTTCCAATTCACATGTGAACATGTTCAAGAACATGAAGCACTTCGAAGGTAAAATACAAATATTTAGAAAAATATTTTAAGTTCGATTCGTTTCGTCACAAGTTTCAACATGCGCAGTGTTGACAGAAATTCTCCTTAAGCTTTTCGACTTTTGAATATCTGATCACAAATGCCTTACATCTAGTTAAAAAATCATAAATCTATAATATCAGATGAAGCAAAATAGATTAGTTACCGTGAATTTCCTATTTCCTTGAGAAAATTAATCACAATGGCAAAATATGATTGTTGGAACTCTTCTGTCTAGATTAAATTGATTTTCGAAAGGTCAACTTGAGTTCAACAATAAGTGTGACTATTTTGTAGCACAGACCTGACCATTAATATGATTTTTTTTAAAGTACGCATTACTTGCCTAATTAAATCACGTTTTCCGAAATATATTTTCCACCTCCTTTAATTTGAAACAATAACACACATACAGAAACATCTATTCCAAATCTTTTCAAATACATATCTTATTTTCAACATATTATTTAGTTTAAAAATTTAATATTTTGAAAATCATAATTATTCAACAATAGGTAAAAAATGGCGTACCTATTATGCAAATAGCTGGGATCTTGCCAAAAAAGTATGTATTATATATTTTATTCAAACCCCTGAAAAATTGTAAAAATTGAACAGGTAGAAATAAAAATTTTAAAAAAACGTACCCACTAGGGACTTGGGGCACCGGACGCGGAGAGAAAGGAACAGGTTCGAGTCTTGCGTGAAGCATGGTTTTTATCGTACGGTGGTAGTCGCGGGGCTGGTTTCTCATATCAACACGTACTATCAAAATAACTCATCTTCCATTATCATCATAATTATCCATCTATCATGATCACCCGTATCATTAAACGTCCAATGTAAGGCAATCGCAAACTACCAATGATATCATTCGCGCAGGAACGTAACTCTACAAAAACTTTACATGGAAATATAGCCCGGCAGTAAGCCTTAGCAAAAAACCGCAACAAAATACTGAACATCAAAACGTATTTTGCCTCGTAATATCTTTCTGGTGCAGACTGCGTACGATATTTGTACGACAGAACCCAATAATTTTGTATTGAAATAAGCTACCTCATCGAGAGGAAAATGCTATTAAAATTGGAATTACTTTGCTCTCATTTTCTCTATTCCTTAACATACGAGTGAGTATGTTTGTTCTCTAATACAATTGAACTAAATAATTATTATTTCACATGCAATCAATATTTTGCAAGAAATTACTTATCTGTTAACGCAAGCAGGACAATTACTTTTCATGAGCAGAGGATAACACTACCTTGATATTCAAGCAGAGAACGAGCCAAGTAGTTTTGCGAATAAACTCTTTTGCCCTCTTTATTAATGTAAAAAACAAATATATAAATGTCTGTAATGTTATTGACTACATGACTACCGATCAAGTAGTCAACTAAAAATCTATTTTTCACTAAAATTTATTCCCACGAATACTTTTCAGGAATAAAATCACAAACTTTATCAAAAGTGAAGAGGTTTAATACATTCTTTGATATGTTTGTGGTGGTAACTGGAGCCCAATTTTACTACTGGGGTCCACAGAAACGTTTTTTACTCGTAAATTAACTTTATTCGTCGAAGATTCCAGTCAATGTAAAACGCATGTTTGAAATTTTGATATGAAATTATCGTATTTTCATCACATTAGCGTGACACTTGGTATCATGGGTTCTTAACATTGCGATGACAATACTCGATACTTTCAAGTCAGATTTTAACACAGTTTGCTTTACTCTTCTGCCTGAAGTATCTCAAAGAATTGTTTTCATTGTTTCTGCTTCACGATCTATCATTCAACATCCAATCACTTTAGTGAAACCTCTCTTATATACACAAACATGTTTGTTCACAGAAGTTGCAATATATATTCACAGGCGTGAGCAGTCTAACACAAGAGAGGGGCTTACTGCACATTCATGGGCCTTCTTTTCCATTAAGCTGTATTTATACATGACATTTTACTAATAAAGAAGATATAGAAGGAGAATGGTTTATTATAAAGTTAAAGATAAAATTTACAAAAATACAATTAATTTCGTGTAGAAACAAGGGATCGAACATATTTACCATACGTAAACTAGTTTATTACATAACGTTATGAGTTTCCTTTGCAAATGTTCAGGGAGACATGCATCTGAGGCCAATAAGACGCGCATGCATGTGTGTGTATTAAAAATTACCTAAATGGTTCTAGCATTCGCACATCACATGCTTTACGTGAGTGTGCCTCAGTAAAAATATGTCGATACGACGAAATACCATATAAATGCACGTTATAAGCGCGAAAGCTCAATATTTCTAAATTGTTTTGTTCGCTTTATTTTGTTTTCAGTCTACCGCAGACACCATGGTAACATAAAAATGACAAACGAGGGAATAAAAATCACATTTCTCACTGAAGTTAAAATATGACAAGCGCATGCAGTACACGTTAACTCTGACATCGCTGACGCCACTTCCCCCCCACCCCGCTGTGTAGAAATACTTCGTCAAAGCTTCACCGGATTGTTTTCATCGAATGAACGTGTTTGTGTCGCTGTCTTTTTCGGCGGTCGCTTGCTCGCCCACGGGCCGAGAGGATGTCACTGCTAGGGCGCGTCTCTCACGCATCGGTAGCTAGATTCGACTGACGTCAGCTCGCAGGTCATCCATCTTCATCGAGCTGCCTCCTGTGGTCAAGCGAAGCCATTGGCCCTTCTGCGGGGGGAGGGAACCAAACTCTTCCGCTTTGGCAGGGCGCCTGCGCGAGTCCTCTCGAAAGAAGATAAACGATATAATAATTGGCAGTAGATAAACATGTTTTGTTATTGTGTCCACGGCGTAATTGATACGCAACACAAACTCGCAGAAAATTTCAAAATAAAAATGATCTCACAATTGTTCATCAATTCGGATACTCTAAAACAGGCATGTGTATCAATCCTCTAGTTCAATCACATAACAGTTTGTGCAATTGAAAATATCAAACCACATCCATTTCAAACAGAAACAAAAATAGAGTCCGCATTGAAGCAAAAATAAGTCTAATATTGCTTTTTATATATTGTTTTATTATGTCGAGATCTACTATATGAAAGAGTTCGTGAACTTACGGACGTGGTTACACTCATTTACATGATAATGGATTTTATTGGTTCAATCAAGGCAATAAATGTCTCCTTTAATCTTGCGCAATCATCCATTCATTTGTTAACTTGTTTGGTTATCAAAATGGGCTTGCCATCAAAACCAATACCTAATAAATAATTTTTAAAGCTTTCCCTACATGTATTACCGACGTATAAACATTTGCCCTGCCCTAAGGAAGATGATATTGGGAACTTTTAATGAATTTTGTCTTCCCTTTCCTGATATGCAGTGTTATACTTAGAAATATTCTGAAGTGAACATATACATGAAGTGTACTGTTGAAGATTCAACAGTATTTTTTCGTTATCAGAGAGATTCAGATGCTTTTCAAAGGTTTCAGTTTTCACATTAATGCATCTTCAAAGGCCTGATAAACTCTGGAAGAAAGCACGGAAGAAATCGTAATAAAAGGCAGTTGCGTTTGCTAGCTGCCCTTTATTATCCTTACAGAAAAGTCCATTCAAAATTAATGTTCTTGAATTCAGTTTTTTGCTTTTCGCAATTCTCCCACAATCATTTTGTAACTGCTAACGCTTTAAGTTGACCTACAATCTGGAGAATTTCAGAATGGCAAATGAACAAATTTACAATAACTTCAGTCTAAATTTTAAAAGTTATATGTTTGTACGAAGATGAGTATAATAACTCCTTGAAGGAAAATTAACAAGCTTTGACGCGTTACTTGCAAATCTAACAAATAGAAGTCTCTTTCAGCTTTTTCTTTGATGCCAAGTGTGGCTTTTGATATAACGAGAGCGTATAATTAGTTTTCAATCTTTCAGCTATTACACTTCTCTGCCTCCACAACCAACATCTAAAGCATTGCTTTTGATGCTTCAAACAATTGTATACTCTTTGTTCCATTATATATCATAAATGGAAAACATCAATTAATTGACACAACTATGATGATAGAAACTGAAACACAACTGTTAAATTACAAAATGACCTTCTCGTAAATCAGATTTCTACTGGATGGTGGGCGCTTCATATTAGCGCACTTCCTAATGCTCTGTGAACACGTGCTGTGCGTCGTCAAGATGACATGAGTGTGATGGGCAGTGATCAGTTTAAATGAAACTGCACAACTTTCCTAGTACTTTTTAGCCACACAACATCCAGTTCTCAAATCCTCTGTCTACGTTCAGATTGTAAAGGTAGTGTTAATTGTCAACATCTGCATAACACTTCACATGATAAGCGTAAGTCTCAGGAAAATCAGTAATGCGATCATACCGAAACGCATCCATCACAAACGTAGTCTCAGCAGCCTTAATAGTCCATTCTTGAAACCACAATAATGTTTGATGCGACTTAACGATGATTTGAAAGGGTTAAATAAACTAAACTAAACAAAATAATGTTTGTAAATCAATAAAAGTCTCACTCTTTTCAAGAGCAGTCGTACCAATACATTTTTTTAGGTTTCAAATTAAAAATATAAGTACGGCGTCATTTAGATCACATACACTGATAGATATAACGTTTTGATAATTTTCTCCATTAACTGGAGTAGTATTTTCATCATGACTCAAATCAAACATTGAATTTGTGTAAGAATCAGGTATTATATGCCAAGATTTATCTAGCGCCTGCTTTGAATCACCTCTAATACATCTAGTATTCTTAATTACAACAGATATGAGTGACAGTAAACTGATAATGCTGATTTTCTCCTCCGTCGTTCATAAAAACAGACGTTTTCTTACCATTTTCTAATCCACGAATACAAATAACGCACATGGTATTAATGCCTCAACATCAACAAAGTTGAAATTTGAAAGAAAAATATAACTATTTCATTAAAGTCAACAATACGACTATTCTGTCCCTTTACCTTCACTGCAAATGGTTTCAATTCACACTAACTCTTTATTTTAGAAACATAGGCTTCGAAAGCACATAATCAAAATCCTAAAATATTACAATGTTATGACTTTCGCACAAAACCCCCAAAGCAATTTTCCCCGGTTCTGACAAGTAATAATTATATGCACGCATTGTACCACTCACTAGTAATTCAAAATAAACAGTTTTCCCACAGCTGAAGGCCCCTGTAAATGTAATTGTTAGTGTCGCTTCTTACTTAAATCTTTGATGTTCGAGTTAAAACAAGACGCGACGAGCAACGTCCAATTATCACGAGCGAAATCCAATGGGCGAGGTTCACGACGCCCAACACAAGGCGTCCTAATTTCGTTGCAAAACCGTTCCAGTCACCGGTAACGAGATCAAAGCTGCACAACAAACGGATCAGACACATGAAAAACAGGTGCACGCTCATCCCACTTACAAATCTGGTAATAAAATGTTAAAGCAGACTCGCTTTCGTAATGAAATATATCACTGTTTTCTTCACTCAACATTTTCAAAAATTTCTTTCTGCGTTTTATACTTTGCAGATCAAAAACTCCGTCAAAATTGAAATTGCGCGAACAGAACAGTTTACAGTAAGTTAGGGGATTGGCTCCGTTATAACTCGCGGGGAAATTATCCGATATTCCATTATATAATTATAAATTTATATATTAGATTATATAATTTAAAATTCCATTCATTTTTAAAGCTCACTGTGAATGAACACTCACGAAGTTAAATTGTTGAGGAAGGAATAAGCCAATATTTAAGCCCAAAATCATTTCGAATCTTCGATATAAAAAATGTTTAACTTTTACATCTGCTCATATTCGTTACTCTCAGCAAGAATTCGTATTCGCTATTAGCTCGCTATTCACGAGCACGTCATTGAGAACGAAATACAATGAAATTAAATTGACGAAGAAGGGACAAGCCTCTAGTTAGGTCTAATTCTCTTGAAATATTTACCCTAAAAAGGTTCGAATTTTAAAGCTGCTCATACTATTTGCGAGCTACTCACTGGAAATCAAATACCACGAAGTTAAATTGTTGAAGGAACAAGTCAGTAGTTATATCTAAAATCACATCGAATCTTTGTCCTAAAAACATGTTTGATATTTTTTAGAATCGCTCGTAATTGCCAGTGTCTTTGTCAACAAAATCACATGAAGTGAAGTTGTCGAGGAAGGAATAAGTCACTTCTTAGACCAAAATTCACATCCAGTTTTTGCCCTAAAAAAAAGGCCGATTTTAGAGCAGCCGCACACTCGTTAAAAGCCGCATGCGCACTGATGGGAGTGCACACCCGTGAGTTGAGACTCACCCTCGACACCCGAGGTTGTCGAGGAAAGAATAAGCCACTAGTTAAGCCAAAACTCACATCGAATTTTTGCTCTAAAAAACTGGCGGAACTAAAAGCAGTACGTATTTCTCGCCTTTAGCAATAGTTATGTAATACTATTTATATCACATTTCTCTCCCATTTCACACATCTCAGTCATCATTTTTTGTAAAACCTAGGGTTGGGCAAAACACTTTAAGTTTAGTATTTAAATACTTGGCAAAAATACTTTATAAATAAGAATTTAAATACATACACAAAAGACATTACGACTTG
This sequence comes from Acheta domesticus, assembly GCA_031308135.1. Taxonomy (NCBI): domain Eukaryota; kingdom Metazoa; phylum Arthropoda; class Insecta; order Orthoptera; family Gryllidae; genus Acheta; species Acheta domesticus. The sequence continues at coordinate 102,246,076 of JAHLJT010008756.1, forward strand.
ATGTGATAAATACACAAGTATTTAAAACACTTCGAATATTCAAAATACTGTAAATATATAATACTTTTGAATTGTATTTTTTTATTGCAACAGAATATTGTAATTGTCAATTACAATAAATTAGTAAATGACAGTCATACAAATTTCTGAACAATAACTATTGTAATGTGTTGTAATAATACGTATAAGCATTTTCAAATATAAAATGATATAAAAAATACGCCTAACACAAAGAAATAGAATTTCGTTTTAAAACGACTAATTTTTCAAACAAATCATCAGACAATGAACCCCTAGTTGGCGAATGTATAAAACCTGCAAAATAAAATAGTAATTCAACTGCCGTACAAATAAACGCTTTTTTTACTGTCGGATAATTGTCCAGCATTTTTAATGATTTAGATTCACCATTTAAAAATGAAGAGAATCCAAATTCGGCAGCTAAAAGGAGCTTTTATTTTTGTTTCGATGAGGTGCACTCACTAGCGGAATCAAACAAAAAGAAACTATCTTAGTTCTAAACTATCTTCTTCTTCGTCTGTATTTAAAGTATTAATTTTTTAAAATACATCTACTTTAATGCATACACTTCTAAAATACATGCCCAAAAACTAAAATAACAAGTTTTTCAAATACAAAATGTATTTAAAATACGTATTTCAAGTATGCTTTAAATAATTTCTAAAATATTAATGTGTAAATATACAGCAAAAGGTCGAATGTAAGAAATGATCAAAGAAATATGAAATAATGTACACATTCTAATTTACGAAGCATCCAACTGGAATTACGTAATCATTATAAAAAAAACTATCTTCACAATTGTAGTTGTAGGAAGACGCGGAAATTTTTTTTGTTTTTTAAACTTTTCACAAAATCTTGCATTTAAACGAACATGAGACCGGCACCATTCTCTTAAACGTACTCGATGAGATCCCAATTTAATAAAGAAATATGCGTTTTTAAGAAAAAAATGGTTTAATGAAAATAAAAATTTCCTACGTTTGACACAAAATTTTGCAAAAAACACTCGTGTTTTTGAAAAATTGAATATGAAATTTTTAGATCTGTTTTTCATGACCACATTTCATTAAGAAAAAAATGTTTATCTTCATAATTGTAGTTGTAGGATGACGCCGCAAAATTTTGAATTTTTTCCATTTTCGCAAAGTGAGGGTTTTCAATGAACATTAGACCTGCGCCATTGTCTCAAACGTCCTTTACACTATCCAATGACAATGCTTAATCAAAAACGTTGGGGCAATTTTTCTTTAGAAAATTTTGGAAATGTCCCAGGGTTTCATGTAAAGTACCATCCCCAAACTAAAATATCGGTTTAAAATTCAAGGAGCCGCGACTTCAGCCAGATCGATTCAGGAATATCAATTTTGGAGAAAATCTGCTGAACGGTTTAGTCGCTAGCGTTATTCACAGATACGGAGAGAGACAGACGTTTTGCAGTTAATCGATTTTTCGGTATCAAGGACCCCCAAAATATGGATTCTGGCTACACCACGTGTGAGAGGATTTTTTTCCAAATTTAGCATCTGAAATTATCCACTTTTTCGTTTCTAGGGCCCTGTAATAAGAGTTTTTCTGCTGAAAATTCGCCGTTTTTCGCGCAGTTTTAGATACTTTTCTTTCTACCGCGGCAGCGATGGCGAGAAAGAAAAAAAATCGCAATTTTTTGGCGCAGCATTGCATAACTTTCCCTATACTACGTATATCACTCCGTGTATACGTCCGTCTCATGCTTGATTTCTTGACCTCTATTGATTAATAGTATGAACTGTTTCTTGAGTGATTCTTCACTGACCTACACTCTAGAATAAGTTCGTACTATTAAAAAACGTCCGATTTTAGAGCGGCCGCACACTCGTTAAAGGCCGCGTGAGCACTTACGGGGGTGCCCTTCCGGTTGGAAACCACTGCCGGTTGGAAGCAGGGTTGTCCAAGTGGTGGTCCGCGGTGCCATTTCTTGTGACCCGCGAAAAATTATTTTTCAAAAGTGAAAGTTCCTTGCATCCATGCCGGGCGAGAACATCGCGCGCGTAGCACACGCGCCCTGCCGGGGTCAACACCCCCTTAAAGTTTAGATTTTTTTCTATTAAATTCTGAAATTCAAATTATTCCAAGGTGTTTCCCTGCGTTCGACATGATACTGCCTGATGTCACGCATGGTTCCATTCCTCCTCCTGCCCCCCCCCCCAATCCGTTTCAGGACAGGCGGGCAAACTGTGGAGATCAAGAGTACGGAGAAGTTAGGTGTGGATCGCCCGAGTATTGTAAATATGGCTCGCAACCGTATTCAAGGTTTTAGTTGTGACCCTTTAGGCCTTGCAAGTTGGCCACCCCTGCTCTAGAGCGAGGAGCGCGCTGGGCGGCGCGGGCGCGGGCGCGGCGGCGCGTAGTACGCACAGCGTGTGGGCGGCGGCGCGGCGGTCGCTAACGAGAGCAAGCGGCGGCATCCGCCCGCCTGCCCTTGCCCCGCCCCTCCCCACCCCCGCCACCGCCCCCGCCACGCCCCCGTAGGCCGCGCCGGAAGGGCCTCTCGCCCTTCTGCATTCAGCGCAAGCAGCGATTGCTCATGCCGTGCCGTCATCAGCCTCCTTCCCTCAAGTGAGACGTCAAACACTCCGTTCCACGTAACATGCACACTTCATCGAGGGCGGATTTATGCGTAAGCAGTTGATGCACTTGCTTAGGGCCACCGCTGGAAGGAGCCCCTACAAATATTTTCAATAAAATTTTATATCAGTACAAATATCAGTACAGATAATAGTTATTTCAGGCATACATATCGTAAAACTTCTTATTACAATAAAAGATTATCAAGCGAGGCCTAAAGACCGATTAATAACCAGCGGATATCGTATAGCGTTTTATCGACTTTGTAAAAATTTCAAAGAGAGAAAAAAATTCATTTAAATGTGACTATTCGTCCTGACAGACAGTTGACAAAGACCTAATGCAGATGTTAATAGAAGGACATGGATTAGTTCTCATATTACTTGCATTACCTAATTCATTATTTTCGTTAACAGAGGGACACACGTGTATTGTAATAACTTGTAATAACTTTTATTATGACACTGCTCTCCTTCCTGAAGTTTGACTCCAGGCAATCAAAGATTATAAAATATTTAAATATTAATTTGTTTAAATTACAAAAACTACAGTTTATGTATGCATTTTTATAACTTTCAATTATGTTCAATATTTCGATTTTGTAAGCGATGAAATATTTTGATCGTACGTAAGGCCTCTTAATATATTAATCTGTCCGCTCTCCACCCTTTTAAGGCTAGCGGTATAGTCGGATCGAAGTGTGATTGACATTTTTGGGACTGTGGCTTTGTCTTGATTGATTGATTGATAGAGCATATCGTGTTTCGCGTCAACTTCTATGGTCATTAGTCCCGTACGTATAGGTCATGCCATGCATCACACATACTGGAAGTGTGCCATCAAGAATAAATTTTCCAAAAATCATGAAGCATATTCCAATTTTATATTTAATGAAGTGTTTTCGTTTCTTGAAAACCGAGAAGGAATTGTCGTGGATGATCTGCAATGAAGCGCCGCCATTTTTTTCTCGTAGACTTTTGGGCTTGAAGTCTAGGGACACCACCGAATAATTTCAGTGGAATTGAAAATGGTGTTTGATTGATGATTTCGAACGCGTCAACTGCAAGAGAGTGCCGTAAGAGTATTGTGTTGTTCCTCGAGAGGTGGCGGGGATCTTCCCCTACTGGACGGAGATGTCCTGCACCGACCTACACGTCGGCTACCTCGCATCACTCACCAGCGCGGCACTACCCAACCTGGACAAGCTCTAAGCTCTCGACTGGTCTCCCGACAGGTGTGCTAAAGTATTGAATGTATAAGTGGGTGTGTAAATGAGCGTTGAGCATAGGACAAGGAAGAGGAAGGAAAGGTCGCGCGCGATCTGTGGCCCGTTGGTTAGGGTACTGCTTCGGCATTCGCCTAGTGTTGATAGGAGAAACCACGGAAAACTACAACGGAAACTAGAAGTCGGCTGCTAGAATTCTCCTCCAGAAAGCCACTGAATTCGACCTAGCTATCTAGCTAGTTTCGAAAATCCTGCCACCATGGGGACTAGATCGCTAGGACCTCTCGATCATGGACACTGCAGTGGAATCAGCTGATGCCCTGAGCCACCTAAGCGTATGAAGCATAATCACCTTCACCTTGAAAACCAAATATCACTGTACCCATACGATAAATGTTGAAACTACCATTCGTGCATTTGTCTGCGTGCCAATCACACTCTTGTTTCAATCGTCAGATGTGCGCAACGAGTAGGGAAAACTGTCGTAAAATGACATACCCTAAAGAAAAAATGTTCCACTAGCTGTAATTTTTAAGTTGTATCCTTTATATTGGTTAAGTTGGATCCCTTATTTACACAAGATTACAAGAAAACCAAACCAGTTGGAATATAATAACATATATTATATATAATAATGTAATAATGCATTTTTTTGAAAATGCTCCAGTATGTCATTTTATCCTCAATGTGTGGGTAAAATGACATAGGTGCTAATAGCATTCAAAAATCTTGTTTCTTACTCACATATCTCAAAGAAACATTTTTGTTTTTCATGACACACCACCACATTCAGTATGGGCCCACATATTACACTTCAGACATTTAATCCAGTTCTCCTGGATGATTTGGAATGACTATAAGTCATTAACAATAGAGACAAGCAACATCATTATCACCAGTAAAATCCACGTCTTCATCATCCTCTTTAGGTGTGTTAAAACAGAGTTTCTTTTTAGAATGTTCAGCAGCACGTCTGAACTGCAACTCAGTGAATTTCACCTTCACTTCTTCCATATAAGGTCTGCTACTCAACACGAATTTGGTGAAACCGAAGATGCAACTATCCGGGAAAAGATGATGGAATTGCTATTGAGGGAATCGGTTGCTGGATGTGTTCAGTGCTTCTTGTAGTGATTGTGGATTGGTTCCTTATAGATTGCAAGCTGTTTTCAGAGTTAGTGCCGCCCTCTCGATCTCCTATTTTCCCTCCAAACTAGCTTCAGTTACAGATGCCGCACAGAAAACATAACCTGAAAAGACGCGTTTTCCCATGAAAATTCCCGTTGGGGTAAAATGACAAAATATGTCATTTTATCCCAGCAGCAGGTATGTCATTTTACCTTTAGATCGTATGTTTAATGTGAAGATGTCCTGTTACCAAGCACTTGGAAATGCAGATTATGAAAGGCGCTGAAAATACTCAGAAAGAAAGTATTTACTTATCTTATTTATAGTCAATTTATTAAATCACACCTAAACGATGTAAATTATCAGAGAATAACAGTTGTCGCAAACTTCTGAACCTCGAAAATGATTGATTTCGTGACAGCAAGAACATTTCGCACGAGAGAATTACACCATTTCCACTGGATTACTGTCACCAACCCTAGAACGCATCTTGCTCGTGAAAAGTGCTGACAGTGGCGGCAATTGGGAGAAACATAAGGTGTGTCATTTTATCCAAGTATGTCATTTTAGGACACTTTCCCCTACGTGACTGAAGAACCTCTTTGCCGTCTGCAGGTAAGTACAGTGAGCAATTGCTTACGCAATGGGCTCATTAAACAGCATTCATATCCTTTGCAAAGTGATACATGAAGCACTTCGATGCGTACGTGACGTATGAATCGAAGCTTTAATTCTAGCATTTATTATGGTTGCGTGGGATTGATGTTTCCAGCTGGTCAATTGCAGTGGTCGTTAGCGCAGCGACTGTTTCATCGGGAGAGACGGCGGTGATTCCCTGCTCGATGGATGGAGATATCTGGTGCCGAACTACACGTCGGCTTGCGGAGTATATCCCCTTCCAGATATCTCTTTAAGTAAGGCACCGCCTCAGCCAGAACCAGCGTGAACAGCTTCAATAAGTGCATGTAGCATGAAAGTGTGTATTTGAGTAAAGGGGAGAGAATAGGCACACTATCATACACGCTGTTCACGCCTGCCTCAGCCGAGACAAGCGTAAACAGCTTGTGTGATAGTACGTAAGTGTGTGAGTAAAGGGGAGCGGTTAGAACGAGGAACAGAAAGGAAATATCGCGCGAGGTCCGTGGTCCCATTAATAGGGTACTACTCCGGCATTCGGCTGATATTGATAGAGGACACCAGGAAAACTACTGATCAAAGCATCCGGGCGCTAGAATCATCTTCCAGTCAGCGGCTGAATCCTACCAATCTAGCTAGTGTCGAAAATTCGCTAACGTCGGGACTCGAACCCCACGACTTTTCCGCCAGAGTCACTGCAAAGGATGTGGGAATGCTGCATCGGAGCTAAACTCACCCGATAGTTCTACTAGAGCTGTGTGCATACACTAGGGCGTATTTTCGAAAGAAGAGACAATGCTTTAGAGACGATACAATAGTAAAAGAGATTATATTTCTTTACTTCAACCCTTGCAATACTATTATAAATAAATTTATGAAAACACGGCTTCAGACACTTAGAAGTATCAGAATTGATTATTAATATAATGATATATAATGATAATGATATATAATGATAATGATACATTAGATTAATTATTCAATTATTTATTCATTTTTGTAAATGAATAATAATACTAAACTTGTGTTTAGTATTATGACAAGAGTAAACTAATCATTTATTGTGATGTACGAGTACATCTCAGAAAACTACACAATGTTGAAGAATTCTCATGGTGATTCATAAATGAACATCGTATCTCGTCTTTCTTGATCAACAGATAAACATAGACAGTAGCGAAAATGTTGGTTCGTGTTCTCGGTTGTAAGGTAGCGAATACCATTCACGTTCCACATCAGCCATCGCTGACCAAGCAAATTCCCATCTCGCTACGTTTACCCACAGCACGTGCCTTGCGTCGGCGGGTGAGTTCAAGGGCATTCCCGACACCCATTGTGAGGAGTAAGTAACCGACATTTCTTCCAACGATAAGGAAGGGTTATGAACGCCGAGGCGCGTAGTAGCAATGCGGCGTTTCCTCGTTCGTTTGAACAGCGACGCACTAAAGCAGTAGCTGCCGACTGAGAACCGGCATAGAGGGGCCGACAGTGCCATTAAACAAATCACATAGTTAGCATACCGCTTCTAAAAGAAGGGCGTGAAAAACGTGTACTCTTCGCGTAGCGCCTAACATAGTAATCATGTTCTACAGTTACTGTGGAACAATGTCTGTCGTAAACATAACTTTTCTTGAAGGACACGGGTTGAAGTTTACAAGCGCGCTCGACAGCGCTGAAAGCAGTTCATGTGCTGCCGTGAAGTTCACTAACGAGATACTACGCGGCCGCGAATCGAATTAGGCCCCCAAAGCCCCGAGCGTAACTGAATTTTGGAGAGGAAATTACGAGCAGAAACTTAAAAGCACAGCTTAGCAGAAGAACAAAAGCAGACTTCACGAGACTCATTCAAATGATTACCGTAAAGGAATGTCGCGATTAAGGATCCATAAATACCTTTATTCGCCGTTAATGGGCCACCATGACCTTCAAGCCTTCGTATGCGATTTCTTGACAGCCTTAACAAATTGGAGCGTTTTGAAATACTGCTTTGTATTTCACAGTAACAATTACAGTAAACCAGGATGTGGAGGAGTAAAGAGACCTCTGTAATACAGAAACGTGTTAACGTGCCGCTTTATGTTTCATTTTACATGTGTGATGCATTTCACATTCTCGCTTCCATTTAGCACGTACGCTTCAAACGCAGGTTCACAGGGAGTCTACGGTCGCTGTATATTCGTTCGCGTTAGTCTGCTTTGTCGCTAGAGCCTCTGCGGCTGCAACAAGGACTCTCGTTCACGACGTTAGTCCTGGGTATATATTCATAGAGTTAGCTTTCGTTACGCCCAGCTCCAGTTGCCCCCGACTCCATACTTTCTATTCAGTTATTTAAAAAGAGAGAATTGAGCGCATTAGCCTTACACTCACGTATTAGGAAATGTAGTGTTTCTCTACAGTCAACATTAAGATCACTAAAAATGGATTCAAACAATTTGAATAAGGACATTTCTATTAAGGAGAACAAATTAGGAAAAAAAACTTAGTGCAAAAAATATGTAAGTTGACTGACTCAGTTTAAGATTATCTGATCGATTGGAATTGCTTCATTGCAAGTGGAGGAATTTTGGAAAAGGAAACTTATTAGGAAACATTATTATTCAGTAAAAGGTGATGAACCTGTTTACCAAATAAATAACATTAAATAAATCAAATATGATGAATTCCATAATCTATTCCTAATTCTAGTTTGCATTAGTAAAACGTAATAACCAGTTTGCATTCCATTAAAATAAAAATGAAATATCTGCCATTGATCTGAATCTGAATAAATTAAACTTGTGTTTTGCTGATAAAAGTTTTCAAATCTAATTATAAGAAAGAAAATAATTTGTTTATCAAGAAAACTTATTAAAGACAATCATTAAGTGATATAAAAAATAAATTTATGTTTGCATACTGTTGAAAAAATTGACCTTTCAATATTGTTCCAAATAAAAAAAGTTATATATATTCAATTTTTTCACCTGATTAAATTTCACCTGATTTCTATTGTTAACTCGTTAAATTAATAAGAAAACAAAAATACGCTTGCTATCATTCACAAAAATAATATAAAGTAAACGGAAAGTATACATGTTTAAAATTACTGACTATATGCTGTACGAAGGCCATTCCGCAAGTCCTACAACTATGATATATCTTACGAATTAAAAAATTGTTAAGTTCAATATATCCCCGGGCAAGCCTGTTGACACTTGTCGCGATGGCAACAGCTAATCGAATCTGTGTGCGTTAATGACTAGTTGTAGCCCCTGAGCCAGAAGCTAAAATACAAGACGGATGTCAGGAAAGTGGAACAGTTGCCATACGTGCAATTTGCAGTTATTCGTACCAGAAATGTTCCTCAGCTGTAAGAGCTACGAGATGCATTGGGTGATAGTTCATTACCCTATCGTAATGTGGCACGTCAGCAGAAAGCCTTCGCGTCGCAACAGCTCACCTGCCGCGCAGTGGACGTGAGTTGGCACACACAGACTATCGCACAACGATTTTATTCAACGCATTCCTCACTGTCGATGTGTAGAAGCTTTGAGGAATCGTTCAGAACGGGTGTTAGCTGGGAGAAATAATACATTATTTCCTTTTGTACTTACTCAAATATTAATTTTTGTTTACACCCGCTTTCAATTTCCCCTGCCCGCTGGCTACTGAACCGGAAACCAATTTAAATCTAGCATTGCAAAGCACATTCCAGTTATTTTCAATCAAGTGTGGTAAATTCCCTCTGTATTGGTTAAAATAGTTGACACAGTATATGAAATGATCCTCTTATTTAGTATTAATTAACAACAATATTCAGCAGACTTGTTTGAACAGTATTTAATTTTCAAAATACGCTTGGACTATTCTTTCTCTCGAACCATCTGGCGGGCTTCCTATCGCGCAGGTAGATAGAAAAGCGACGGCCGGTTAGACTCGCTTCTCCGCGCGGAGGCCTCGAGGTCTGGTGACTGCGCGAGCGGCGCAGCGGGACGCGTGCACGCAGAGATTCGTTCAGCTCCTTTTTGATTCCTAGCCACATTAGCGCGTGTCTACGTTGGAGTGAGGGCCCGGTCATTAGTCGTGCCGCTCCGCCCCGCCCCCGCCCGCGTCCCGCCCCCGCGCCGCCCTCTTCCCGCACCCCCCTTGCTCCGTTCCCCGCCCAAGCCCCGCCCGCACCCCGCCCCCGCCCCGCCCCCTCCACGCCTCCGCGTGGGCGAGAGGCGGCGCGCGAGGTCCCGACTGCCGCCCCCGCCCCCGCCCACGCCGCTACGAACGCCCGGAGAAATAATTTTGCTGGTGGTGGGCGAATGTGTGCGATCGACGAAATACAATATACGAGTAGTCGGTGCACACATCCTACCGCACTCTTCGCCAACACATGAGAACCAATTATGTTTTCGTTTGTTGTTTCCACCCCACTTGTTTGTTTAGCAATTGCGAAATACTGCAAACCACGAACGCAAACATTTCAGTAACAATAAATATTTTTGGAACACGGAATGGAATTTATAATCGTGATACATTTATATTTACAAATTTTGATATGATCATTTTCTGTGAAATGTATCCTGCGTTGTTTATTGCTTATTTTCATTGCTCATTCATTATTTACGATGTTTAAAAGCTTCATTATGCTCTCCTCATATTACTCAACTCTGCGCTGAATTCCCTTCCCAGGGGCAACGAGCGTGGACAACCCCTTACAAAAGTGCAGGCCCTTACTGCAGCCTCAGAACGAGCATCTGCGTTGGCAGAATCCAAAGTAGTATAAACGACTGCAAGTCTATTTCGTTGTTGCGGAAGAAAACTGACACACCTTCAAAATCGTAATTGTTACATTATAACCTAAGAAATATATCTTTGATTTTTTATTGTTTGAAATCCAAAAGGCATCTGAACACCATTTTCCTTCTTGTGATAAATTGTATAATATAACAGTTTTGTTTCACAGAATATGTAGAAGAAACGGAAACAGATGTGCCCAATTTTATTAACAGTGGTTGCGTTGTCTTTTTATAGTTCAATATCTAAGAAACCTCACTCTTACACCTCTCTGCGCACCTCAGTGGTTGAATGATTTTCTTATTGTCCTCTCAACCCCCAGAGCGTGGATTACATCCCGGTTGAGGTGCGGGATTTTCGAACGGGGAACACCATGCGTGCCATGTACTTGCGGTATATAAAAGAAACCTGGCGAATTCCTGCAAAAAATTAAATCCTGCGACGTCTGCCCTAATCAGATCCCGTATTCACTTCGGACGGGTGGCTCGGAGAACGCCTCAAGTATTGGATATTGTGTATTATTACGCTGTCGCAGTGGGACTCCCTAGAGGCTGATGTGGAAGTCAAACTCTACTTGGAACGGTGGGAGTCTATAGGGTACCAATTAAAAAAATACCAGTAATTTCATCCCATGTCATAGGTGGGATTTTTGATCATTCGCTAAGTGTCAGGAATTACAACCGAAAAAAACTGACACTTATGTACGCTTGTACCTCCTGAAGCAGCAAAAAGGGTTATTGTAATAAGAGAAAGTAGAAACCATATAAAAAAGTAAATAAATAAATAAACCGTGCATGAATTCAAAACTTACTAGTCATCCAGACGACTTGTGTAAAAATACCCTTTCAGCAAGGGAATAAACATTTAATAAACTATACAACTACGAGGACTATGATAAACCAATTCTTGAATCATGAATAACTGAGCAATGCATGTCGACTAAATAATTATGGGGAATGAAGAAAGTAATTCAATGAAGTAAAAATGGCATTAAAGAACTCCATAAACTTGTTAAAATTAGTACTTTGCTCACAATTTTATATTTTGGCTGAGATTTAGAGCATTCTTACACTTACAAATGTACAGGAAGCATCGCGACGACTTCAACAGTTTATCATCTTCTGCCAAACATAGCACTTTGAACGAAAATTAAATCTTAGACAGTCATGTCCGAGAAAGAAGCAATAGAACAACAATTTTCAGTATTTTACTATTATTAGAATACTGATTAATACTAATAACATTTTGTGTTATTACAAATGTAATGGATTGAAACTCGCTCGCGATTTCACTTATTATTGCTTTCACATTAATTTTGTCCCAAGTTCATTTTTTTTACTTCAACTCATGATGTTTATTATTAATTTAATAGAATAGAATCAAGTAGACTACAGACGCAGATTTCTTTCAACTTTGGCCAGGTTTTATTTCAAGTGAGCCCCATGATGCTGAAGATCCGGTCATTTTCTCACAAATATACTATGGTCAGCACTTACCAGAATTTGACACGAGGAGCATCTTCTAGCAACCTCCCTTGTTAAAACCACTGCCTTTAGCCGTTCATGTGAAAATGGTATGTGTAAGGACATTTAAGATGAATTCAGCAGTCGTTAGCCGAATTGCTCAACCACGCTCCAGTGAAGTCACGGAAGTCATGTAACTTGAGACAACACGGATTCCTGAAATATACGCTCAATCCCTAGAAGGGCTAAGAGATTTGGTGCAAAAAAGACGCAGCAAATAAAAAAAAGTAACAACACACAAACTTCCTTCATGTCGTAGGTGATTAGAATCCACGATCCATTGGAGCGAAGCCGTTAGGGCGCTCCAGGATATGAATTAGCGGGGTGGGGGGCCGGGATCGCCCCCTCCCCTCCCTGGTATTTCATGACTCCTGGGAGAAAAGTATTCATTTGTGAAACTAAATTGCGTATGTAGGTGCCTCATTAATGATTCTCAAACATCTCTTAGAAATGTTCAAATCAAGGAAATTGGAAAATATAAATTTTCCAAGGGCATTCTTAAGATTTATTCAGATTGTGCTGCCTTCGTTTCAATTCGTCGATTCTCCCCCCCCTCATGATGTATAGTTTTGAAATGATCACAACGCGTACCATGGCTCTCCCTCTCTCTCTCTCTCTTTCATCTTAGCGGCGTCGGCTAGCGGGTGGCATATTTCGCGCAGCCGGTTCACTTCATTATTAGGCCCATTTGATGAGCCGCGCTGCGTGATGAAGTTTCCACCGGTGTTGCAGGCGCTGCGGCGCACTGCTGCCCGCGCGCCGGCCACGGCCGCCGATCGACCGGTCCACGCCCCCCCCCCGCCCCCCCCCGCGGCCCGGAGCAGAGCGCTCGTTATTCAGAGGGGCTTTGGACGGCGGCCTCAGCACAAGAGAGCGACTATTTGATTACGTCCGTTAAGGAACTTTGAATCCGTTTTCATTATATCACAACACATAACTTTTCTTGAATGTAGTCAAATTGTTTTTACTGACACGCCTAAATTAACTTCGCATTCACAATTATTACAGTACACTGATAAACACTGAAAAAAGTTTCCCATAACATTGGCGACCGATTAGAATGCATTAAAAAACAATGCGTATTTTGTTAAAATCCTTTTCCAATTTAAAACTTCCCATTGACATTATCTGCTAAACGAGAATTTAATCTGTACTCTATGGATGTAGACAAATTTTTTTGGGGTATATGTGTGTGTGCCTGTTTCCACAGCTTTAAATCATAAAAACACTACGTGTTTACAACGTATGAACGCGTTGGAAATACGAATGCCTTCAATGAACGGAAGTAGATTAGCCTAATTAACATGTGAACTGCGCCTGGAACCAATCGCATCCAATTATAACAAAAAGATAATAGGAAGGGCTTTGAATTAAAAGGTTCTCATTTTTATCTCTCAGTTTTGTGATTTTAACTTTTTATTTCCCTTATTTACTGTTTCGTCATTTACCATTCTCAGATTATGTAATTTTTTCATCATAATTATAATGAAAAGATTGGATTGTAAAAACATACATTGTTTTATGAGTACAGCGCACCAAAAACTAGACCGAAAACCCTAAAACAATACTATCCTCTGAATTACGTCAATTCATCTACAGTCCATGTACCATTATTCACAAAGTGTCAGGTTCGGAAGTTTCCAAAAAGTTACGACAATCCCAGCTTTCAAGGAGGAGATTGACGATACCTTAAACGACGAAAGGTTAAAGGTCACAGGTCAGAGGCCGAACAGTGGCTTCAAGCTCCCCAGCGGGTGCTTCGCATCGACCAGAGTCATCTCTCGCAGTACAGAGCTTTTCTCTTCTTGCGTTAACGAAGTTAGCGGATAAGGTAATTTTAACGCACCCGTTAAATTAAGATTCGTCAGTTCTCTTACTAAAAGCAGGTAAGTAAACTAATTTAGTTGCTTCTAAATATTATTTTTTAACGAAATACAATTTTCATGGAAATTTTGAAATTATTCACTTGACTCTTAAAAAAATCATCAAGTCATTTGTCTGCTGTGATTACCCATCACTGCGTTATTCAAGAATTTCAGAAAAAAATCAAGTAATTCAACAATTTCCAAACAACTATCATTTGAACAGAGACCAGCGGTGTAATTAATTTGGTTCATTAACATGATTAGGTGAAATGAGTAAAGTAAATTCTAATTGGTACATTAATCGAGTCCTATTCTGACAACGCATAGTTAGTAACCTTGGCGCTGTTACTACTACAAAAATCCACGATTTATTAATTGAATCAGGGACGTAAACAGGGTTTCAACGACTTCTATCCTTCGCCTGGGACTTGAAACTTTTCATTTGGGAAAAATGTACAAATATATTTTCATGCAAAGCTGGATCCCTCTGAGCCTTTTCCGAGTTCCAAGCGAAATATTTTTAATCAGCCTTCCATCCCCGCAATATAACAATATTTGTCTCTCTTAGCGTGCCTGGGACGAGCAGCAGGTTTGACAACGCGAGTGTAAACAGTTTCACGCAGGAAGAGGGACCCGCACCACCCGCAAAGCTGTGAGTCAGGAGGCCTTGTCAACGGGCAGCCACAACGAACATGTGTTGGCGACCGCAAGTGGGCAAAACACAGCCTTGTTTTCATTACCGTCCAATAACCAAAAGGGGCATGAAAATGCCTTTGCCAACGCATAAGAAGCAAAAATCATTTCGTTTATGGTTTCCTCCCCTTTAATGTGATTAATAATTGCGACTCACTACAAACAACGAACACAAACACTTCAGTTCTAATATAAGTTCTTGAAATACTGAAGGGAACATAATTATTATACTCCACAAGTAAAAAGCACGACGGGAAAATGTGAAATTTATCTTGTATGTATAAATGTATCTTCCATTATTTATTGCTTACTTCCATTGCTACATTCGTTATTTACAGTGCATCCAAGCTTCATTATACTCTCTTCTCACTCACCACCTCCGCCCTTTATTTGCGGCTCATAAACTTCCTACGCAGTAGCAACGGGCGAGCACAGCCCCCGCACATGCAAGGAGGCAGGGGTTTCTCACAGCGAGCATCTAAAACTAGCAGAACCCAATCAGGAAAAACCTGCAAGGCCATGTCCTTCAATTGAATCCTCCGTCAATTGAAGAAATATATTTAGTACAGAGCCTATTTTTAACAGAAAAAGTTATAAATATAGTTTACGAGGCCGTAGAGTTAAAAATATTTGCCAGTGGCAATCAGATAAATAGCACGATTAAGTTAAAACTGTTCTCCTGCAAAATGACAAATTTTCATATGCGTCACAGAATACGGCAGTATACAGAGAATAAGTAAAGTTAAATAAGCACAGTACTTCATAACATTAGTCTTTTTGTCTTATTGAACTCACCTTAAAAATGAAACTGTAGATGGATCCTGTAATGAGCTTTTAAATTTTGCAAAATTTAAAGGCCCATTAAAAGATATAAAATAAAATATATTCCTTCATTCATGACTATAAAAAATATAAGGCTGCATACATCAACATCAGTGAGCTGACCGAATTCGACTGGAATATATGACAAATATATTTTTAAATCGAAAAAAATAACCAGATATATTGATAATTTAAAGGTCAATTAAGTGCTCTATTCTAGCATTTTACTATTCTCCATTTTCAGCTTTAAGTGAACAGCAAACAGTACCTAAAATGAGAAAATATGGCCCGGAATTAGCAAATAGTTATCGATATATTTGCAATTTTTTATGTTTGGACTTTGTCAGCTGTAGAGTACTCTCAAAACGACAACATTGGTTCTTCGTGTTTTATATTTGGCGTCGCCAAGACAGTCTGATTCAGTCATTAATTAAATATCTATTAGTGCCTAGCAGGACATATATGAAATCGCGGATTTAAATCTCGCATGTTTAATTGCTGAAATGGACAAGTTTCTCCGTGCGTTCAAAAATATACAGATGCGTAATTTAAAAAGCAACAAAGAATACAGCAAAATGAATTTTAAGGTACCTTAAATAGTGCATATTTGAACTCTCCGTACAAAAAGTTGAAAGAAAAATTTTGGAGCCTTCTTTTTAATAAGAAAATTATGTTTGAGCGTTTCTCAAAATTTTTCTCGGAATTTTAAGCTCATTTTATAGAAAAGTTTGAGTTCTTAAGAAACTTTATTAAACACATGCACTTCTAAATGCAATACTGAGTACAATTCGCTGGCAAATGAAAATATTAACGATGTGAAAGTGATGTAAAAATATTACAATTGTGTACTTTTTGAAAAAAAACAGCAACAAAAGAATAGAGCAAAATAGCATCTTTGTCATCTTATATAGCACGTTTAACACTCACCATACCAAAAGTTGAAAGAAAAAATTTACAGCCATTTTTGAGAAATTCTTGTTTTTGATCTTTTTTAATATTGCATATATTTCACTCAATATTGCACAAAAACTACTAAAATTTTCAAAAAAAAATAGCATAAACTCAATGAAAATAATTGTGGAGAATTAATTTCATTTGAAGGAAAAATCCCTATCTTCAAGTGTAGATGTAGAAAGACGCAGAAAAAATTTTAAACATTCTCAATTTTCGAAAATTGAGAGTAACAGCGAAAAACTCAGAGTGACTTATGTTCTCTTTAACAGTATATTTTACTCCATTCTTACAAAAAGAAATAAAGAATATTTAGAGCCACTTTTGAGAAAATTTTGAAATGTCCCAGGGGTTTCATGTTAAGTACGCCCAAAATTAAAAAAATAAAATAAAATAAAAATCGCAGAGCGTCGAGTGGATTCAGATCGACCGGGGCATATTCTATTTGGAAAAATCCTAAGCACAGTTTAGGTGCTAGTGTTGTTTGCAGACGACAGACTGTCGAACGGACGCCGACGGAAGCGACAGAGACGGAAGGACGTTTTGAAAAAAAATACTTTTTCGGTATCAATAACCCATAATTTCGTAACGTAAAATAAAATAATAATACATAACGTGTTAGAGGGAGTAATTTACTACATTGTAGTACAAGATTTATTCACTTGCTTTATATTAGGGCCGCAAAATACGAAATTTTCTCTCGAAAATTCGCCGTTTTTAGCCGCAGCATTGCATCACTTTCTCTAAACTACGTATATTACCCCGTATATATGTACGGATACGAGAAAGTAAAAGAGCAGTAAATACAAAAGAAAAAGGGAGTCCTACTACTGTAAGGTACATTGCCTTCAACTGTTTCATATGCCCGCTCCCTACAGTATATCACGTTCGATGATTCAACACAAAGGAACAGGTCTTTAGTGGGCGTCTTGAGTTAATCTCGATTTCGAAACACTCGTCAATTGCAGATTGCCAGCACATCTTAGTGCCTGGTTGGTTGTAAGAGTGTGGATAATAGGCCAATTATTATTATTATTATTATTATTATTATTATTATTTATATTATATTATTATCTTATATTATAATATATTATCGAACTCTTTTTGCACTTCAGCGTACCTATCAACTTTACCTAATACTTTGTCGAACTGTAGATTTACATTCTAACCCATCTCTGAAAAGCAATGATAGGACCAACGCCTATCCAATTTGGGGATGAGACGCAAAAAAATCGCATATGTATATTGCAGGTATTTCAACATCAATTTCTATGTACTATCACAAAAGCCCAGTGATTGATACCAATCGATCAACTCCACCGAGAACTTGTATTATGTCGCATATGCGCGCTCTCATCTTTCAATGCTCTACAAAATAAGAAAATTCCCTACACTCCTCAAGCTTTACTTTTTAGTATGGGAGAAGAAACGTCACGCAGAGAATATACTTGCAGGAAACTGCCAAGGTTTTTTTTCTCGACCCGTCTCTCCTTCAAAAAATATTTCAACACTATTTCACAATTCGCACCTACTAAGATATGTTTTCTTGGTTCTTATTTTTCCTTTTATATCCATTTTCTGTAAAGGAAAGTGAAACGAAACATCTAAACGCCTTGCGAAAAAGCTTATATTACCCCAGTATGTAATACCAAAAAATAAAAAATAAAAAATTAAATTACCAAAAAATAGAAAAATAAAGCAAAACGAAACAGGCTAGTTTAGTGCTATTCTAGGCCAGTGCTGTGAAGGTCAATGCCAGGAGCGTGAGTCAGTGGCACGAGTGCCACGACGAAATCGCCCCTTCACGTATTCGTCACCCTGCCACCAGACACAACGCAATCCCTATTGTAAACAGCGGGGTTACTAATAGATTTCTTTCCCGAAGCTAGTTGCGCAGAGTAGTTCGTGGCATGCTACGGAGCCACGACGAGTGCAACTGCCACAAGTAGAAGACCTTGACACCACTGTTCTAGGCGGTGGCGTTGTTCCTTCCCCACTGAGATTCGGCGCCATCCTACACGTCAGTTTGTGGGTGTTCACACTACAGGTATCTCCCCTCACCAGAGTACGCTTCAGCCGGCACAAGCTCTCAGGTTTGTCTGTTCTCCCGAGATGCATGGCAATGTAGTGCATGAACGTGTGTGTGTGTGTGTGTGTATGTGTGTGTGTGCTGTGCGTGTGCGTGTGCGTGTGCGCGTGCGTGTGCGCGTGCGCGCGCGCGAGTGCTTGCGAGCGCTCGCAAAGGGGAGTGGGGACAAGGATGAGAGTGGAAAGATACTGCTGTTAGGGTAATGCTCCGGCATTCGCCTGGTTCTGATCGAAAAAGACAAAAAACTACCGATCAGACGCTACTATTCTTCTCTCGCTGCATTCGATGGGACTACAAGGCTAGAGTCGAAACTCCGCCACCGACTGGAGTCGAAGCCTGCAACCTCCTGGTGAACGACGCTGGAGGGGCCACGGTGTTCCATTCCGTTGCCTGTGACCGCGTGTGGCTGTGAGGCGCCAGTGGCCGGCACGGCGGCGGCGGTGGTGGCAGGTGGCGGCAGCTGCGCGGGCGGTGCGGATGGCACGGGGGGCGGGGCGGGGAGGGGAGGGGTCAAAACCGTCCCTGGGCCACCGACCATTGTGTGGGACGAAGGCGGCACGCGTCAGGTTCCGGCCTGGTCAGCCTAACCCACACACAATGCGCGATCGCTGTTGGATAAAGTGTACGCATTATCAATAGTAATTATGGTTGAATGTCTTGATAGCACAATTGTGTGAACCATAGTCACTTTCTTCGTGTTGTGTTTGGCTAATTACACATTGAGGATGTAAATCTGATAAATTTATTTATTGAAGTCATGAGAAGCAATACAACGGCCAGCTATTTGGCTACATTCTTGAATAACCTAGTTGTTTTATTTTTGTTATCCTTTTTAAAAGGATGTAGCTAATGAGCTCCTCCCTATTAAATACTTTCGCGTAGTTCTAAATTGGGGTTGGACTAGATCTACAGTATAATGGTTGGAGAGATGTAATATGGATAGAAATGTTATGATGTCATATGATATATGCAAAACTTAATATACGGATTATGCAAGAAAAGGGTGGGAAGACTGGTTTTGAAAGATTGAAAAAAATTATAATTTATTTAATTATCAATTGGAAGCACACAATGCTCAGAATGTGACAAAAAGTACAGCGAAGTATGAAAAAATTAGTGCTAAATAAAATTTCGTGAGTTTAATGTTCCACAGATTTCACAATATTGAACTAACGACTTTATCACGCGGATATTAAAGAAATTTATTTCCTTTTTATTCAGAACTTTGCATCAAATGTAATCATAGGCAAAGCATTTGAAGCATTTGAGAGAAATTATTTTATGATGTAAATGTACCTGTACGACAATTACTTCCACTTTCATAAAGTTACTTATTTTTATTTCTGCAATTAAATTTGTTCCGGGAAGAACCTTCGTTGAAATACATAACGTTAGAACAAATATTTATTTATAATTGCAAACCCACAATCATGACATCCGCAACGACTATTATCGCGGAGCTTCAACATGTCATATTCAGAATAAAGCACAGCCACAAAGCATTATCGAAAGAAGATTAGTATAGGCTTCCTGTTTAGAAAAGAGCGAGAACCATACGTTTTTTGTTACATGACGTAATCCATTTCAGCATTTTAAAAATATATATACTAATAGTGATCTTGTCAATTAGTAATTGCCCCACGAAATAATAATTAATGTGAAAAAAACCTTATGTCCACAAGCTTTCATTCCAACAGCTAATAACCTTAAACCTTTGCATGTTGTTGATGAAACCCAACTATGACTTGATAAAAACGGGGAGTAAACATTTCAAAAATCAACCTTAGGTTGATAATAATATAATAAATAAATAGGTTGATAATAAATAAATCGTAAATATTTCACTTAAATATACTGTGACGTTCTGATTATTTTTTGGAATCTTTAACAAATCAGGTTTTACTTCTAGAATCCTGCCACTTTCTCTAATTTTTTTTACATGAATTCTGAACGCTACTTTTGCCAGTTTTCTATAGTACCAGCTACAGTGCCAGCTTGTATTCTGCCAGTTTTATATATATATATATATATATATATATATATATATATATATATATATATATGTATATATATGGTTCGAAGCAGGCGAGTTTCTATTCTTCACGATGAAAATACTTCGTGTTTGTGTTTAATCAAACGTTTAAAAATCGCATTTCACAAAGTATGAGCTGACGTGTGTGGAGGTCCTATGTCGGCGACCTGGCTAAGTGATCAAGTGTTGAGAGAAGCACATCAGATAATGCGCGTACACCGCATCTCCTTCCCTCCCTCCCACCCACCTTCCACGGCCCTGGCCGCTTCCATCGCCTCCGGGGCCCAGAGGGCGGCTGCATCGATCTGCGTAGGCGGCGCCGGCGCCTGCCCCTTCCAGCCCCTGCGCGCTCCACTCCCCCCGTGTCGCACAAGTACCCGCGCGCCACCACTCGCTCATTCCCATCCCCTTTACTTCTCCCTCGCCCGTCTCCTCTACCTCATCACTCCCCTTTACTTCTCCTTCGCCTCCTCCCCACCCTTCTCTTTCGGCTCCCTTTCACTAATCTACTTCCCAGCTCGTTCTTTTCCTCCTCCTTATCCCTGCGCCGTTGTTTTCCTCCTCATCCTGGCCCGCCCTCCTCCTCTTCCCCATGCTGGGCCGCCCTTCTCCTGCTTCTCATCCCTTCCCACCTCATCTCAGCACGCCCTTCACCTCTTCCTCATCCTGACCCTCCCCTATCCTACTCATTCGGATCCGCCTGTCTCTTCCTTCTCATCCTCGCCTGCCCTTCCCTCCCTCTCCTCATCCCGGCTCCCTCTCCTCATCCTCGTCCACTCTTCTTTTCCTCCTCAACCCCACCCGCCCTTCTCTTCCTCCTCTTCCCCGTCCGACCTCAGCCCACCCGCCCTACACCTTCGTGTCACGCCTTGCAGTCCTGCCATGCTGCGTCGTGCAAGCACTTGCTCCTATCCGTCCACTCTTCCCCCGCCTTCACCCCTGCCCTCCCCATTCCGACTCGTTCCGCTAACGCCGAATAACTGAGCTTTAAGGCAGAGACATCTTCTTCCGAAATGAGATATGAAGCGAAGGGAAGCTGCGCTGCGATCGATTCGTTTTAAAGCTATCGCTAATAGGACGTCAAAACCAACCTCTCGTTATTGAGCCACTATCTGCCCAAGCAACTCCTCTCAAATTTACAACTTCAAAGTTTTCTATCAAAATAACCCGTTCGTACACAAAATCATAAAATTAGTATAGTTTTAACTTCAGGGCCCTGTAACATAACACTAGAAATTAATGTATTTTCCCTTACTTCGGAAACAGAAAATACGGTAATCGTGCGCCGGAAAACGGCAAATTTTCGACAGAGAAACTCTTATTGCTGGGTCCTGGTACCGAAAAAGTGGATAAATCTTCTTCCTGTGTATAGTAAATTACTTGGTCTAACAAGTTGTGTGGTCAGAATCAATATTTTGTGGGTCCTTGATACCGAAAAATTGACGGCAAAACGTTCGTCCGTTCGTCCGCCAGCCCGTTCGTCCGCCCGTTTGTCCGTGCGTCTGTGGTCAGTATGTCCATCAGAGTTCTTTTCAATGGAATATTAGCACCTAATGACAAGATCTCATGTTGGGAGACCATTTTTTCTCTTAATGGTGTCAGCTTGTTAGAGCCCGCCGCTGCCGCCGCCACCACTCCTCAATGTCTGTGACCATGAGGTTGGCCTAGTGTCAACTAATAACTTTGATTGCGCACAGAATTTCACGTAGCATCTCAAGAGAAATATAGGGGAATCTATAACACGTAATATTTCTCGTGATTCGCATCCCTTCTTCCTGATGAGGATAAATAAACTTCTTGGACTATCACGGCGATTACCCTTGACAACAAATTGCCCTCAAAACCGCTATTGACTCGAGATGTCACTCATGACTGGCCGCCCAATAAGGGCAATGATCAAATAACGAGGATATTTCTCCATCAATACTTTTCTTTTCTTTTTTGCAGGACAGCTCAATAAGGCACAATAAACACTTTGAATGATTTAAATACAATTTTCAAAATATTAGTTTTTGCAACAATTTAAAATAAACTATAGCATTTTTTACTAATACACCAGGAAAGAGTTTGTCCAATATCTTCACATTTTCTCTTTTTTATATGGTTAGAGAACAATGCATTCAATTGTGTAGCATTAATGCTATTTTCATTAAAAAGTTTTTAATTTTCAAAACTGAAACAAAAGTGTACATGCAATTTCTTCTCAGGAGAAAGAGAATCGTTACAAGGAGGAACAAAGTTATTTGGTTTCCCTCAAAGCCCCTGAAAAGCTAAAATGAAATTGAAAAATAGAAACGACTTCAAAATATAAAAATGCATTTAAAGTTTTTAAAAAAGAGTACAATATCTTTTTAGAATTGATATCGATTCTGCAATGTCTATATAACAAAAAACTACCAAGTAACGTCGATGTCGAATCGAAAGACTAAATATATATTCCTACTTACTTTTTAATTCCAACACTTGTATATTCCGTAGTCCTACTTTTTGTCAAATTTATTCCTGTTCAGATCACCTCTAGAAAACTAATCTTAAATCTCAACACTGGTGAAGATAATGCTAGTTATGTGAAAGATAGGTAAAATATAATTTAGATTTTTTATTTTTTTTTTATTTACACTTTATATGCAAATTGTATGAACTTTGAAGTTATTTCGTGATCAGCTTCTCATCTTTCCTTTTCAGTAATACCAAAGTAAATTTACTAAAACTTTGAGAAAGTTGTATTGATGTTCCCTTTAGTAAAAACTTCTCTCTAATGAGAATGCTCCTCTCGACTTCGTAAAATGTGACAGTAAAGGTTGGGCAACTGTTTTTCCAAACTCAACAATCGGCGTAGTTCTTGTGGGATGGAGGAAGAAAGTCTTCTCGAGCGGCATTAATCACGCGCCGACATCCCAAAGCAGCAGCCTTCTCAGTTTGACGGCGTTCGATGGACCCTCGAAAGAGCGCCAAGTACAGGCGCCTCTCCCGCGGCCACGCGAAAAATCAACCCCTCCCTAACTCGTCTCGGCCCTCCTCGCTCACGGCTTCGCTCTTCCCCACCCCGCCTCGCTCTTCACTCCCAAACACGCTGCTTCCCGCCCAGCTCCACCCACACTTCCTCGCCCCCCCTAGCCCTTTCCCACCTCGCCCCACCCGCCTTACCCCGCCCAGTCCACCTCACCCCCTCGCCAAGTTCTTCCTCACTCCAAACTCTCTATCCCGCCTCGATCCTCTCGGTCCAATCCGCTCCTCCCCGTTGGCCCTTTCCTCGTCCCACCTCACTCGTGCCCCCTCGCCTCGCCCTAACCCCGCCCTACCATGCTCTTCCCAGCTATGCTGTTTCCCGTCCAGCGTCACTCTTCCCCACCCCGTCCGCCCTTGCCCCGCCTCCTTCTTAATGATCTCGCCTGGCTCGCTCCGCCTTGCTCTTCGGCACCTGGCCTCGCTCCTCCGTCCCCAAACCTGCCCACCGTTCCTCGTCTCTAACCCTGCCCACCCTTCCTCACCCGTAACCCTCCCACCCTTCCTCACCCCTAACCCTGCCCACCCTTCCTCACCCCTAACCCTGCCCACCCTTCCTCACCCCTAGCCCTGCCCACCCTTCCTCACCCCTAACCCTGCTCACTCTTCCTCACCCCTAGCCCTGCCCATCCTCCCTCCTCCCTCTTCGCTCTTCTCCGTCCCTCCCACCCCGCCCCAACTTGCCTCGTCTTTTTTTTCCCAGCCCAAATCACTCTTTCCCGCCTGAAAGCAGCCCATTCTCACCCCCAATTCATTCCCTTCCGTTTTTCGCCTCATCATCCTCACTCCTCCTCGCGTCGTTCCTTTACGCCACGTTGTCCCTATGTTCTCCCTCTGCCCGGCTCGTCCGCACTCGTTCCGAGTTAGTACGAGTTCTTCAAGGGCTCTGCGCGAGAGTTCTCAGGCAAAGCGTCCTCGATGCCGCTGCCAACGAGGCCCATAACTCCTCTCTCAAAATCTTGCCTCCTTAGGGCAGTCTTTCCCAACAGGCCGACTCGCGGTGACGGAGCACGCTTTCCCTCCGGGAGGAGCGGTGAAAGCGAAGGCGGGCTGCTCGCCGGGGACGCGTCCGATGCGAAGAGTCTTTCACAGCACCCCGCCAAGTTTCTTTGATGCGGTGGATTACATTGTATCAATTAATATTTGACTTTATTTCGATATATGACTTTAAAAATTAAGCACACTGACTACTTGGCTAGCCGGGATCACTAAAGGAAGAGCGTATCTAACACAAATTATGTGTTGTGTGCGTGCAGGTTCATCCTTATTTATTACCGGATGCTCTGTGTGTGTTCGTCCGTCATTCGCAGATACACCCCTTACGGTCTAGCGTATCAGGATATCAGGAACCAGGAATACCAGGATATCAGGATCAGCTCGGGCGAGGGATAGTCTGCTCGATGAAGGAGGTGCCAACCGCGTTCGTGCGCTTCGAATACATAAACAGTAATAACATCAGTTATTTTTTCATATTTTAACTTTTACAAAATTGTGATTATGGGAATTTTTTAATCCATGAAAACATCGAGCACTAATCGATCTTCAAAACAACATCGACTTCAATACATCGATGTTTAAAACACCGATATTTTATCACTTGCTAGAGCCACTGTCTGGGCGGGAATTCTAGCCGCTAGCTGCTCTGATCGGTCGTTTGTCGTGGTTACTGCGATCAGAACAAAACGAATGCCGGAGCAATACCCTAACACACGGGCTACGGACCGTGCGGGATCTTTCGTTCCTCTTCCTTGTCCGAACTTCATCTCTTACTCACGCACATTTAGACTAACATGCACTACACTACCACTTATGCCATGAGACCGGTCGGGAACTTAGAGCTCGTCCCGGCTGGGGCGGTGCCCAACTGCTGGGAGATATCTGGTTGGGGAAAACCCTGCCAGTCGACGTAGGTCGTCACCGGATCTCGCCATCCAGCGGAGTAAGATCACCGCCACCTCCCACAATAAAAACATGCGCTACTCTTACAAGACTACTGACCTTAGCAGTTGACGCGCTGGGAATCATTAATCAACGAATCAATCAATCAACTGATATTTAACTGAAACTTGAAACTGTTTTGAAAGCATTGCCATCAATGTCGCATTCCCAGTCCTCGACGATTTCAACTTCGCCGACGAGGTGATCCACGGTCGTTACTTGCGACGACCCAGTGCGGTTTTGCTCTGGTGACGGGGCGCCGCGGCGGGCGGCGTCCGACGCAGAGGAGCCCGCGGGCGCCCTCTCCCTTCCGCCCGCGCTTCCGGCGATTAGGCGCCGCCACGCACTTCCGCTCCCGAGCGCCCTCCGCGCTGCGGGCGGTCGGGGCACGCGGCCGCCGCCCCGGATGAGCCGCCCGAGATTTACTGCGCTTCCGTTGGGGCAAATGGTGCGGTGCGGTGAAATGCAGCTGGACCAAATGATTGGTCTATCTCAGTGGTGTCAAAGTCTTCTACTCATGGCAGTGGCACGCGTCGTGACACCGTAGCATACCACGAGCTTCTCTGCGCAACTAGCGTCGGGAAAGGAAACTATTGGTAGGAACCTCGCCGTTTTACAATAGGGATGGCGTTGTCTGTGGTGGCGGGGTAATGAACTGCGTGGAGGGGCGATTTCGTCGTGGCACTCGTGCCACTTGTGTCCCGCTCGTGGCATCGACCTTTTCAACACTGGTATATCACCATCGGGTGAGTGAGAGTTTGTTGACTAACGCTGTCGACTACTTACGTTATTCATCCTGTGAGAATAGTGCATGTTGTATGGTGGCTGTGTAGCTCTCACACTGGATTGTGAGACCCAGCGCCGACCTAAACGTCGGGTTGCTGTGTTTCTTACCCTTCAGACATCTCTCCCAACGAGGCACCGCCCCAGTCTAAGATCCGGACTGGTCTCCTGACATGGTAGTGTAATGCATGTAAGTGCGTGTGTAAGGTGAGAGGAATGGACAACAATTGAGGAACGAAAGATCGTGTTTGTTACAGGTCCTGCTCCGACATTCACCAGGTGTTGTTCAGAGAAACCGCGGAAAATTATCGGTCAGTGCGAGAGAACGCTAAGATTTCTCTCCAGAAAGTGGTTGAATTTTGATCCAGCTATGTAATGAGAGTCAAAAGTTTGCTATCGTCGGGTCTCTAAATCTAGGACCTTTCTGCCAACGATGCTGTAGAGGCACCGGTATTACCGCCGAGCTAACGAATTGCTTTCTCTTCATGGAGAACCCAGTGGTGGTGGCTTCGAACACAAGAGGCAGATGTGGTTGTTTGCCCTTGGACGTCGGGTGATATGTCACGGACGTCCATGCATTTGCTCAGTTTCCGTGGTACGCTCTGTCAGTTGTGGAGGGCTTCTCCATGGATGTTAAGAGGAAGTGACACAGAATGAAAAACTCTAAACAATAAGAATCATTAATGGGTTTCCTATAAAATTCAAAATACTAAAAATCCACCCTTTTATACAAACCTATTATGCTTGGATCTATATAGAGCTGCCTCTGACGTAAACCATCTGTTATGGAGTCATCCAATCGAAAGGTTGATCGTCATCACAATGACGTCACTATACTAACGTGCTAGCTCCCGATTGGATGGCATCGTAATCCCAGCTGATGACCTGTCAGAGGCAGTTGTAAATAAATCGCAGTGTACATTTAATTATGGCTACTCGCTGATCGAGTATTCTGAAGGCGATGTGTATCTGCCTGAATTCAACAATTAATTGATTAAAATAGGATGGAATGTAAAGAAGCTGGTACATTCTCGAAGCGCGTCTTTTTACTGAAAGCAACTATGCAGCAATGCGCACAATACTTGATCATTTTGGTGTAAATGGCATGTGCCACTGTTACATGTAATTTCTGAGAGCGGAGGCTTCTGCGGCCAAAGTCAGTAGTTATTTGGCTGTCCGGGAGACGCCGCGTCCTAGGCACAAGTGCCAACGTTTCGGCCGCCATTCTGCAACCTTGCTCAGGACAAAAAGCGAGCGTTCAGGAAACTCAGAGCGAAATGGCATTTCGCCCTGAGGAAGGTCTCAGAATGGTGGCCGAAACGTTGGCATCTGACGCGGCGTCTCCCGGGGAACAGAGTAATCACGCGTAATCTCTGTAGCCGGAGCACGTAATGGAGCTTTGGTGGTGGACTTTTAGTGCAGGTACACAGGCTAAAGCGGTTGGAGCCGCGAGCGCACTCGTCTCCTCTTCCATTCTCTGGTGCAGCCATTAATGCAGGGAGAAACGCAAGGTACGAAACCGGTGATACGGGAGGAATTGGGAAGACCCAGTGAGTAGCCGCCCTCGTCAATGGTGGTCAAGAATCACGTGATGAACATCACGTGATTCAGTTTTAAAATATACTTTAAACTTATCACTAAAAACAGGTGTGTTTTAAGAAAAAGTACAGTTGCACGCTCTAATTTCAAGTACCTCTCGTAGAGAATTACACTTTCATCGTACGATGACATCGGATGCGGAAGTGTCGAAGCCATACAAAAGTGAGTCAACTGCAAAAGAACGAAGGAACAAGCGCCAATTCACGTCCCTGACGGGCACTTGGACAGAACTTACTTTTACGTTCGTTGCCAGCAGTAGCAGTTACTTTGGTTCCTTCTCAAGGTATCTTCTCTATGTATAAAACAGTCTTAAATTTCGTAACTTAAAGCAAAAATAAAATTTCTCATTTTTCTCAGATATAAAACTTTCTTTACTTTATTACTATTATCTACCTACATTACTAGTTACTGATGACATGAATGGAAAGTGACATTTTTCCTGTAGGAAATGTTGCGAAACGAGACCGATAGGCCAAGTGGCGCACACCTACAAGAAAAATAAATTATCTTTTATCACGTGTGTCATGCACTTCCTAAGACAGCCTTACTGACTTTCATTTCATTTTAATTCAAGTGTATACATCACTTA
Source organism: Acheta domesticus (assembly GCA_031308135.1). NCBI lineage: Eukaryota > Metazoa > Arthropoda > Insecta > Orthoptera > Gryllidae > Acheta > Acheta domesticus. The sequence continues at coordinate 102,274,347 of JAHLJT010008756.1, forward strand.
ATGATACATTAAGATCAGTTGTGGCTGATGCGGTTAGACGAAAATAGTTTGTTTTCTTTGTTGCATTCACAGATTGATCTGAACACTTAAGCGTTATCTCACTTTTATCACTCGTGCTAAATATAAAAAAGCACTAGTGTCTGTCTCAAAAATAATTTCGCTTTGAAACATACCAAGTTATTTTGGACGGGTAATGCTGAGGTGTTCTTGCTCTGCCTTCGTGTTTCTGTTTGTGTTGATTGTAAATTCATGTCATATTCATGTTTACATGATGTCGCCTTGTCTTCATCTTAATGTTAGTGTCTTCATTGTGAATAGGGCTTCAGTAAGATAAGGGTAATCATCTCTTCGTGGCAGCTTTGCACGGGAACTCAAATAACATATTTCCTCTTGTGCTCCTAATCGTTGATTTTCCCCTCTTGTATTCCTTGCGATTACAGTACGCGTTGATGAGACCATTCACTTGCAAACGCAGAGAGAGATCTAAAGGAAAATTAGTAGCTTCTGAATCCCGACAGCCAAGAAAGGGAAGATTAATGAAAAGAATCTGCTTCAATGCGGTAATTGATTGAAATAATGAAAATTATAGATGAAAGATCTTCGACTAACATGAAGGAAAATAACATTCCAAACTCTACGCTTCCTAGATTGTATTCATGCTCCTCGTGAGAAGCCATAAACAAACTTGCTCATTGCGACATTCAATTAAACGAAACGATGGTCCAACCATGGACTAATACATCCCAGAAATAGAAACATGAATATTTATGTAATTTTATTAACTTTAATATTTTATTAAATACATTACAAATGTCAAAAATTACCAGTGAGTGAGACTTTATATTAAAGTTCAGGTATTAAACTTTCCGCGAATATATTTTCTCCGTATATTCTGAATTAAGCAGAAGATTTTCACAAGGTATCCATTTCTGAGACCCTTCACCCCGTACAATTTCTTTTTCCCATTTATTCTAATATTACACACTTTCAGTGGGTTGACAAATGTATTTATTCCGGAAATATGCTGGCAAAGATCTTTTCTAGAGCATTCCTCCGCGTACTTCACGCCCAGGAGGTCCCGTCTCACTGCCCGAGGCGACTGCCTTCACCTCGTCAACAGCGTGACAGATCGGGAGCAGGAGCCACTCTGCTCAAATCAGATACCCTCTCCGATCACCTCTTCTCTGCTTGACGCCGGGAACCGATGCGACCTGTCACTCGTGCTACGTGAGCGACTCTGAAGATTGTCCCTGCACACGAACTTTGCCTGACCTCCTGTACATCATTTTACCGCTTCACAATTCTTCCTCTATTACTGTTGCATCAAAACGGTGTTACGGAACATTCTCATATGTGTCACAATATTATTTAAAGGTATGCATTATACGCCATCCGATAAAACTGCAAAACATCTGTGGAATAATATTTAACATTTATTTGAAAAAGGGTGTGAATTTTCTCCAGAAATGTACCTTCAAAACTCCAGGAGGGGACGGATCGAGGAATTAATGAGAAACGAAGACCATCTGACCTAACACTGAATGAATTCCAAAAACTCTCTCGGCGATGTTTATATCTCCTATTTTCTTCTTCTTCTCCTTCTTTTTCTTCTTCAAGCACTGAACCGTAGATCCGTTGCGTTCGCCCAACAGACCGATTCCCTGTAGGATATATTCTATCCGTATATTCTGAATTAAACAGAAGATTTTCACAAGGTATCCATTTCTGAGACCCTATTGTGTCACTTCTTTTGGAGTTCTGGAATTTTCCATTCTTTGTGCGTGGTTTGCCCATGCGCTCCTGTATTCTCGTATTTTTTATTTAAATTAAATATCCCTAACTTATTTCTTACATTCTCATTTCTTATTCTATGCTCACTCGTGAAGCCCAATATTTATCTCAAAAATCTCATTTTAGAAGCCTGAATTCTACTGTGAGATTTGTTGTTCAGTACCCACTTCCATAGAGCATTTGGCACAGTTGTTTTATAAAATTTTTGGAGAGTGTATTTCCTTGCCTTGTTTTTAGGGTTCTTTTGAGCGTCCCGCATACATGATGAAAACGCTCTATTATCATTTCCACATCAACTTCCCCTGTGTATGAAATGTCACAGCCTAGAAACTTAAAAATGTGGACTTATTCAATTATTGTATCATTTACTACCAGTTTACATCTTACAAAAAGCTACCTTGAAATACCATGGTCTTGGGTTTTTCTACTGAGATTTTTAAGTCATACTCCGCTGTTATCTATTGTAATTCAAACAGAGCTCCCTGTAATTTGTTCTCGTTGTCTGCAATAAGTACCTGATCGTCATTCACGATTCCTGGTTTCCCTCTTCAATTTGTTCCCTGATTTGAGGCAACTACTCGAAGGGATTTAATGTTTTGAAACATTTATGACCGTTCTCTCCAATTGGACTTCCTATTTTGCCAAAGATGTTTGTCCAAGTGGTAACATTACAAAATGTATTTATATTTCTCACAAGTCATATTGTAGCTGACGCCAAGACAATGGAAGTGAGTGGAAATGCACTAATGTTTGGGCAGTAATTTCTGTTTCAAAACAGGAACAGATCCATGTCGATGAATGAAGTTTTCCGAAACCTAAGATTACGTAATATCCAGCATAGTAATATTTCAGTTCAAGAATTGTGAGTCATTAAATACTTCTACTGTGAATATATCTTTCATTACCTTCAGTATCTTATTCATATCTTTCATTCATGGGAACTTCAATCAACAGTCCCATAATTACTAGTAATTAGTAACCGCGGCTGAGTTAGCTCTGAGCTAGCATTACCGTTATTTCTGCAGCGACCTTGACGGGCGATCCTAGGGTTCGAATCCCGACGAAGGCGGATTTTAGATCCTAGCTGTATTCGCTAGGTCGAGTTCAGCAGCTGTCTGGAGGAGAATTCCAGAGGTCGGCTGCACTGATCGGTAATTGTTCGTGGTTTCTCCGATCAACACAACACGAATACCGGAGCACTACCCCATCAAATGCACCGCACAAGATCTTTCCTTTCTGTTCCTTGCACTCTCCTCTTCCCTTACACACACACATACACGCTTACACATACAAGCTCACACACACACCCATGAGGAGCTTAGAACTTCTCCCAGCTGCAGAGATGCCCCGCTGAGGGATACATCTGAGATGTCCAAAAACATCAGTCACTCAATTAGCAAACGTCCCTGAAATTGTTTCCGTGCCCCCCATGTTTGCAAGAATGTGCTTCCACTGGGTCGAAGACGACAGTGTGCTCGTTGGCATCTCCACCAACGCACAATTACGCCAACTCCCTTCGCAACGGTTCGTCAAGACGCGTGTCCCAACAACCAGAGCGTTACCTATATAAACAAAGCGTCGCGTCGATGCTTTGCATCCGAAAGCGTAGGAATCACGCCCGCGCCCGCGCCCGCGCCTGCTCCCTACTCCCCCGCGAGGCGTACGGCCGGCCGGCTTGCGCCGCGCCGCGCATGACGTCACGGAAGGGTCAGTGCCCAGGGCTTCCTGCGTGCCTGCGCTTGGCTTGGGCGGGGGCGGGGGCGCGGACCACGTGCACTGCGCCAGACCACGAGGTCGCAATGCGCGGGACGAGTAGCTCTCGGCCCAAAGCTGGAATGCCTGTTCGGGCCACAGTAATGTTTATTCGTAATAGATAATGGCTTAACTTTTAACAGAATATTATTAACAATATTTTGTCATCTTTCTTAAGTGATGAACATTAATTTGGAACATCAATTTCTAGACGCTAATTCGTTCGATCATTTGTAAAAGTACATGTCCCGCTTCGGCATATAATTTCACTGCTTCCGAATGCTCCTTATGAATTCCTCCTAATGAATCTTTTGCAACACAACTCTTTCACTAATTGTAAGAGCGTGGAATGTTTATCATTTATTGCAAAATGATTCCTAGTTACATATCTCATCTGCTCAAAATAAAATAAATGCTCGTTAAAAGTACTTTTGAATCCCAAAAATTGATATTCAGTGATTTTGTTCTTGAGTTATCGCTTTGATCGTTTCAATTTTTGCTTCTAAATATATGTTTGCATTCAGTTGGGGTTCAACATTTTTATCACTTTCCCAATATTTCTTTCGAAATTCTTTTACCCTTTTTGATCCTCATTTTATGTGCATTGTAAGAAATCTGCAAAATTAATTAAGACATTTTTCTAGTGAATACTTATTGACGTTTTTCTTTACCTGCATCGTAAAGGTACTATTTTTATAAGAACAACCATATTTTCTCCTTGTGGTCGTCGTCATACAAAGAACTCGACAGATAAATTACTTGAAAAGGAATATTAAGGTATTTCCTTTTGCGCTTCTACATTGGCAATTTCGCTGCCATTGCTGTCATGAGGTTAATCATGTAATAGAAGATCCATTTGCACTGATCGATCAGTTCTTTTACAAATATCATTGTATGATTAAGTTGATTGAAGAAGGATGGGCTGCCTCCCTCTCTTCCACGAAAATTCGACAAATCATCAATAAGAAAAGATTTAAGAGGCTTGTTCCAACTGATATATTAACCTAATACAAAAGCCATACATACCGGGTATACAGCCACCTCCATTTGTTGAAGACATGATACATTACCACCTGTCGGAATGATAGAGGGCTCCTGGCCGCATTCAGCAGAGAAACGTCATGACGACCGTCACAAAAAGAAGAAGGAGGCTAGGCGGTCATTTCGAACAGCTATCACGTGGGTAAAAAACGGTCCGAGGCTATAGAATGTTCCTCAGTCGAAGGAAGCGTCAAGTTACTGGACCATTTGGAGCTAAGTATCTACGACGTACGACTTCACGGCTTGAAGAAGAGTTCTACTAAGAGATCGATCGATCTGATCAATAGTTTCAGAGGTTTCCTATCCTCCTATCAGTTACGCGCACGCACATGTCGGGAAACAAACCTAGGAAAGGAGGGGGAAGGGGGAAACTTGTGCTAGTCGTGAGGGGCGACTATAATTGACACCTTGAGAAGGTATCTGGTTCATTACGACTTTTCTGGACTCACGAAACCAGAAATGCACGCCACTTGTAGATCAAAATAAGATTGCAGTCAGTATCACCTGAAAGAATAAGAATATACATCACGTCTTCAGCAAAGCCAGTGATGGAATGAGTAACGTGGTTTGATTTTATAGGCAATGAATGCGATGACTGAAGAGGCTGTTGAGTTATTTCAATGATATTGCAGACAAATGAATTTCTAAAGACGAGGTACTTAAAAGTCTTGAAATTGATGTAGTATACAAGTTGCTACTGAGAAGGAGTGAAGCGAATTACTCAATGCCGCTTTTTATTGCTCTATACTATTACACGCTCCCCATTTACTACAAGAAAATTGCAAAAGAATAACAATGTACGAAGCAATCTCAATTTTTCAAAACCTGTTTTGGTCCCAAGACTGCAATATCTCCACCCTTGATAGTATGATTATTTTATAACAATATGCAAGAAAAAGAAAGCTGTGCAACAACAAACATTTCGTTGCGACCTTGCCTCGACCTTTTCTTGTAGAATAGCCTTGCACGTGATATTATTACCAAAAGTACGACAATAACTTCTTGGCTTCAAATCTATTAGATGATGTTAAAGATAATATTCGTCCCTTCGACAACAATTGGAGAAAGTAGCTTTTACTTCAAGTGGATCGACATTTCCATTAAGACGGCTCAGGGCACCATCTGACATCACTGAAGTGCCTCTGACCGGGAGGTCTTAAGGTTCGAGACCTGACGGTGGCAAGATTTTCGACACTAGCAACATAGACAGCCGCAGACTGGAGGAGAATTCTAGGGCGGTCGAATGCTCTGATCGACAGTTTTCCGTGATTTCTCCGATCAATACCAGGTGAATACCGGAGTAGTACCCTACGAAACTGGCCACGGATCCTTCCTCTTCTTTGACCTATCCTCACTCCTTTTTTACAGACACACGTGCACTACACTCCCAAACATGTCGGGAGCTCAGAGGTCGTCCCGGCAGGGACTGTGTGGCGCTGGGAGATACCTGATTGCGGAAAAACCCGCAATCCGAAGAGTAGATCGGCACCGGATCTCACCATCGAGCGGGGCAAGAACACCGCCATCGTCCCTACGTGAAAAACATGCGCTATACTTACAGGATTAACTACCATAGTCGTTGAAAAGTCCGGAAACATGAAATAATCAATCAATCAATCTGAACATTTCCTTTTGGAATTAACAGACTAATTAAGGGAGAAGTTCCTTTGCGCAATGTTACGTTAGGTACCGCGTTTTTCTTCATTTAAAAATGCATTTCTCCACTTCCTCATCGCCGGAAATTAAATTGTAAATATGAAGATGGAGGGTAAAAAGGACGATGAGGTCGAGACGCCCTGGCCTGCGGGGGACTGAAGGACGCCGCGTCCCCTCCGAGGCGGCGCATGCTTAATAGAGCTCGAGTGTCCCCGGAGCCTCTCGCAGTCCAGCGAGACTGTGCCCACGACGCGGGCGCACGAAGCAGCCAGACTGCCCCACGCACACACCTCATACGTCATCACACCTACACACTACACAAATATTTCAAGTGCAGTGATCCTCAACAGGTATGGTGGGATTCACAAGTCTTCGACGCACAACAAATGTGATTGTCATGTTCAGGAGAACGTTTTTTTTCTGATCATGGCCGTTTATTTGGTGCCCAAAGATATACAGGATTCCCAGACAAACCCGTACCAAAAGACACCACCGTATGCTCCTTCTAATGACGAACAAGAATACATAAAATGTTTGTACAAAGGCTCGATCATAACTTGGAATGCACCATTCTCTTCCAAGAAATAGTGTACACCAGGCACTGCTCGCGGGCAAGAGTTCGCGGGCACTGCTTTCAGAGCAAATAGCGCGTAATTTAAAAGTATGGGTTGTACAAGTTGCCCTGGAGTGCCGATACGTCATGGGGTATCTGAGCCAAGACACTCTTGGAGACGTCAGTTAAGAGTTATTTCCGCAAATGCAGCTATATTAAATCCCGTTTCCTCGACTAAAGCAAAGAAATTATATACTAAAATGAAATAATAAATCAGACAGATTTTAGAATTGCTAAATGAGTGTGTAATTAAACGTTTTGAATCGAAAGTATCTTGATTTCGTAATCTGCTTGTAAAAAGTGCAATAATTGTATTAACTCTTACTATCTGATTAGGTTTAACAGACAACTATTATGTGCCCCCGTAAATGAGAATTGTTAATTTATTGATACTTGTTAATTGATTTCACATTATTGCTATATACAACAAATAACATAATGACTTAATAAAATAATGCAATAATAAATAAGCCACTATTCCTCGCCTTGCTCGCTTTGGCTTGCGCGTGTACATCCCTTTCCGGATTTGGAGGGGAAGTGAGAGCGGAGTCAGGGGAAGTTGCCAGTGCTCACCGTGCGTCCCAGGCAGGCAAGTAGCTCGTGCCGGAATTCGGCGTAGTAGTTCACAACAATGGCAGTGCTGTGTGCTCCGGTGAGTTTTTATCGCGGAGAACACTGATGATAGACCGGGAGCCAGCAAGAAAATCGACGTATGATCAGCTCAAAGCTAAAATTATTTGAAAAGTTAGTCAGTGTGATGAGGAACAAGGAAACTTAAGTATGGTGGCCTGAAGTCGGCGTTACGCTGAGTAATTTTTTAAATATGTCAAAAAAACTAGGTCATTGGAGAATGAGTACACAGTTAATTCTAGTTGTATATTGTTCGTTACATAGTCAAAGTGTGAAGGAGTTGTATGCCATACCGAAGCGGCGGTTCTAACTGTCCGCCAAATTGAATTAGACGTGACATTCTTTATGTCCGCTTGGATTAACCCTCACATTCTATAACAAACAATATACAACTAGAATTAGCTGTGTACTCATTCCCCAATGGCCTAGCTTTTTTTCGACATATTTAAAAAATTGGGCAGCGCAACGCCAACACCTACAGGCTGCCATACTTGCGTTTCCTTTTTCCTCATCACACTGGGTAACTTTTCAAAAAAGTTTAGCTTTGAGCTTATCACACGTCGGTTTTCTTGCTGGCTCCCGGTCTATGAGCATTTGTCGTTGCCAACCACTGGGCGATCACTCTGGCCGGGCGCCGGTTTCGTAAGCTTGCAGAAGGGGAAGCTTACATTCCCTTTCGTATCCTACGGCGGATGCTCGGTTCAAGCTTGTTCTTCGGGATGTACACATCCGAAGAAAACAGAAAAGACGACATAAACCGTTTTCCATTAAACAAAATATGGAGTCTCCGAAGAAATTGAAGTTGAATTCCTTCCAAAATTCCAAAGGGCTTAATCACCGTGAAAGTCTGATGGAAAGAGGAAGGATATCGAAACTTATTCAATGAAAGCACGAACGAAACTTAAGCGAAGAAAGTTAAGAAACGAAAACGAATATTTTTTATGGTGCTCTATGGATTTGGTTTAACCAGGAGTGCTAAAAATACATCTATCACGGCCTTTGATGAAACAAATAGCCCTTCCACTGTACAAAAAGCTAGACGAGATATGTGAAAATGAAACTTGATAGTGAAGGCTGGCTTAACACGGGAATCAAGATTGGAGGGGGGGAAAAAGGATTTTCATTACACAGAATTCATACACATAGAAAATATATCCATTTTACTGATGTTACTGCTTGTTATTGCTTTCGATAAGGAGCTCGACATATATTACATAAATTCTTCGGATCCACAGGATCGTGGTTACAAGGGAAATATGAAACAGTTGAATAACGCTACATGTCCTCGTATGGAGCGAATTGTGAGAGAGAATGAAGAGAGAGAATTATGAGAGGGAATGATGTTTTATGCTATATTCATAACATCAATTTTGTAAACAAAATACATCCACACCACAAAAACCTTAAAACGTAATTTGTATTCTCATGCAATTTGTATCATGTACATTCCAAATCCCTCACGAAATGATACGATTTTATTTCATTTGAAAGGATCCTCGGTTAAATTGAAAAACCATTAGCCTGATCCATCCACGTCATGACTCGTCACAGTCATGTCTCAATTATTTTTGTGATAAAACGTTTTCAGCGTTTGTAAAACTTCCATAAACGAGTCTGCTTGTTTACAAATGTGATGACCAGCGGAAGCGACAAAGGCGAAAAACTGCTCTCGCTATCTCGAAGCCGAAGAGCTTTTGGGGCTGACTGTGCCGATAGCTATGAAGGAGGCTGTTCAATGCATAAGAAGACTTCATATCTCCTTAGGGCTCTCGGTGGATAGGAACCATCATGTTAAAAAATATATTCTTCACAAACACGTAAAAATATTTTATGATTTTTTTTATTTACAACGTATATATTCGTTTGAATAAATATATTCGTATTCAGTATTTCGATATTACTGGCAAACTCGCAGTTTGGTCTTGTCTTAGGTCCCTTTGAGATATTGAGGTTTTGATACTACAAAAGGGCGATCGCTTACAAAGATTGCATTTGATAATCGCTGTAATAATAATATTAACTCACTCCAATAATAGTCTGGTACACAAGATTCGAATGATACGCAATTCATGAGACATGTAAGGTCAGAACATCAACGAACAACATTAGGTAATACTAGCAAGATACAGGGAAAAGCTGAAAACTCAGTACAGAACTGTGTAGAAAGCCTTCAAAGGATGAGAAATTGTCCAAGCAAACAAAACTCAAGAAATTGTCCGAAGCAACAAACGAGAAATTGTCAAAGCAAATCCACGACTCTACAGGCCTACTATATTGAAAAGGAGCTTAAAAAAACAGAAGGGATTGTTCTCGTTAGGCAGGCGCGGATCCACGGGGAGGGAAATGAGGGAAATTTCCCCTCCCAAAATTTTTCAGTAAACTATTAATTTTAGCTTGTCCCGAAACTTTCAAGCAAAAATATTTTCGTAAGAACATTAAAACAAATATCAATGAATCGCATCATGAGCTGAGTTTAGCCTGCGTCATTCTACATAATCTGTAATATGACACATTCGACCAAAACATTTTGAATAAAAAAATTTCCCCTCCCAAAATTCGTTTCTGGATCCGCCCCTGTCGTTAGGTAACTGTGTTCCGATAGAGTTTAGATTGACTATGTTACTGATGGTGAAAATGGCAATCAACACTCAGTTTTCCTGCCGAAGTCGATTGCCCTTGCGATATATAACCGATTCCAATGCTATCGAAAGGATTCAACGGAAACTCAACGCCAAATACACTATACTACTCGGTGAGCAGTCTTAATTTACCAGATAACTTAATTTACCTTGGTAACCAGAAACAGTTATCATGCAATGGAGTTTTTTTGAAAACAAATACAAGGGGAAAGACAGTTGTTCCCTCATCAGAGAGTGCATTACCCTCTTGGAGGTCTTAGAAATAAAATCATTGCATCTTTTCTTGAAGACCTTTTACATTGATAACAGCATTGTAGTGTATGTTTTCTTCGAAAATAAAATCTAAATAAACTCAGTACAACAACAACGAATACAAATTTATTGTCCCCCTAATTCACGGTATTTATCCGATATGGAAAAATAAGCTCATCCAAGAAAGAAAGAAAAGATAAAATGCTGAACTCTGTTCTGTGTCTATAATGAAATATACGTGCAGACTGGAGAAACATTCACCTTAAAATTAACGCACTCTGCTTTATTTCCATTAATGGAATGGAAGATATATTAACAAGAGTTTTCCCTCTAACTAAACTAAACAGATGTCCAAAAATAATACTAACGTCAAATAATCTAAAAAATATTTACAAACAGGCGCCATTAAGGCTATCTTTAAGCCCATACATAATCATAACTGTCTAATAATTCTGTACCACTTGAAAATGTGCTCAACTCCAAAATAGAGCGAGCCGAATTCATTCGGATCTTCCTACTGTAACCTCAATGATGTGAAAAGTTTATACTGAAGTGTCGTTCACAGTATCGCAGTAACACCAATTCAATTTGGCAGCCTAACTACAAAATGAGGATAGGTCAAGGACCAAAGCAGAAACTGAATTCCTGAAACTAATGTATGCATTACTTTTATTTGATTTGTGATTGGATCATGGACCAGTGTTCATTCACGTATGTTCATTGTCCCCATTTCCCAAATACAATGGTAACTTCTAAAGTCGCGACAACTAGCATATCATCCGATAATTCTGCAGTAAGCGAAATGTGTTTGAAGGTCACTGAAATATGTTTTTTGATACTAGACCCCAAGTGAACCCGGGTTCAGAAGCTGGCAGGTTGTAAGAGGCAATCGAAGGATAAATAAATAGAAACAATTGTTTTGTTATGTACAAAAATATCTGAAAAAATCATTACTAACATGAACATCCTTCAAAATATCACGTACCTATTTGAAAACTCTGATAAATGTGATGAATTCCACTGACAGTGTTGTTTCGTTAACGTGTACCACTGGTAGACTATACATCGCACCTTTTAAACCGTTTCGTTTGCAAAGCGCTCCTCGCAAGTCTCATCAGTTGTGAATTAAGATCGAAAAGTGCTGGGATTGAAATCGGGCAAATAGAAGAATTTTTTTCTCACAAATTAAGTTTTGCTTACAAGTCAATCTTGGACCATTAAAGAATGACTTTCTCGTAAAGTTAAGCAGTCATTAATCTTTTGTCATCAGTCTGTAATATTATTGTCATGTAATGATTTTTCTGATCCATTGATTGCACTTTTAGAAATGACCATTCAAAGATGCATCATAAGAACTAATTATTACACTTATGAAAAGGCCATAATATGTAAACTAATAGAGACAACGTGACAAATTTGATGTGATGTTATGAGAGTTTTCAGAATAATGTATGCAATAGTTGTTTGTTTTTTTTCGTAGTAAAACAGTGCTTAACTAAGTTAAGCACTACAACTAATGCTAAGCTAAGTACTACAGTTTTTCATGAATTGCTGAGGTATCCATGAACACGTAACTTTAAAGGAAAATACAAAATGTAAGGTAAAAGTGAGTTCCATACCTTCTCAATTGATATGGGATTTTTATACACTGAATGTAAATAGTATGGCCCAGATTTTTAAGATTTTATAAATGTCGACTTTAGGATTTTTGAAAAGTCAGTTTAGCCCGTTTTCGGGTTTTATCATTTTTTCTAGTCATGTTAGCATCAGGCTGAACAATAATTGCAATAAATAACATTTAAATTACTAACTCATTTTATTCAATGCTTTCACTTCTGTACTTCTTAAAAAACAGAGTTTGTTGTTAAAAACAAAAACAAAAATGCAAGAACAAATTTTCAACATCTTAAATATTCTCTTGAAAATTAGCATTCAAGCCAGAATTTTTCTTAAAGATACGTTGTTGCGAATGAACAGCCAATGTATAATCCTAAAATATCGATTGTGAACTTTCTGTAGTCTCTCAATGCACACTTGAAACGAGAAAAGGTTCGCTTGACGTCACATGAAATTATTGGTGCATACTTCACATACACTCGGGGTCTCCAGGGTAATTCTACGGATATTTCATCTTCTATAAAAACTAAATTTGTGTCTTCTATCTTTGAGTAACCAATATTACGTTGAATTTTTTAAGCTCTAATGAGAACACATCACTTCAGTGCCTGGTACTTCCTTCCATGAAACGCGTGTTGTTCATCGCTTCCTTTAGTTCTAATTTTTATCAAGAAATCAGTATCCATATAGCAGCAGGGACATTAGATGCCGAGACCAGGCAACCATAAAATTCCTGATCAACCTGAGTTTTCTCAAGCCAAGTTTCCATAGGTCTTTAAGAAATCGCGATATAGCCTTTCTTAGGATAATAACGCACATTTTGGCCATTTTTCGGGTCTATAGGATTCACATATTTGGTTAAGAAATGATTGAAAATGTACGTGTAGCGTAATGTAAGGTAATGACGTTGGGAAGTGAGGAACAAAATAGGTTAAAAATCCTGGCTTTAACCTTCAGCGATAGACGTGCGTACCAACAAGACAAAGCAGCCAAGTTTTTCTAGTGAAAAAACTACCCTAAGAGCCACAATTCAATGGCCCTTCCTATTGACGTGTACTAACACACTGCCCTGACTTCCCTCCGGTAGAAAGAGCGAAGCTTCAGCGTCTATAGTGATTGACAGCAAAGATAAAAGGATAGGGAAGTGTGAGCTGCCAGCCACCGCAACAAGGCCATGCGTGGCGGGTGGACTACCTTCTCAATGCCAAGCCGTTTCGATATTCGCATGATTTAAGCACATTGGCAAGTACATTGAATTTAAAATCACTTCATTAGTATGCAGTAGTGAATTCTGGAGAATAATAAAAAGGAGAAGAATGTCTGATGTATGCGTCATTTTAGAGGCGGATTAATCCAATTTTTGTCAACTAGCGATGTTCCAAATCCTGGGCCGTGTATTTATGTGTTTTTATCCGTCAAGTGGGGTAAAGGAGATATATGGCAAACAGAACGTATTCCCGACACCGTAGCTTGCATACTGAGCCTGTCTGAGCCTTTATTTCGCCATACAGCTACAGAAACCGAGGCGATTTTTATAAGGAGGTTCTATTGTTGCACCGACCGGAAATCGAATCACACTACGGAAAGCTAGAACACTGTCTACAAGTCACCCAAGGGGCACAGAAGAAGAATACTTATAAAATTATTTTCATGGAAAATAAACGGAAAATGTTCGGCTATTCTGCTTGTCAAGCCGGTTCTGCTAAGTGTTCAGTGTCAAACATCGAAGAGGGCGGGGTTTATATGAGACCTCAAGAGCAGTCCTTCGTGAATTAAGTTTGCTATCGAAGACTGAAAGGACTACATTAACACTCCCAACGAGCGATGGAGCATCGGCTTTTTCGAACTTCGCGTTCAATTGACTTAAGAAACCCGAGTAGGGCATTAGCTTTTGAAAGAGGTCTCTCCTATGATGTCGCTAGTTGGGCACATGAAGACGAAACGACGAAGAATGGTGTGTCACCATTTGAAAGGATTTTCTCAAAGCAATTAGAATGTCAATAGCAGTTTATTTGTATCGAAAAGACTGCATCAAAAATACTTTAAATGAAAAGCAAAACTACCATACTTACAATCTAATACACAGACAATGTCAATAAGGGTTAAAGGCTTTATTCAGTTTCGAGATAATGACAGTTTTACCCTACGGGGTTTGCACATTTTTTGTTTAGCCGTACACCGAAAGCGTCCACAGACGTCGTGTTTTATCTGTCCTTTGTAACCGCTTCTCATGCTGAAAGGGAACAGCTTTTGCCTTCATGGGCTTAGCAAAACTTTACCCAGTACAGGAAGCGACGCAGACGTTCAGGTACGGTCAATCGCGAAACTCTGAAAATGACTCTGAAAAAAAACTAAAATCTGGCGAATTTCGTTCCTGACACTTTAACTCAAAGGGCAATGTCAACAGACCCACGTGTTTACCCGAATTTGAAAAACGTTCTGTATAGCGAACGTGCATGGAATCCTTGGCGGGGATGGACCCCAAGAGAGCACTCAGGTGACAGAAACAAAATGCTACTGTACACATACTGTATTAATCGCAATAAAACAATATTACAGAATACTGCATCGATTATTTATTTTTAACGCCACATTATTTTTTGAAATACTCGGACTATAACATTAATTTTTTAACTAGTTTGAAACTAACAAAAAATTAACTAAATTATTAAAGTGAGAAAATGGCGTCTGTTAATAATTTTGTTCATGTTTTTGTTTAAATTAAAATGAGCCAAAAGCATTATGTATTGAAGTTGATAGACATTTCAAAATATAGTGTGATGTTCGAAATAAATATGTATGCATGTACGAGGAACTACAGGTGTCTTATTAGTCTAGCCTTCATCCATTTATGCTCCAAACAAATAGTCGATGTAGTAAACTACAATATTGTTTTAGTTCTGCTAATATAACCTGTGTGTGATCAATCACTAGAGGTACCGTTAGTACCGTCTTCACCCCCTCGGTCGCACGCGCGCCTTTCTGTCTGTCTGCCTGTCTCTCTGTCTGAGTGGCTCTGGGTCTGTCTCTCCATCCGTCTGTCTGTCTCTCCGTCCGTCTGTCTGTCTCTCCGTCTGTCTGACTGTCTCTCCGTCCGTCTGTCTGTCTCTCCGTCCGCCTGTCTGGCTCTCCGACCGCCTGTCTGGCTCTCCGACCGCCTGTCTGGCTCTCCGTCCGCCTGTCTATCTCTCCGTCCGTCTGTCTGTCTCTCCGTCCGTCTGTCCGTCTCTCCGTCCGTCTGTCCGTCTCTCCGTCCGCCTGTCTGGCTCTCCGTCCGTCTGGCTGGCTCTCCGTCCGCCTGCCTGGCTCTCCGTCCGTCTGCTTGGCTCTCCATCTATCTCTCCTTTTTTCCGCCTGTCTCTCCGTGTCTCCCTCCGCCTCTCTGTCTCTCTCCGCCTCTGCCCCTTCGTCTGTCTGTCCCTCCGTCTGTCTGTTCCTCAGCCTGCCTGACCCTCAGCCTGCCTGTCCCTCAGCCTGCCTGTCCCTCAGCCTGCCTGTCCCCTCAGCCTGCCTGTCCCTCAGCCTGCCTGTCCCTCAGCCTGCCTGTCCCTCAGCCTGCCTGTCCCTCAGCCTGTCTGTTCCTCAGCCTGCTTGTTCCTCAACCTGTCTGTCCCTCCGTGTCTGTCTCTCCGTCCGTCTGTCTGTCCCTCCGTCCGACCGCCTGTCCGCCTCTATGGGATGCTGCCCGTGCGTGTGACGCCGGCGGAGGGTGCTGCTCACCTGCGGGGCGGCGCCGTCGCGCTCGCGCAGCCGGCGCGCCGCCTCCTCCTTGGCGCGCTCCAGCACCTCGGCCACGAAGCGCGACGCCGCCTCCATCAGCTGCGGGTCGGCGCGGAAGGCGGCCACGCGCGCCTCCAGCGGCTGCCCCGCCCCCGCCCCCGCCCCCGCCCCCGCGTCCGCGTTGCCACCCGCCGCCTTCATCTCGCCGGCCGCCTCCGCCGCCGCCGCCGCCGCTGCCGCTGCCTCCGCCGCTGCGTCGCTTCCAGCTGCGCTGCGATCGCCGGCGCACGCGGACGCACACTGCCTCACTGCCGCCCGCTCGCTTCCCGCCGCCGCGCCACCGCCGCAGCGCACACCTCGCGCATGCGCGGTGGCCCTCTGGCCCGCGCCTGCCCCGCGCCGCGCCGCGCGGCACCACAGGCGCGCGAACGCTTCCCATTGTACAGGAATGAGGCAACAACACGGCGCGGCGGTTCAGGTAACGCACTTTACTACGCCAACTCCTAATTGTAGGCGACAAACCAGGGGTACTTGCAGGAAGTCATTGGGACATTTTCAAAATTTTCAAAAAAATAGCTCTATCGTTTTTCATTAAATTGTGTTATTGGATAGTATGAAGGATGTTTAAGGGAATGGTGCAGCCCTGACGTTCGTTGAAAACACTGATTTTTCGAAAATTGCAAAAATGCAAAATATTTTCGGCGTCTTCATACAACTAAAATATTAAAGACATGGATTTTTGCCTTAATTAAATCTATTCCTTAAACATAGATTGCGAAAAAAGCCAAGTTTTCGAAATTTTGAGTTTTTTTCGCGTAATTTTACATGAAATAGAAGCAATTTTTACTTTTCCGTTTACATACGTATATATGGAGTAATATACGTAGTTTAGGGGAAGCTTGCTGGAAAATCGATTTTGAGATTTCAAATGAAATACATTTTTGCGGTCCTCTAATACAGATAAAGGATTGTTTTTTGTTTTTTTTGGTTTTTTTCCCTTTCTTTCTTTCTTTTTTTTTCCCTTCAAACGTCCGCATGTGTGTATGTCCATCTGTTTCTCAGTCTGTCTGTGAACACGACTACCGCCTAAACCAGTATTTGCATACTCAATGCTCTGTGACGTCACAGAAATCTGCTCTCTTGCTCCGAGCCGAAAGTGGTGTAAAGGCAGAGCCCGACGCGGCGGCGGGCGCAGTAGTTCCAATGATAGTATGGAAACGGGGGAAAAGGTTCTTTTGTAAAATCGATAATTACGTTTTTAAATGGTAATTATTATTTAGAATATACATGATTCAATAACAATATGAAGAATTATATAATAGAACATACATTATTACAAAACTCAAAGCAATATCCGACTCTTTATCCTAGCCAGTACTGTAATTCCACTTCCATTCTTCTATTAGGTAACATTTTTGGAAAAGACAGTTTTAACATATTAGGACAATAATATTTTGCACAAAAGTATATCGTAAAACGAATTAGTTCGTTCTGAAATAATAATTAATGTTAACAAATAAGTAACAAATAGGTGCAGGTAGGGGTCACATGAGAGAATTTTGACCCCAGAATTAATTATTTTTGATGTGCAATTTTGTTTGAGAACGTAAATCGTCGTGATTTTCAATATCTTTTCCATAATCTTCAATTTGCTTATTCCTTTAATCATCCCATTATTGCGAGTTATGTCAATTCTCAGAATTTATTTTTATCTCTCAGGTTTCTCTGGATCGCCAAGGTACGTAACGCAGCTATAGTTTGGACTTTTTAACATATTGCGAATCTTTTGAACATACTAAACACTTCGCCATTTTTTCAGTATCTACGAAAATAAATATTTCTTGCCAAACAGACAGAAAATTGACGGGTGTAGATGTTTTCCCACTCATGTTGCCTGAAACACCGACAAAGGCCCATTGCCAAGGTTTTCGTTACCGGCGACCGCCGTCTGCCTCTCTTTCCCTCCCCTCTTTGCTTGGGCTCCTTCTCTGAGCGCTTTATCTCGGAGGGCAAAGCAGCTCCGACGTCATTCCTTCTCCAGTTGGCAATTGCTGGCCTAAACCATACGTACGATTTTTTTCAAAATGGATATTCCCCAGTCGATCTGGCTCAACTCGAGAGGCTGCCATTTTGAAAAACTTTTTTTCCGAAATTTCAGGGTACTTTACATGAAGCCCTCCGGACCTTTTCAAATTTTTCTCAAAAACGGCTCCAAATATTTTTTAACATTTATCGGAAGAATAGAGTAAAATACACTTAAAATGGAGGCACAAGTCCGATTTTCGCAGTTAACTCTGAATTTTCGAAAATTGCAAAATTGTTTTCGGCGTCTTCCTACAAATACAAATTAAAGATAGAGATTTTTTTCTTCAAATAAAATTTGTTCTTCCTATTGAGTATACGAAAACCAGATTTTCTCAAAAACGGCTCCAAATTTTTTCTTTAAACTTGTGGTAGGGATAGTGCTAAATGTGCTTTATAAGATGACATAAACGTCATATTGTTCTTTTCTTTGGTTTTTCAAAAATTACACAAATGTAATTTTTTACTGGTATCTCACGTCGTTAATACTTACATTAAGCAGTTATTTGTTCACACTTTTATATTTATGAGTATATGTGATTTAAATAATGTCATACAAAGGTCCTGGAAAACAATAATTTTCTGTGAAAACTAGCCCACAATTCCGCATTTTCAGAAACGTTCAAACGTCATTTTCGCAAAAAAAAAAACTCCAATTTTTTTCTTCAAACTTTTCGAAGACATGGTGCTAATTGCACTCTTTAATATAACGTAAAGTTCATTTTGGGGTATTTTTTGTTTTTTCGAAAATTACACAAATTAATTTTTTTGAAAGATCTCTCACACCGTTAATACGCATATTTGCAACAATTTGTTAATAATGTTGTATTTGCGAGTTAATGTGATTAAAATTACTTCTAATGATGTTTTGGAAAACTCGAACATTTTCTGTGAAAAAGAGCTCCAAATTTTGAATTTGTAGTAGAGTTTAAATGCTATTTTCTTAAAAACGGTTCCAAATTTTTTTGTAAATCGCCATTTAGGACGAGGTTTACTGTTCTTTAATATTCTTAAAATAATATTTCCTTTCTACCAGTAGGAAACCCAAGAATTAATAAAATGTCAAAATAATGGACTTAGGGTGAGGATCGCGCCGTTTCCATCCACTACACATACTTTACTACCACTTCCAATTGCAACTGAGAAAAAATCCAATGAATCTGTGCTTGTTTCTCTTTCATGTTTTCTCATTTGTTCAAGCTCTCCCCCCCCCAATCGTTCTCACGCCTTCTCTTTTCTTCATTCTTACATCTCCTCATTCTCTCTCTTCCTATTTTCTCATAATCTCTCACTTCATCTCCATTTGTTTCCTCACGTTCTCTTTTACCATCTTTATCATTCTCAATCTGTAACTCTCGTTTTTTTTGTTTTTTTTTGAATGATACCGGTTCTCTCACGGCAGAGCGTAAGGTCAAGCGGTGATTTTTATTGGGAGATCATATCATATTTCCTTATTGCATCGTTTCATGACCGAACTGCAGTGCCATAAAATTCAAATAACATCCCGAGTAGCTATTACAATGCTGACGCCACAAATCAAGAGCTCTCGCCGGAAACGAATATGGGACAACCGAGGTACGAAAGGTTCTAGCGATGCCTCTAAAGGTTTTACTCTAATTTGATATCTGTATTATTTAATCTGCGAAATATTTTTACCTAGACCAACCTATTTTCTAAATTATACCAACCACTCTCATCTTATCCTCTCTCTCATCTTCTTCGATACTACCTAATCGCATTTTCATTGCAATCTGGATAGTGTTTTTTATTACACATGTTCGGCTCATCAACAGGAGTGTTCATTAGTACCGTTTGTTTAGAACATGTTATACCCAGGGATGTTCCTCTACCTCCAGAACATGAGATCCGGTGCCGAGCCGTAAGCCAGCGGGGGACCTGTCAGTGTCCCGCGACAGGTATCCCGAAATGTGAATGCATGTGTGTGTGTGAGAGAGAGAGAGGGTGGATGTGTGGGTGCGCGGGGGAGGGGGGTAATTATGCGTGAGAGGAAAGGAGGGTACAATGATGTGCAGGGAAAGACCGCGCATGACCCGTTTGTACTGCTCCGGCTTTCATCCGTTATGGAACGGAGAAACCACGGAAAGCTACCGATCAGAGCGCCCTGCCCCTAGAATTCTCTTCCAGTCAGTGCCTGAATTCGACCTAGCTGGTGTCAAAAATCTGCCATCGTGGGAACGAACCCTCTAGAAACACTGTGTCAGACACACATCAGTTGCAAGAGCTGTTTCCCTGAAATATCTCAGCCGCAATTACAAATTAATTTCTTGTAAACATAATTCAGAGATTCGTGTCATTTGAATTATCTTCAAAATTTTGTTGTGTTTTCACTCATTTGTACACGAGATTGCTTGATGAACAGCGCGATGAATTGAAGTTACAATCAATTTATGCTTGCAAATATATTAACAACCTTCATTTATCTACACACAAGTGTTCCTTCAATTCAGAAAAACTCACCTTCATTTATTGCCAATGCTAAAGTAAAATAAATACCCAAAGGTAAGATAATAATTTACTTTTGGGGTAAACAGAACGCACTAAATCTCCAAAAGAGATGTCCAGAATGACATCACAACGTTTGGCGAGAAAGTGTTTGGTGGTAACCTTTGCTGTGCGCGTAAGCGATTCCTAGAGAATTAGTAAGTTTTTGGCTGTATTACGCGGTTGTTGAGGTGCGTGTGTTTTATCACATTTGTTATTTACAATGATATTTGCTTTCTTTCGGTTTATTTATGTTCTGGCTGGGAATTTCGACGACAAATTGGATTTAAGAAAGCACTATTTTTTAAACACACGTAAAGTCACTACCTTCTCTTTTGAACACGGTTCGAAGAAAATATTTTCATGACCTTAGTGATGATGCTAAGGTGCTACTGTGTAATAAAATGAAATGTATGAAACATTTGATTCCATGTGCCCTTTCTTCGGTTATGAAAAGTGCCAACTAATTTCGAGCCCCTGTGTTTTGAGTAGAAGTGACATCTTTATATGTTTTTATACACTGTTGTCTGTTTTAGATATATATTTTACAAATTTGTATTAATCATTATCATCAAGAAAAATATTATCTACGTTAAACTTTAAAAATCTTTGGAGAAAAGATCCAGAATGTTCATAAACACAGTCCCAAAAGTGCAGTTTGTGCAGTTTCCTGGGCGAGCAGTTTCCTGGGCTGAATTGATATCTTGATGGTTGAATTTCAATTTTCAAGTCACGCGCGTACAGTACTTGTTATTCTCAATGATTTTAATGTTAACATTTTTATGAAACGTATTTTCAATATCTTTTGTTTAGCAAGTTTTAATGAACGTTTCTTGCAATACAATTGGGACACGACATGACAGCCCTGGTGACAGAAGACAACAGTTGATTTGGCGACCTACGTAATATTTGGCTTAGCTTTTACACAAATAAAAACTTGAAGATTCACAAAATGTTCGTGGCTCATACATATTAGGATGCTGTGTTTGTACAACACATTTAGACAATGCAATAAATGACAACTTATTAATTGAGAGCTATATCCTTTAGTTTAGTGGGTTGTTTATAATATTGCTAAAAATGTGGAAAATCTACTACATACGTTTTCTCGTGAAAAATCTGAGAATGACAGGAAAAGTTCAGACGTGTGAATTGCGAATTACGAAGAAGAGCGGAATCTGTAACCTATTGACTTGAAATAACAATCTAATGTGTCTTGCTTCAAAGCATAAATTTACTTTTGCCCTCTTTGTTCCGAGGGCGCTATAATTTTACATTCCTGATTTGTGGGAATAGTAGGACATCTAAAAATGCTTACTCTCTCTCCTGGCCCCCTTTCCACAGTCCACTATCGGTCATGGGTTATCGTGAAAATACAACTTTATTTTAGAGAAAAATAATATCTCACTGCGAGAAAGAGTACCTAAACAAAACAAAAACGTTTTAAAACCATTATAGGCCGAGGAAAACCTGTAAAGAAGAATGATCACAACGTTTAAAAAGAAAATCGATATGTCGTATTTTGTCCATAAGCTCACTGGTTGTAGCAGTCTGCCGCTTGCCACCCTGAACCGATGCGCTTTATTTTAATTCAATTTCCATTCAAACTGCGCTTCACCTGTGCTCCATTGTTGCTGAGCGTTCCCATTAGACGCAGGCCTAGGAGAACCGGAAGGGAGCACGCGAGAGACAGAGAAATAGAAACAGATGGAGAGCGACACACAGATGCAGGGAGTGGCGGAGACAGACAGAGGGAGAGACAAGGAGAGAGACGGCGCGCGTAAGTAAGAGAGAGGGAGAAACAGAGAAAGGAAGAGTGACATAGAGAGAGACAGAGAGACACAGAGCGAGACAGAGACAAGAGGAGATAGAGAGAGACAGGCCGAGAGAAACAGAGAGCGTCTAGAGCCAGAGGCACAGAGAGAGAGGCAAATAGAGAGGAACAAAAAGAAGCACAAAGAGATAGAGATAGCGAGAGACAGAGAGAGACAAACAAAGAGAGAGAGACAGACACGCAGAGAGCGAAACAGAGAGACAGAGAAAGACAGAGATACAGAGAAAGAGACAGACACACAGATAGTGAGACAAACAGAGAGGGTCAGAGAGAAAGGGAGAGACAGAAAGAGACACAGAGAGAGACATAGAGAGTTTAGTTTGAGTTGTAGTTTGAACAAGACGACGAAAACGAAGCGCGGTCAATTCCGAGCGGGCTACTATGTTTGTCACTTAATTACAGGAAAACTGATATTTTCAAAAAAATTAACATGACCTTATTTGAAGATCTGTTTTCGATGAGCACATTTCATTAAGAAAAAAATTGTATCTTCATTATTCAAGTTGTAGGAAGACGCCGAAAATTATTTGAATTTTTTCAATTTTCGAAAAATTAGAGTTTTCAGCCAACATAAGACCTGCCCCATTCTCTTAAATAAACTTCAAACTCTCCAACAACAAAATTTAGTGAAAATTGTTGGCGACATTTTATTGAAAATTTTGAAAATGTCCCATTACATGAAGCCATTTCATGTAACGTGCCCCCAAAATTAAAATATCGATTTCAAATTCAAGGGACCACGAGATCAGTCAGATCGATAGGGGAATATCAGTTTTGGAGAAAATCGGCTACACGACTTAGTCACTAGCGTTGTTCACAGACAGACGGACAGACGTTTTGCCATTAGTCGATTTTTCGGTATCAAGGAGCTAAAAAACGTAGATTTTGGCTGCACCAGTGTTAGAGGATTTTTTTCTAAATTTAGCAACTTGATTTATCCAATTTTTCGCTAACAGGGCCCTATATAAAGAGTTTTCTGCCGAAAATCTGCGTTTTTTTACATACTACGTATAAACGTATTTTTCATATTCTACGTATAAACTCCCTATATACGGGAAAAGAAGTGTATGAAACACACAAAATCATTTGAAAGAATAAATTCAAACATGACAAGTGACATTAGGTTTGAAAATTGATTAAATTAAACTATCATCTTCACTTTTATTTCACTTCATCACTCCCTTGTAGGTCAATTAATGCTTCTAGTACTTCAGTAAAATTTTTGATTTCTGTATTCCAATAATCCAAAATTATTTTTTCAGTACGAGTAACATACTTATTTTACTTGTCGGGTGTCACCTAAAAAGTTAATACTTGTTTGTAACTGTTAATATAAAACAGTAACAATGTAACAGAAACAGCAAACAAAAATATTTTAGTCAATACATTTCACTTAAAACAACCCATCTGCCTGCATGTATTTCGCAAATCACAGTATCACTTTTTGACTTGCATTTTATCCTCTTCTGCTTCTTTTCATAAACTCTATAGTGCTGTAAATAGCGCGGTGAGATCCGTTTTCCATCCACCTATTTTAGGACATATTTCTCGGAGAAAAATTGCTCTTTTCTATTTTTATATTGCACCCAAGCATTCCTTAAACACTTATTTTTATTATCTGTCCATTTCGATGTATTGATCTTTCGCTTCCGGCCTTTGTTTAGTTGATTCTGAGCACTAACTCTCATAACTTGTTCGCATCCATCTGCCGCCTTGCTGCAGGTCGATCACTATTCGCCAATTGGCCAATTTTTGCAAAAGAATAACTTACTTTGGGATGGCCAGTGCGCCCACAGAATTCGCGGGGCGGTGTATTACATCCGATAGGTCACTATAAAGATGTCCACGATGACGTCACAATGTTTGGCATCACAAGGTGTTGGCTGTGCGCATAAGCGAATCCTTGAGAATTACTAAATTTTTCATTGTATTATGTGGTTGCATAGTTGCACGTGTTTTATCTCATTTGTTATTTACAATGATTTTTTGCTTTCTTTCCAAAAATGTCCGTGATTTTTCACGGAGTGAACGAACTTTCAACACTAACTGAAACAGAATTTAATATAATTTAATTACTAATTTTTCAATCTATTAATTGTAATAAATATATGGTTATTTAAAATATAAATCTTGTACTTTTCATCATATTTTTTAAAACATGTTTGCAATTTCTGTGATGAATTCAAATTTTGATGGTTGAATTTTAATATTTAAGTCATGGGCTTAAAATATTACTTGTTATCCTCAATGATTTTAATGTTAACATTTTTTTATGAAACTTATTTTCAATACGTTTTGCTTGACAAGTCTTATGGAACATCTGACGCCATTTCTTGCAATACAATTGAGACACGACATGATAGCCCTGGAGGCAGAAGAAAACAGTTGATTTGGTGACCTATATAATATTTGGGCTTAGCTTTTACACAAATAGTCTTGAAGATGCACGAAATTTTAATGGCTCAAACGTATGCCCAAGTGTATGTTGTGTTTGTACCGTTCTGGAAACAAAAATTGATCGCGGCCGTCTGCGGCTAAGTTCAGCTTGTGCACGGCTTGGGCAGCCCTTGTCATGACGAAACGTCGCAGGCGGAGCCTCACAAACCTACGCAGCCAATCTCAACACAGGGGGGAGTGTCCTAACAAACTTAACGTCGTACAAAATGGCGGGCGTCGCTAGTTCCAATGTGAAAATATTTTCAAATTAAAATACAAGGAATGAAACACTTTTACGAACATTAAAGTAAATTTATTCAAATATACAGGGTGTCCAGAAGCTCCCGTTACAAAAAAATACCACAAATTCTGTGATGCCAAACACGAAGAATGGCAGATCCAGTTTTTTCGAAAAAAATTTTGTCTTTGAGAAAATTGAGTTTAAAAAATCACTTCCGGGGCGCGAAATTCAAACCGGCCGCAACGACACTGCAGACTGCGCGGAGCATCCTTCCGCACCTTCTGCGCGGAGCATTTCCTCGTTTTCTCCGCGTAAACGGTGAAAGAGTCGAGTAATATTCTGGAAAGCATCGCGTTGCTTACACTAGAATATTTAATAGTATCAAGTATTTGCAGGTTCTATTCAATAAATATTTTAAATGTACGTACAGAATATCGAATTTTGTTCAAAATGATAGCCACAGTACACGGCGGCGTAAACATAAATTATGAACACGATCCAACTTTTATGAAAAAGATTGAATCTCCTGGAATGCTCGAATTGTTATTTTTAGCGCATATTAATATGAACTAGTGCTTTAGGCTTAAGACTGCCACGTAAATGATAGTCTCCTGTAGATTATTCTAAATATCGTGATACACTAAGGAGCAATTCGGTGATAAAATATTCGTTAATGAAAATACTGAGTTTATTGATTATCTTTGGAATTTGAATTGATTCTCCCGGCTGTCATTTTCTGAATTATCAAACTAAAGATAGCCAGCTTTAAACTTCTTAATAACCGCTGGAAAGCAAGAATCGAAGATGTAGCCCTAATTGATGGATATCAATATTTCCCCCCTCAAAAATATTGCAAATAATTCCTAAATAAAAGTATCTGTTCCTAAATTAGTTATCTATTATTTTAGCTTAAGTAATATGTGGTAAAGGAAGAGCACTTCCTGCTGCCGCAGCGAAAGCGTTCCGAAATAACTGCTATTGCAAAATAAGCTAACTGTTCTACGTGGAACATCGAAGTTAAGGCAAGCGGCCTCGACTATCCATTTTTCGAAGTTGAATGACCATTCTACCCGCCGCTTTGCTTTTCAAGATGCAAGATGAGAGCATGTTTTTCTCCCAAATCTTGGAATTACTTCGTGAAACCACTTCATAAGGCAGTTGACAGGTACTCGGGAGAAGTATTCTTTTAGTTGTTTTGTTTCTTTGAGCTTGCATTGTAGTTAGCAGATACGTACACAAATGAGTAACGACCATTTCTTCAATTTAATTCTTCGAGGTTATTACGTAGTACAGAATGTAAGGGAGTAGAAACAGTTCACTACTACACTACTTCAGTGTTTTAATTTTCAATATTTTTCTTTGATATTTTCATAATGTACAACAAAAATCGACAAAAAGGAAAAAAATATGCAATATAATCAATTTTTCACCCCAAACCTTCTTTTGAATTATTTAATTTTTTAAATCTACTTTAATGCAGAATCAGTATCCTTACTACTTAAATATTTTAGAACATGCATATTTTGCTACTTTAAATTAATTAGAAATACTTTACATGCATGTCCTAAATCTTTCAGTTATATCTCTACATGTTCAATATTTTCATTTGTTTAAAAATTAATCAATTTATAACTTTTCCATTTAATAATTGCATACTTTTTTGAACTGAAAAATATTAATTGGATACTTTTTGTAGATTTTACATAAAAACACCCTAATAATTACATAGTTTTATGTTGGTTATTTTTTTACTTATGAGGGATTTATATCTCAAAAGAATATTTTATGGAAAACAGGAATAAACATAAACAATATGCAAATTAAATCATAACTGCAACTCTATTGCTCTGTATATTTTTTTTTTCCAAAACATATCTGATAATACATAAAATTATTTTCACATTGAAAATTGAATTCTTTTAGTTGTAAGGAAAAAATTTAATATAAACAACCCATTCGCGCAAAATTTCGCACACTGCTCGAAGGCTCCTGTTCGAAATGTTCCAATACTGCTTCCTCTGTAGCGACAGATGAGCGAGACACACCTGCATCGACACTTCCGCCCGGTAAAACTGACCCCGACGCACGTATTCTTGCGTCGAGGCGCAGAAAAACGCAGTGGGAAGGGTGTCTTCTGCTAGGGTATCTCTCGGCGTACACTCGAGCTGCCGCACGAGCGTTGCTCCGGCACTCGCCGAAGACTAAGTACATGTGGCAGAACTCATTAATTGAAAACATGCTTATTCTGGCCTCTCGCGCACAAACTCGATATTTCTACTAATTTGCCTTGACTGCGCTTAGCTTTTAGTATACGCTGCCGGTGGCGGGACGCTGGGGGGGTGAGGAAGGGAGGGAAGGGGAAAGATGACTCCGTACAGGTGCTTTTTCAGCCATGACCACTGTGCGGGCCGGGTTTCGAACTGCGCAATCTGTTGTTTTGAGGCAAAACTGACATGCGGCTGATGGGCGAATCACTAGGCGGCGGTGGGAGGTTCGCCATACGATATAAACCACGATGTGACGCGGCCTAGCAAGTGACAAATGCAAGGACACCGACCATAATACGAGCTGCGAAAGGCAGTGGGCCGGTAACCTCAGTGAACCACGGTCAAACTTTTGCCTGTATTTGTGCATCACGCAATGCAACATCACAGTTTTTCTCAGTCTTTTACCCTTTCACACCAGTAATATACTAGTTTTGTATTTTTTATTCATTGTTGCATTCAAATGTGGCGACGCTATTTTATCTCTGTTGATATTGACCTGTGGGTTAGGTTAATGGCCTATGTGCCCTACAAAGATTCTTCAATGCACTGTTCGGTCTGCATCACCACAAAATGACTGTAAAACGTATCAATTCAAATTCCGCGCCCAGAGATAGACTCAGTATTTTCATGGAATGGGAATTCAGGAAATGAATATTTCATATCCGAAACGCTTTTACTATATCACTATATTTAGAATAATCTTCAGGAGACTATCATTTACGTGACAATCTTAGGTCCAAAGCACTAGTTCATATTAATATGTGCTAAAAATAACAATTCGAGCATTCCAGGAGATTCAATCTTATTCATAAATGTTGGATTATGTTCATAATTTATGTTTACGCCGCCGTGTATCGTGGCTATCATTTTGAACAAAACTCGATATTCTGTATGTACATTTAAAATATTTATTGAATAGAACCTGCAAATACTTGATACTATTAAGTATACTAGTGTAAGCAACGCGATGCTTTCCAGAATATTACTCGACTCTTTCACCGTTTCGCGGAGAAACGAGGAAATGCTCCGCGCAGAAGGTGCGGAAGGATGCTCCGCGCAGTCTGCAGTGTCGTTGCGGCCGGTTTGAATTTCGCGCCCCGGAAGTGATTTTTAAACTCAATTTTTTCAAAGACAAAATTTTTTTCGAAAAAACTGGACCTGCCATTCTTCATGTTTGGCATCACAGAATTTGTGGTATTTTTTTGTAACGGGAGCTTCTGGACATCCTGTATATGAACACATGCATTTAACCACTATTAACACAATTCTTTTTGAAGAAATTACGGTGATGCGAGATAAAATAACACTAATTTTAGACAAATTACTTTCTTATACGCATTCTAATTCCAATATTGTTGTTCATACACAATCCATGAACTTTATAGAATGTCCAGATTTTTGCCATAAGAAAAACTATTATGATTGCACATTTTCAAGTGTTCATAAGTGATTCTAAAAGTTGCAAAAATTGCAAAATACTGGCTTTCTGCATTCGATAGAAAATTTCTAGGGAACCATTTCAATACAAGACAATAAAATTCAAAGACCAATTGTATATTTATTATTAAAGCAACAATTAAACTAGATATTAAGCAATCAATTTGCATCTCTGGTCAAAATAGTTATTTTGCGATATTGAACTTAGGGACAATTTGGGCACACTCTTCCGCAGGAATAACGCACATTTAGAAATTGTTTATAAAATTGTTAATTGTTGCAAAATTTTTAATTCGCAGTTTTCGGTTCTGGGCCATCAGGAAACTCTTCCCACTTTAGAATTGCCAAAATTGGACATTGTTTATAAATTTACAAATTTTGCAATATTTCTTTACTCTCTCATCTCAATTGCCTTTCAACAAGTTGCGAAATTCCGCAATCCGATCGGCGCTATCACCTTTCCTTACGCAATTGTTTATAGGAAATTAGCATGCTCATTTGTTTTACAGACAATCCGGTCGCTCTTTGCGTCAAGTATTTGCAGTCAAGTATTTGGTTCAGATCGTTTTGCTTTTCGCTGATTATATTATATTAACGATTTCTGACTTACGGTATAACGGTAGAAATTGTTGCTAGGGAAATATTGCTGTTTTCTAACTTTGAAAATTTCCTTTATATTCTTAATACATCGTTGAAACTTGAGTTTCATTATTTTCATTCATCTACATTACAAATAAATTTTGTTTCTAATTTCAAAACGCAGAAGCTGTTGTCCTGCAAATGTGTACGCTTCTTTATTATGTGCTTGGATATCTTCTACTGACTTGTGCTGAGTGGCTGCCAATAGTTAACCGTCTCGAGAGGAAATTGAGTAAAAAACAAATTATTTCATTATTAATTGAATTATGATATAAACAAATTGATTTTTAAAATTGCATTTCGACGGAACGGTGGCACGGAAGATAAAATGGAGCTGCGTAGGTTTTTACCTGAAATGAATAGATCATGTAAAGAGAGATACAATAATGTCTCGTTTAGTTAGTACAGTAATACATACATACATACAGTAATGTCATGAAGATACATACATACATACAGTAATGTCTCATTTAGAGAGATACAATAATGTCTCATTAGTGTAGTAGATAGAGTAAAAATATATTTTTGACACGCGTCTTGAGCCATCCTCAACCTCTAAGGCAAGCAACGCTTATCTAACAATTCAAGCTAACGCGTTCTAGCAATTCAAGTAAATACATAAAAGGGAAGACGGGGTTTGAAGAATGTGGCACTAATTCAGTAATATCGGAGAATAATGGGAGAATGCTTCGCTACGATCTCTTGGACAATTGTGACAAATAATTTAAATTCAATATAGAAACAAACAATAGATTAGTATTACAAATTGTAATGTTACACACATGTAAATAAATATGTGTAATTAGAGAAATTTCTAGTGAATGGTATGGAAAATTAAAAACGAGTTCACTTAATTTTAATGAGAGAGCAATTTTGCGGGGAAAATGTTTTTTTAAATGCATTTATTCCAAATCTATATATATACTTCCTTGTATTCATTAACATTCAGTGTCTATTTGTTCCTCAGACTTCAGTGTTTGGAAATGACCTTCAGAGGGGTCGCTTGGTCGAGCTCGCTTGCTATTAACTCGAACTTTAAAACCTTGAGTTCTTGCAGAAGTTCCCGAAACTCATAAATAAGGCCATCTCAGACTTCTAGTAGTGGCGCCCTACGCGTCGGATTGTGAGTTTACGCACGCCGATTAAAAAAATTAGTTCCCCTATGCAACTTAAGTGTCGGAGAGGCTGTGATTCTTTGGGTGAATAGTGTAGTAGACATAGTAATATTTTGCTGAACCTAAATACGTGAGTTCGTATCCCAGCGTTGACAAAACTTTAGGGAATTGGAAACACTTCTGCGGGCCTTGTGTGTATTTTAATATTGTCATTACATATATGTAATATGTATATGCATATATGCAAGGAAATACGTGCCGATGCAGCATTTAGTTTTAATTCAATTTTGTCTTTCGCTTTGTTTCTACTTTCATCGTAGCGGAAACATCGCTGAGAGATCGAGAACTGAACGATGAAAGTGAAGAATGATTATTCCGTATGAGTTCTTTTATTAAAGAAAATATATTGTTACGAAAAAGCTGTTGTTAATTTTTTTAATGTAATTAAAATTTGCTCTGAATAGAACTATATAGAAACATGTATTTAGAACATATTTGCATTGCAAGTTCATCTACATTTGACAAAATTGTTAGGAAATTTCCAGTTGTGATCAGCGGGATCATTTCTGTTTGGAACTCTTCTCAGAGAAGAAAACTATTTCCCAAACGAAAGCAAATCGAAATATACAAGTATTATGATGTTTGCTGAAGATGTAAACACACGGAGAAAGAGTAACCGAGGAAATTTTTTATAAAAGCTTGTTTGTTTGTTTTTCAAAGTAGAATCGATCTTTTGTGTGACTATCACAACTGATGATAAATTAATTTTAACTGATAATCAGTGGGTACGTATCTGTTTAATTTTGTGCGATCGTTTTTCCAAGCTCTAGATTTTAATGGTATCAACTTTGAAAAGTGACAAGTATTCATACAAACATAACATTTTCCAGGGTGGGTTAAAACACTATTCGCAAGTAGGAGTGAAAGACAATTGATTAGCTTCCATATTCACTTTATCACGCTGTGTGTAAGACGTTGTCTCTACGAAGCGTTTTTTCCGCCAATTCCGCCAATCATCGGATCACCTCTTTGCTTATATCTGGTGGATGTAATTCTCTTTAGAGCTTTTGTTTATAAAACGTGCCTATACTAGTACTTTTATTTTGTTGTTGTTGTTGTTTAAGGTCGCATCAACTACTCTGTCATTAGCGACCACTATTGGGAGTAACGTTATGACATGACGATGACACGATATGGTGATGAGAGGCGGTGAAAGGACGAACACATACAACCATGCCCGAGGCGGGACGCGAACCCGTGACCTCACCGTCCAAGACCACTACGGCACGACTGCCTTAGCGGTCTCGGCCACGGGGCCGTCACTTTCATTTTATTACACGTGGTCTGCAAGTAAAAAAACTCCATAGGATTTTTATACATTTTCTTATAGATTTCAACTCTGTAAAAACGAAAGAAAAAAATACTGCTGCCACCACAGAAATTACCAAAAATGTTCCATCTCGTCAGTTTTTTTTTTACTCTTAATTTTTTCTTTGTATTTAGCGTAAAATTCCTAATTAACTTATACATAGCATTCTGCTTTTTGTTTAAAAACGGCCTTAAAACTAAGACTTCTCGTATTAATGGTATCAATTATAGCTGTACTTTGCAATATAAATGAAAACGTGATGGTACAGAACGGCACAAACTTTTCCGTATTAGTTTTCTAGTATATTTTGGTCTCGGCTAGCTATACGGACTGGCCATATGCTCTTGCCAGCTGCCATCCATCGCCGCCCAAATTACATTTTTTTAAATATTTTCTTAATTTTTTGGTTTCGTAAATGTAGAACGGAAATATTATTTTACGAATATTAAAGAACAGCAAAACTTCGTCATAAATGACAATTTTTTTAGAAAATTTGGAGCCGTTATTAAGAAAATGACGTTAAGCAATACTCTAAATTCAAAATTTAAAGCTCTTTTTCACAGAAATTTTTTGAGTTTTCGAAAAACTTTATTTAAAGTTATAAAAAGCACTTTACCTCTCAATTACAATAATGTTTACAAATTGTGGGAAATGTGACGTGGAAACAAGATTTTCTCCAAAACGGCTCCAATTTTTTTCTTTAAACATTTGGTAAAGATAGTGCCTAATGTACTCTATAACATGACATATACACCATATTGCTCTATTCTTTTGTTTTCTCAAAAATTACGAAAATGAAATTTTTTGACCTGCATCTCTCCCGTCATTAATATTAAATTAGCGATTTGAGATTACAATAAGTGATTTGTTCATATTATTATATTTATGAGTACATGTGCTTTAAATGAAGTCAAATAAAGTTTCTCAAAAACTCAATTGTTTTCTGTGAAACCAAACTCCTAATACGCTCAAATGCCATTTTCTCATAAATGGGTCCATATTTTTTTTCATACTTTTCGAACGGATAGTGCTAATTGCACGGATAGTGCTAATTGAACGGATAGTGCTATGAAGCCAAGTTCAATTTGGGGTATTTTTTCGATTTTTTAAAAAATTGACAAATTTTTTTTTTGAAAACATCTCTTACACCCTCAATATGCACATTTCCAGCAATTTGTAAACAGTGTTGTATTGGTAAGTTGGTATACTTCAAATGACGTCTGAGGATGTTTTTCGAAAATTCAAAAATTTTCTGTCAAAAAGAGCTTAAAATTTCGCATTTACAGTAGCGCTTAAACGCCATTTCCTTAAAACGGCTCCAAATTTTTCAAAGAAAATTGCCAGTTAGGACGAGATTTTACTGTTCTTTAATATACATTAAATAATATTTCCGTTCTGCTATTAGGAAATCGAAAAATGAAGAAACTTTAAAAAAAGTGTACATCGGGCGACGATAGATGGCAGCTGTCAAGTCCGAATAGCTAGCCGAGACCAAAGGAAATAGAAAGCTAATACAGTAAAGTCTGAGCCATTCTGTAGCACCACTACTTTTTTTAAAAATCTAAGTTCTATAGATCGAACCATGAAGATTACATATATTTTATTGGAGTACGTATAAAATACTTCAACGTTTATTGGGAGCAAAATAGTAGTAGTACAGAGGTAAAAGACTTCCGTGATTCCTGCCTACAAAACTGAATTGACATTAATTTTTGCAAACGTATTGTTGCTTTCAAGTTTTTTAAAATATGAAATGTGTTGTTATGAGAAGAGTGTGAGAAGAGCGAATGAATGGCTCAGTGTCAAAGTGTTTCTCTAGGACTCAGGAAGCAGCGGGCTCGAGTCCTAGTCTTCGTAGCTTTTGTTTTCATTCTACATTACAAAAAAATTCACTAAATGCAAAATTATACATTTGTCTTGTCAAAGTTATGTATAATGTAAGCAAAATTCACGATTGCGAAAAAAAATGCAAACCAGCAATTATAAAATAATGGTAATAGGTTGTCTGGACGTGCAGCATTCAATCAAAATAATATGATCTTAAATTGCATTCTTCGCAGTACTTCCGTGTTGTCGATTCCAGGTCAAAATGAGATAAGGGGCCCTGCGGCGTTGCCGTTTTGTAAGAAAGAAAAATCAATATTTTCACTCGCGGCTAAGCAAATTCAACTACTCCGTTTTCAATATTCGACATGGCTCACCATAGCCAAGCCCTGCGAGAGCGAATTATCGCATTAGTAAACCAGGACTTTTGGTTTCCTTATTAATGTCTTCCTTGTATTTCCTAGAATAAGAGATTTATGAATAAACAATTAATATAAAATATTCTAATCAAATTTGGGGAGTAAAAAACAAATATTTCATAGAAAGATAAAAAGCCCTTTTCACGGTCACCTTGTTTTAAAATCTAAATAATATATTTACGCTATGGAAAAAGTTTTGTAATACAGTTAATTTGACAAAAACAAATCACTGATAAGCAGACCAATTCCGGGCAAGCACCGGATTCGATCCTGTAGCCTAGGGCTCTGGAAGAAAGGATTCTACCACTGAGCCAAACGATTACACCTTTCAATTTCTTACATAAACTAACGTATTTAAATTGCTTGTGTAAGTTATTGTGCGAAATTGCGGACAACGTTTAAAATGTCTCCAATATATTTAGACAATTACAAATAATTCTGATGTGTGGTATCTTCTATCAAACGGATTTAAAATTTGAATTACTGAAATACATCTCACTAACTAGTCCTATTTAAAGGAGTCCCACTAACTATTGACCATCCCCAAAACTTCTAAACGGTTTTCAATATCGAAATAGAGTTTTCTCTCAAGAATGTATAATCATGGTTCAAGACAAAAGAGAAATGGTGTAGAGATATTGTTTGAAGTATTTTAGTTTTGGAGAAATTAAATAATCTTTAGTTTTTCTTAAGGGAACCATATATTTTCTCACTAGCAATAGATAGATCGTAAGAGGAATGCAATGATGTAACATATGCTAATATTTTATAGTATTTTGTGTATAAAATTATACATTCTGACATGAGATTTTAAACGAAACGTGTAGTTTTTCCTGAAATCTCAAGTATTTAATTTAAAATCACATGTCAGAAAGTATATTTTTATACTCAAAATACTATCAAAACATTAATATATGTTACATCATTGTATTCGTCTATTTATGATCTCTCTAATGCTAGTGTGAAAAATGCATGATTGCATTTAAAAACTCAAAGGTGATTAAATTTCTCAAAAACTAAAAATATTTCGAACAATATCTCCAAGGCAAATTGCTTGCCCCATGATTCGCATTGTTGAGCGAAAACTGCATTTCGATATCGGGAACCGTTTAGATTTAGAAGTTAGGGGGTGACCCTTAGTTGGGACTCCCAGTATATTGCTTGGATATACACACAAAAACTGTTGAACAGATAATAAAAAGAATAATGCAGTTTTATACATCGTCCGACAAAAAGTAGCGGTTTGTTTTGGTTTAAATTCTTAATAAACTGTTGTCCCACAATTGATTTTCTTCTAATGAATGGGTAACAGTTCAACGCGGAAATGAATTCCATTCGCTAGAAACCTTTGTTGATGTGTGATTCCCTTCCCGAGGAAACTTCTTTAATGCATTTCTGTTGATGATGAGCATTTTATTTTACGAGCGCATTTTCATGGTAGGTTTTGACGGTCTACGATATAAAAATAATTTTATTTTTGTGAAAGTAAGAATAATAGCACAATATATTAAAATCCTTCTTCCTTGCAATTTACCTATATATCGGGCATGCGGGCGGTGTTTGGACCTGCTCTAACAATTGGTTTGAATTTTCTTTGTTCAAAATTCTCCTTGATATATTTAGTAAAAGTGCGAGGCAACAGTCATGCTGAAAATATATTTCAGAAGAGTAGTTCTACAATACACATTTTGTTTTCTTTTTATACATTTGATATATTAATGAATAAAGGAGGAAGTAGATTAACAATAAAGAATATTAGAAACTTGCAGCCAATCTATGTTCTGTTTAATTATCTCGATATATTACTGTAAAACATTTTAACCTATTGATCCCTTGCCTTCTACTTGAAATGTTTTAAAATGTAGGCTTGTTTCTGTCGCCGTTACAAATTAAGGTCAATGCTTGTTAGGTCTGAAAATGGCTTTAATATTTTCTTTCTTAAGCTGACAGTTTCTTACATCGTTCTTTTCGACTTTTTTTAACATTGATGTCCATTTCTAAGCATTCCCTGCCATGATTCTATTATGCACGCATACATCCCATCACTTTCCTACCATTGCAGTCTAAAGGTCGCGGCACCGCGAAGGCCAAGTGTCCCAAAGGCGATCGCCGCACTGGCGTCTCAAGGCAAATATTTCCCGTACCAACAACTGTTCATAATTTCAAAGCAAGTTTAGGTAAAATATTTGTTACTCTATATTTCTTTTAAGTCAGTAACAACTAAGATATTGTATTCCTCTTCAAATGATCTAATCATTTCAGTAAAAAAATCTATATAGTTCTATTAAAAAATCAAATATTGTTCAATTTCTGCAAAATTAAAAATTTTTCAAAGAATATCTCTGCTACACAACACTTGTATCGTGGATTAAATGTTAAAATTATCTATATTCAAACTTGGCTAGTTATTAATTATTATTAATAATAATCGAAAATATGAAGCTCCAGAATGTATCATTAGGGTGTTTCGAAATAATTCCTTACATCGCACTGCGAATTTCAGCAGCAGTCTCGAATTACCGTCTAATATTTGCTGCAATTTTGACGGTAATGGAGAAACAGATGGAATTAAAACTTTCATCTGGTTAGCTCAGACAGGCACTTCAAACAATCAAGAAAACAATGCGATAGATAAACTTCTTGATACAAAATTTTTAATTAGTAATAATATAGTATGCGCCACCGCTCCATCAAAATGCATTTTTCAAAATAATTGGTTTATAATAGATTTCATCACTAGACGATAAAGATATCGGCGTGCAGTTGGCACCATTGACTGAAATATAGACAAACACGCAGTGAAATTTTACTTTCACATTCGCAGGGCAACAATTTCGGCGTTTTGATAATTTATTTATAACCAGACAAATTATAATATCGGAACGACAGTTCAAACAAAGTATTAAGAATCTTAAGAAAATGTTGAAAGATAAAAATGAGCAATAGTTCATTTGCAGAAATTTTCAATGATTTGCCGTTAAGTCAGAAATCGTTAATACAATATAATCGGCGGAAAGCGAGACACTGCAAAACGAACTAAACCATATATTTGACTGCCAAGAGCGACCGGATTGTCTGTAAAACAAATGAGGGTTGGCATCAGATGCTAATTTCCTATAAACAATTGCGTAAGGAAAGGTGATAGCGCCGATCGGATTGCGGAATTTCACAACTTGTTGAAAGGCAATTGAGATGAGAGAGTAAAGAAATATTGCAAAATTTGTAAATTTATAAACAATTTCCAATTTTGGCAATTCTAAAGTGGGAAGAGTTTCCTGATGGCCCAGAACCGAAAACTGCGAATTAAAAATTTTGCAACAATTAACAATTTTATAAACAATTTCTAAATGTGCGTTATTCCTGCGGAAGAGTGTGCCCAAATTGTCCCTAAGTTCAATATCGCAAAATAACTATTTTGACCAGAGATGCAAATTGATTGCTTAATATCTAGTTTAATTGTTGCTTTAATAATAAATATACAATTGGTCTTTGAATTTTATTGTCTTGTATTGAAATGGTTCCCTAGAAATTTTCTATCGAATGCAGAAAGCCAGTATTTTGCAATTTTTGCAACTTTTAGAATCACTTATGAACACTTGAAAATGTGCAATCATAATAGTTTTTCTTATGGCAAAAATCTGGACATTCTATAAAGTTCATGGATTGTGTATGAACAACAATATTGGAATTAGAATGCGTATAAGAAAGTAATTTGTCTAAAATTAGTGTTATTTTATCTCGCATCACCGTAATTTCTTCAAAAAGAATTGTGTTAATAGTGGTTAAATGTATGTGTTCATATATATTTTAATAAATTTACTTTAATGTTCGTAAAAGTGTTTCATTCCTGGTATTTTTATTTGAAAATATTTTCACATTGGAACTAGCGACGCCCGCCATTTTGTACGACGTTAAGTTTGTTAGGACACTCCCCCCTGTGTTGAGATTGGCTGCGTAGGTTTGTGAGGCTCCGCCTGCGACGTTTCGTCATGACAAGGGCTGCCCAAGCCGTGCACAAGCTGAACTTAGCCGCAGACGGCCGCGATCAATTTTTGTTTCCAAAACTGTACAACACGTGAAATATCTGAGAATGACACGAAAAGTCACGTTATTAACTTTATAACTTTTAACGTAACTTTTAAATTCACGTTAAAAGTTACGTTATAAACAAGCTAAATCCAATATTTTGTATTTCGTAAAACTGCGAATGTTTCATTCTTTGACATAGTTCACTGCTAAGAGCATGTTAAATACAAGTAAGAGTTATTACGATAGCAGTGCAAGCAAGATTCTACTAGTACGCCTAAAATTCATTCAGAAAAAATACTCTGACAGCTAGTATGTCTAGTAATAAAATACAAAATATATTTCTTCCTAATTGTGTCACTATTTAAAATCAGTACACAAAACGTCCTTTTGTCTATATTTAGGATTATAGTGTACAGGTTATCCTAGTTTTCTTTGTTGAGTGAAGGCAAAATGTCTTATGAAGATTCGCCATTTAGAAAAATACATAAAAGTATAAAATATATATTAGAAAAATGTAAAAAAATAAATAGTGTTAGAGTTTTATTATAATTTTACTAGCGTACCCGTATGAGAACTCTCGCATGTTAAATTTCACCCTCCTTCCTACTTTCCTTTTCCATAATAAGAAAGGAAGTACAAAACGTTTATTT
Source organism: Acheta domesticus (assembly GCA_031308135.1). Taxonomy (NCBI): domain Eukaryota; kingdom Metazoa; phylum Arthropoda; class Insecta; order Orthoptera; family Gryllidae; genus Acheta; species Acheta domesticus. The sequence goes on from JAHLJT010008756.1 coordinate 102,312,902, forward strand.
GTTTAAAACATTTAAAAAGGTTACTTCCAATGTACTAATAGAATTTAAAATAACAATAAAAACAATGATATTGATGTTAGAATCAAATGTTGAATAAACCCCTTCTCAGTACTGTAAACAGTATAATCAGTATTATAAACATTTTCTTGGAACAATTCACAACACTTCCTTAAAAACATTTGAAGTAATTATACACATGAAGTCTGCCTTGACAGTTAGCTTTTCGTTTTCCTTGATAGTCACAAAAATGTTATAAAAGCTTTTTACTCTACAGATCTCTACTTAAAGTTGTCCACACGAAAATACAGGATCGAGAAAGCATAACCCTACTCTTCGCAACATTACTCTATTACCGAACTGAGAGAGACGCGTGTGTTATTTAATTGCCTGAAGTATATACACATACACATACATGTAAGTACACACATCCTGTGTTTCATTTCACATTCAGTTGCAGATTCTGCATGTCTCTGAACAGATGTGATATCGAGAAGAACCCGATCATGAAAATGAAATAGAATGTTCAAGGCACTCTCGACCTTGTAGATTACGTGGCGAGTAACGTTTCTTTGTGACCTTCGGCTTCAAACTTCCACATTTTAAGGCTCTGGAACGCTTCGTCTTATAGTTATTCAACTGAATAGATTTTTAACAACGCTGCCCGAGTGTATCGTTATGCATTTGACATTAATATTAATTTTTTCAACAAATCCTTCATGTTTGTTACGTCAGAGTGTAAATCTCCGCGAAGTTCTCTTTCTTTAGAGACCTCATTTATGAAGATCGATTGCGTGTCATTTCATCTATACTACTGAAATAATATAGGAGAGGATTTTGTATAATACAAACAATGAAACACGAGATGAAGTAGCAGCATATGGACTATCATATGCTGCACCAACTATATTTCCACCTATTTTCAATGAGTATCAATCTATCTGCTTAATGTTAAATTTAACGTGCTTGCATGTAACATCTAAATATTTTATTAACCTGCTCAAAGAGCATGTACAGTATTAAATGTACTACGAGAATAGTCCTCTTAGTTTTCGTGCAAATTCTGCAATTTGTCCAAGATATAAATTGACTTGTTTAAATTACTAATCACTCAAGGGAAAGTATTATTTCCTAGTTTTTTCAATGCAATATCACGACTGAACACGCTGACTTGAAAATTTCACCGAATCACTGCCGATAAAGAAAATACTGGCACAGGTAAAACAGAAACCAATCCTAACTAGGCATAGTCTTCACTCTTCACTGTACACAATCGCGCATTCTTTGCCAATATTGTTTCTTTCTTTTTTGACAAAGAACATCAAAAGGTGTAAGAGCTCTCTTTCCATCATAGTTTGATTTACTTTCTAAGCCATCTGATAATGCCCTTCTCAAATTTTCTTAAGTCTTCTGCCTTATCTTTTGAATTCACACGCAGAACACCCTGGCAATTTCGTGCTGATGGTTTCTTCCTTGAGTCTCGGTCGTCTCATAGTACAATATAGTAGCTCCTTTCGTGACTTTTCATCATAGCATAAAACTTGCGGCGAATTTTTCTTTTATCAACGTGAAGTGCACCCATGTTCAAAGAAATGAGATCGAATAAACAAGGTAAAACAATTATTTATCTTAAATGGCTTTTTTTAGGTCTTTAAAATCAACCACACCAGAAAAATTAAAAATATTAAGAAAACTATGCCTTCGACAAATTTAATTTTTAGATCATGTTTTAAAAAAATCTCCTCTTGAATAGCCCTGTCCATGAATGCATATTGACTTGAAAAGCAGAAGAATATTTGTTAATAAAAAAGAATTTAGTTGAGCTCATTGAATAAAAATTTTACATTAACTTAAAATCTAAGATAACAGGATAAGTCATAGCGCGGTTTCACAATTAGCATTAGCAGAGTCTGAAATTTGAAGGGTAAGCGATAAGAAACAGACAAAAAGATTTCGAGTAAAAATAACATGAGTGTTTAGTGATAAACCATAGAAAGTGCATGGGAACTGTAGGTTATATCACAAACTTTTCACAGAAACAAGACTGTCAATAGATTCGATAGATGAACGGTTGCACTATACAAATAAAAAGCAATCTTCATCGGTATCAAGCATACGTATTACCAAACTTTCATACAAGATCACAAACATCAACCCAACATGGTCACCTTTTCCAATCGAGATGATGCGCTATTTATATTACGGAACTAAACTAAAATAAACCAGGTAGGAATTTCCATGAAAAATGTTTTGACTTTCTAGCAACAATCTCAACTTAAAAATCTCAGAGTTAAACTCGGACGTAGAACCTCTAATGGTGAACGGCACTTAACAATCCAATATGTACATGGCACTCCAAAACATGTTTCTCTGAAAGAAAAAAAAACTGAATTCGGAACATTTCCAACAACAATTACACATCTACTGCCAAGACGTGAGACGCAAACGCACCAAGATTATTGATCTTCAGCAAGCAACTGCTACCTCTACTATCGATTACGACGTTATTTTATTAGTTGAGACTTGGCTAAATGAGGACTATGCGGATAGTGAATTCTTTTTGAACAATATAGGATTTATAAAAGAGATCGTGACTACCGTTTCAGTTCGCCTACAACAAACAGGAGGGGGAGTTTTGATTGCTATCAAGAACTCAATCCTGTGCTCAGTTTTTTCTAACATTCACCAATATATTGAGCAACTTTATGTCAAACTCTCTTTTCCTAACAATGTACTCATCCTAAGTACGTTTATATATTCGCACACAAAATTAAATTAGCACAAAAATACAAAAAAGTAAATACAAAAATTGAAAAATACAAACATACTTCAGAAATCAATAACAATTAAGTTTCAGAAGAAATGTTTTTAATTTATAATTGTGTATATTTCCAAATTATTTTCTGAGAAATTATCATATCTATTATCAACTAATACCTATATAGTATTTGAGTAAACTCCTATATCGTGCGTGTGTGGAGATTTCCAAGCCTCACGGCTAGACCACTTCCCGTGTACCAATCGAGACATATGAGGTGTCATTGAACGCGTCTCGGTCCCCTGTTGGGGAACTGATAATTTTTTTTGATCCGTCACAAAACAAAATTCGTGAAACAAGATCTGTAAATACTAAACAAATTCGTTTCTTAAGTCTGCAAAAATCGATTTTCAATTTACTCTGACTTACAACATATACACATAAAAATACAAAATAGTAACCTTTTAAAGCTCTATGGAAGTGATAAGTAACTCAGGGGAATCAAATGTAGTTGTAGACGTTTTTGCGTCAGAATTTTCCGAACTAATTTAGAATGATCTTATATTAGCGTGAGAGAATAACGCAGAAAAACAGCTTACAGGTGATTCATTTATGTTCATATTAGAAAACAAAACGTAAAAAATATAGCTGTGCTGTCGCATCATGCATATACCTGTATGTATTTACAGTTATTATAACTTTGACACTGCAGTATTACCATTTCACATCCTGTTTGGGGTTAATATACAAGGCCATTGAGTGTTGGGAATTTTTGAACGGGACTATAACATTAAGAGCTACTACTATTCATTGACAAGTTCAATGCCAGATACTCTAATAATATATTTGAACAAAGCTACGCATGATAGAAATGAAGTATGAAAGAAATTTTCAACACAAGAATATAGTTTTAAAACAGTTTACAGCGTCGGCGACGCCACATTAAACTAGTATAGAATATTTCAGATAGGAAAAACTTGGTTCTACTTTTACACTTGTCTGTGTGCCAAGCCTCACTCTGACGTACGCGTACACCATGGTGTGCACGCAGCTAAGTGGTCAAAACTGGTCATTCTCTCCTGTACTTCACAAGGCAACATCTGTACCGAGAAAGAGACGAATTTGAAACGCAGTGCGCTTGCCAGTAAACATCGCACCTGGTCAAATGTGACTCGCGCTTGCAGTCTCGTATTGGTAAGATCAGCAAAACGGATATATAGTCCAATAGCGGATATATACGGTCCAATTGAGAAGATAAATCCCGAACATAGCGTTAGCTACAACCAAGGGCCGTGGACATAGTTCGTGGTAACACCGCATATCCCTGCTGCATTAACTTAGAAATTTTATTTAGCCAATCCTGAAATGTATGCACGCTCACAAATACATATTAAACGGCACTCGGGCTTCACGGGTACGAAACTTGACGGGTACGAAACTTCCCGTCCAGCTTCCCGTCCGGCTTCCCGTCGAGTTTCGTTCCGTCCAGTTTCGTGTCGTTAAGTTTCGCCCCTTCCAGTTTCGTCAAGTTTAAATGGTACATCAGTAAATAGGTGATTGAACGGCAATCCGGAGGAGAACGGAAGAGAATTTTGTTGTGAAAATAATAAAGAAGGACTCTTAGGACAGTTATAAATTGGCATTGGCAAGAAAGTATATCCCGAATCCGTGCGACATGTGCTTAATCTACGCATTATTGGAATGAAATCGCGTTACTTTCTCTCTTCCTCTCGATCAGGAAGGGAATGCAAACAGACTTTTAGCTAAGAAAGAAAGATCGCTAGCGACCGTCCTATATATCGGTGCGAGTTTTAAAGTCTCGTCCTTATCCTTATAAATTCAGTAAAATTACAGATTTTTTATTCTAACGCTAACCTACAGAAAATAACTAGGGAACCTCCATTGCAATAATATATATAAAAAGAATGGCCAAATTTAAACTACCTTTTTCAACTAGATGACAGATATCCCATCCACAATGAAATTTCATTGCAAAATTGTAATTATTTGCGCTGTTAATACTTTTTAAACAATATGAATAATTATATCTAAAACATTTTGTAAGTGCAAACATTTCAATGAAATTTCGTGAATTCCTAAATGGATTAAATTAAAATTCAATTTGTTGCGGCAATATGCGCACCTTTAAAAGGCGCGTCAAAAGAGCGGCGCGAAACCAAGACTTCGCGGGAACGGGGCTCGGCGGACCGTAACCGACGCCGGCCTATGGAAGAAGAGAGGCCAGCGGGCGAAGCCGGAGCCAGCAAGCGAGGCTATGTCGCGGCCCGCAATATAAGCGGCTGGCGGCACTGAGACAGCAGTTCGAGTTGGAGAGTGAGTCTGCGTGTCGAGTTGTCAAGTGCCTATCGTGAAGTGTGAGAAACTGTGCTGCGTTATTGGACTTCCTCTGGTTTTGTGGTTTGGCTTCGCGAGTTATTAGATTTCTTCTGGATATTTGGAATTGCTTGGCTACGACTACGGAATTATTTTGGATTTTGGGAATTGTACTCACTCGCCTGTATTGTTGCTTGTAAGTTGTAATAAACAAAGTTGTTGGAACTTTGTGTTTTTCTGAACTTACAATTATTGTAGTGTCACACAATTATTGTAGTGTCTTAAAATATAACAAACACGTATTCGATAAAATGAGTTGTTACTGCTAAAAACCACTAGTGGAAACATGTTAAAAGAACTTCAGAGATTTAGCGTTTATGTTTAAATGTTAGTAAATAGCAATGCCGTAGCATTTTCCAGTGAAAATAATTGGAAGCGATTTTGGTCAAGCCTTTCCAACTCAGACTACATTTCAGTTTCAATCCCACAAATATCGCATGAGTACGAAGGTGGTCAGTTGAACGCTAGTCGTCATCCTATGAAACTCCTGGAACCTTCACGTGTGCACGGCCATGTGTAGCGCGAGGACGAAGCGGTGTTCCTAAAGAAAAGAGGTCATTCAAGGTTTCTAATGTGCATTCTTTGAAAACGCTTAGCCATTATTAACTTCACCTAAGGAAAATTTCAAATATTGTATATGATGACCAGCTTAACATTGCGTTTACTATTTCGATGTTTTTAACTTACCAAAAACCTATTGGGTCATTCCATATTGAATCAACACATTCATTTACATCACCATCTCAGATTCAGATGAAATTTGACACATAGATAGTATGAATGAACAATAAGAACTACAAAATTTGAGTAAAATATTTCCACCCGTTTGTGAAATACAGCCATGTAAAATTTTGCAAAATTGGGTTCCCGAAAATTTTTAAATTGATGTAGAACCTCACCAAATTAAGATGGAGAGCTGGAACAGGTGTCATTCTTCAGCTTTCATTATGGCCTTTTATAGGATATACAACTCAATAGCGGTTGCGTTCAAAACGTTTTTCAAATTTGAATTTAAAATTTTGATTTTGAGTTTTTTAAGTGCTCAGCTTACAAAAATTGAAAAAAATTCTAAAATAATCCTTACAGATGGTGCAACTTTAAAAATGGGAATGCAAAGGGCAATGGGAACTTCATGGAATTGCATATTTTTACTGACTGTGCATATCGAAAGGAACTTTAACTATTGGAAAGGAAACTATAACTTAAACTATCAACAAAAATAAAACAAATTTACCCTATTTTTATTTTGCATGTGTGAAATTCTTTACTTTAACTGCGTATTTTAATGTATGCAGTGTGCATTTTTGTGGAGAAGCGGATCGAAGTCAGATCTTTTCTTCTCTGCTAATTTGGGTTTGGTATTTTGGGAAATTTGGGTATTTCTGTCAACGCGGGTACGGGTATGCAAATTGAACCTCTTTAGTACCCGTCGCATGGATTCGGGATATACTTTCTTGCCAATGCCAATTTATAACTGTGGTTTACGAGGGTCCTTCTTTATTATTTTCACAACAAAATTCTCTTCCGTAACTGCAATCCGGAGGACCGCAGTACCCGTATGATGTACCATTTAAACTTGACGAAACTGAAAGGAACGAAACTTAACGACACGAAACTCGACGGGACGAAGCTGGACGGGAAGCCGGACGGGAAGCTGGACAAGTCAAGTTTCGTACCCGTCAAGTTTCGTACCCGTCAAGTTTCGTACCCGTCAAGTTTCGTACCCGTCAAGTTTCGTACCCGTCAAGTTTCGTACCCGTCAAGTTTCGTACCCGTCAAGTTTCGTACCCGTCAAGTTTCGTACCCGTCAAGTTTCGTACCCGTCAAGTTTCGTACCCGTCAAGTTTCGCACCCGTCAAGTTTCGCACCCGTCAAGTTTCGCACCCGTCAAGTTTCGCACCCGTCAAGTTTCGTACCCGTCAAGTTTCGTACCCGTCAAGTTTCGTACCCGTCAAGTTTCGTACCCGTCAAGTTTCGTACCCGTCAAGTTTCGTACCCGTCAAGTTTCGTACCCGTCAAGTTTCGTACCCGTCAAGTTTCGTACCCGTCAAGTTTCGTACCCGTCAAGTTTCGTACCCGTCAAGTTTCGTACCCGTCAAGTTTCGTACCCGTCAAGTTTCGTACCCGTCAAGTTTCGTACCCGTCAAGTTTCGTACCCGTCAAGTTTCGTACCCGTCAAGTTTCGTACCCGTCAAGTTTCGTACCCGTCAAGTTTCGTACCCGTCAAGTTTCGTACCCGTCAAGTTTCGTACCCGTCAAGTTTCGTACCCGTCAAGTTTCGTACCCGTCAAGTTTCGTACCCGTCAAGTTTCGTACCCGTCAAGTTTCGTACCCGTCAAGTTTCGTACCCGTCAAGTTTCGTACCCGTCAAGTTTCGTACCCGTCAAGTTTCGTACCCGTCAAGTTTCGTACCCGTCAAGTTTCGTACCCGTCAAGTTTCGTACCCGTCAAGTTTCGTACCCGTCAAGTTTCGTACCCGTCAAGTTTCGTACCCGTCAAGTTTCGTACCCGTCAAGTTTCGTACCCGTCAAGTTTCGTACCCGTCAAGTTTCGTACCCGTCAAGTTTCGTACCCGTCAAGTTTCGTACCCGTCAAGTTTCGTACCCGTCAAGTTTCGTACCCGTCAAGTTTCGTACCCGTCAAGTTTCGTACCCGTCAAGTTTCGTACCCGTCAAGTTTCGTACCCGTCAAGTTTCGTACCCGTCAAGTTTCGTACCCGTCAAGTTTCGTACCCGTCAAGTTTCGTACCCGTCAAGTTTCGTACCCGTCAAGTTTCGTACCCGTCAAGTTTCGTACCCGTCAAGTTTCGTACCCGTCAAGTTTCGTACCCGTCAAGTTTCGTACCCGTCAAGTTTCGTACCCGTCAAGTTTCGTACCCGTCAAGTTTCGTACCCGTCAAGTTTCGTACCCGTCAAGTTTCGTACCCGTCAAGTTTCGTACCCGTCAAGTTTCGTACCCGTCAAGTTTCGTACCCGTCAAGTTTCGTACCCGTCAAGTTTCGTACCCGTCAAGTTTCGTACCCGTCAAGTTTCGTACCCGTCAAGTTTCGTACCCGTCAAGTTTCGTACCCGTCAAGTTTCGTACCCGTCAAGTTTCGTACCCGTCAAGTTTCGTACCCGTCAAGTTTCGTACCCGTCAAGTTTCGTACCCGTCAAGTTTCGTACCCGTCAAGTTTCGTACCCGTCAAGTTTCGTACCCGTCAAGTTTCGTTTCGTCCGGTTGTTTCCCGTCTAGTTGCATCCCGTTCAATGTCTTCCCGTCCAGTTTCGTCCCGTCCAGTTTCGTCCCGTCCAGATTCCCCGTTAAGTTTAGTCCCGTTAAGTTTAGTCCCGTCCAGTTTCGTTCCGTCCAGTTTCGTCCCGTCCAGTTTTGTCCTGTCCAGTTTTGTCCTGTCCAGTTTTGTCCTGTCCAGTTTTGTCCTGTCCAGTTTTGTCCTGTCCAGTTTTGTCCTGTCCAGTTTTGTCCTGTCCAGTTTTGTCCTGTCCAGTTTTGTCCTGTCCAGTTTTGTCCTGTCCAGTTTCGTCCCGTCCGGTTTGTGTCGTCCAGTTTTGTGCCGTCTAGGTTCGTCCCCACCAGCTTCGTCCCGTCCAGTTTCATCCTGTCCAGTTTTGTCTCGTTCCGATTTACCCCGTCCAGTTTCGTCCCGTCGAGTTTCGTCCCGTCCCGTCCTGTCATCGTTTCCTCCCGTCCAGTTTCGTGTCATCAAGTTTCGTCCCGTCCAGTATCGTCCTATCCAGTTTTGTCCCGTCCAGTCTAATTTCGTCCCGTCCAGTTTCGTCCCGTCGGGTCCGGTCCCGTCCGGTCCATTCGAGAATCGAATCTATCGGAACCGCTCCATTCTCAGCTGTTCTCGTCAGTATCGGCCGGTATCCGCAGTCTCGGCAGAAGCGGCCGCCGCCGAGCACTCGGCGGAGGCTCGGCAGCTCGATGCAACTGCGGGATTTAAGGTGGTTAGAGCGAGATATTCCCTAGTAGACAGAGTCCATATTACGTTCAAAAATATTTATTTCCGATGTAAGTGGGTATTGTGAGACCTACATAAACAAAATAGGGACTCTTATGCTGAGTTTTATTTAATTATAAGAATTAATTTTGTTTCATTGACGGAAAATAAAAATATTTTAATACCACATAAAGACCTACCGTTGACTAGTTTCTTAACTAGTACCAACCGATCGCGTGGCCGAGGAATGAAAAATTGAGGCATAAGACTGAATGTAAAAAAGCACTATTACACAATTAGTAGGAGCAAAATCATAAAAAGAAGCACTATAGACATATATCTGCATAATTTTGTATGCATCATGCATCATGCATGTATGTGTATCTTGATTGAAATTTTGTACAGTGGCCGCTAACAATGACAAACATTTGTTTGTCATTGTTAGCGGCCACTGTACAAAATTATGCAGATATATGTCTATACGTTTGAGAAGAGCGAAAAGTCTTTGGTAAATTGGGCAACGCCGTAATGTTTTTGAGATAGGCATGTCGGCTCAAGGCTCATGTTGCTTCCATAGAGGAGAGATACAACTAGAGTGCGCGTGAGCCTACTGCGCAGGTTTCAACATGAGGTGGTCGTAAGTCACGTGACTTCGGGACAACGGCAGCCAGCCGGCAGCTCGTGCTGTACGCTGCTGTATGTAGCGTTTCGTGCTGTTTGCTGTTTGTGGTGCTACAGCGTAATTATTTTGGGACGTTGTGGATATTTGTTCACTGCTTACGATCCAAAATTCTTTTCTTTTCAAGAAGTGCAATAACAATTTAACTTTGCAAATTGTGTTCCACAGGATGAAACAACTGTGTTACATGTCAGTTCATGCCAGTATGCAAGTGTGCCACAAGTAAATGATCCTGAACTTGGCAGTGAGGTACCAACTGACCATAAGTACTTGCCATCAGTACACAATCTTGAAACTAGATTGTCTCCCTATGTTGTGGACATTGTAACTTATATTGGAAAAAAATTTAGTTAGAAAGTTGCAAAAGTCTCTTGCTTATGTGAACTGTAAGCTTAGTTCTTTGCTGGACTGATATTGATGAAGGATCATATTCCTTCATTCAGAGGAAAGATGATTATGGACTGAAATACCCTTCTGCAGATGTTATAAAAATCTGCAAAAGAGCAGAGGCAGAAGTAAGAATACTTCAGGGGAGAGGTGACATTTTTAAAAAGGCAGCATGTAGTACAATTGTAAATAGATGTCTGAGAGAATTTGTGAATAGTTCTGTTTTTAGTAATTTAACATATCATATTATTGGTCAAGAGGTCATAATGAATCACAGGATGTATTTAGTAAAGGCAATATTGTTTAAATATATTGACATACGATTAAAACATTTAGGAAGAGAGCACACCCAAATTTACCAAAAAAATAGTATGGATCAGTTAACAACAATGATTTTATTTAGATGACATTAATCCTATGTGTATTTACTGGTGTAAGTTGTGTTTATAGTATGTTAGAGTTAGTAATTTTTATGATTGTAGTTGATTTTTATTAGTAAATTCTTTGAAAAATATGTACTTTACCTTCCAGGTCAAAGACCCTCATTTCGATCAGGTTTTTGTCCAGTTTTCCTGATCCATTGAGCAAATGCTGAGATGTCCCCTTGTTTTGCTTTTGGATATAAATGTAGCTTCAATACGCCCGTGTTTTCTTGAGCTTACTTGCTACTAGTGGTAGGAGTAAAGCCAGTGGCATGTTACTGTTGTTAGTAATACAAAGAAAAAATAAAACATGCAGTTTGTTTATCGATGCAAATAGGTTTTATATAACTTGGGAGGGAAAATGTCAAATGTTATAGTTAAAATATAGCTTTTGAAGCTCAAGAAAATGAGTGCAGATGGAACTTTTCCCCATATATCACATACAGTTTTTACTGTTTTTGACTAAATAAATCAAAGGTAAAAGCCTTTTTTCCCTCTATAAATCCTTGAAATATCATTTTGATAACTTGCTATTATAAATGTCACTGATGTGGATCTTCAATAGTAGAATGCCTAACATTGAGTAATAACAGAAATTTGGATTAATGCATCCCATGGAGTTAATTTTACAAATATTTTTTATTTATAGACCTATGTAATTGTACTTGTAAAACAGGTTTAGTGGAGTATGCGGTTGAAAGTGACAAGTTTGACAAAAATCGGAATTTTCATGTACTTGAGCAAATAGAGCAGAAAAACTTAAATTCACTTTTCTGCTATAAACAACATTTTTAGGGTTGATTAATAAATGAGAAAAAAACGCTGGAATGAAACATCTTACGTACGTATAAAAAGAAAATCATTTAATGCGAGACGGGTTTTCTTGTAGATGCCACCTAGCTGTCCCAAAGTCACGTGACACTGGCGCGAGAGATGTTGATACCCGGCCGGGCCTTCTGCGCAGCTCGGTGCGCACTCTAGTATATCTCTCCTCTATGGTTGCTTCAAAGTTTCGTTGTTTTTAATGACTGAATACTGTTTGTTCCCTGGTCTACACGTGGTAAATATCACTATCTGAGCGAATTAGCGGAAGATTTGGTTCCAAAGCGGAATTTGAGAAGAAATAATTACAATACCATGAAAACAGTAATTTAATAAAAAAGTTTTCGAGTATTTTTTCAATGTTTGTTTCTTTCTAATTTTCATTTCTTGAATTACCTGTGCTAATGCTAGGGTAAACCTTAGATTATTCTATTACTTAACAACAAGATCAGTAGTTTGGTTATCAGCAACATTGTATAAAGCTTTACATTGTAATTTGACAGAAATCCTAATCATTGACTCCTATTGCTCCTTATTATCCTTCTTATCCCAATAAAATGTGTTTTTACAGTTATTCCCCTATTTTATGTTTAGGCATGCTTAGGTAATTAAACTGCATGACCAAATTGTATGCTTCAATAGTTTTGATTGAAATTTTAAAACTGTTTTTGCAATTGCAATATGACATATTATTTACAGCTGTGGGATTAGGTAATTCATATAAGCTATTTTCTGGTTGCAATGTTTTCAGCATAATTTTATATCATGTTATAATATGGATTTAGATAAAGATTATTGTGTACAAATCAAACTAAACTGATAAAATGAAACAGCTGCATCGTATAATTCTAAGAGCTGATTATTTTGTCAACCAATAATAAAATTATAACCTTGTTGGAGATAAAAATCTTCAACAGAGATTTCCAAATGCCACCAAAAAGTCTATTTCTAATACCTTTGTGAATTGAATTACTTGCTCAGTAGCACCTCTGATTGATGTGCACTAAAGATTGCTGCTTTGAGTTCTGTGTAAGTTATCTTGCAACTATAGTGTAGAAGGCAATGACAATCCATTGTGTATCTTGCATAATAAAAAATGGAATATGAACCTTTTGGATCTTTTAATTGGGCCCAGAAGACTCCGAGGAATGTAAGAACTCTGCAAGGACTTGTCACTCGATTTGAATGAAGCGCGCGGCGCGCACCGTGTTGCCGAGTTGTGCGTCACAGTCCCCGACACTAGAAAGCGCGCGAACGTGTCCCCGTGGACTGATTTAGATTTATAATTTTGCAAAATTCTCCCATTTGAGACGGTGGATGTCTTTCAAATTGCGCATATTGATTCTTCGAGATGCTAGCTACCCAAAAAAGAGTTTTTAAAAACATTTTCAACAGTTAATTTTCTCATAATTTTAAAATTTCAGGTCAGATCTGTCAGGCCACCATAAGAGCCCGTGTTAAAACAACAAACTTTACGGTCTCATTACGCCAGATCTATACTGCGATTTTTGTAGGAAGAGCTCTGAAGATAACTCAAATCCCATCTTCGCGATGGAATATGTCACGGCATTTCGTGTCTTTTCTCGATCTTGCCGGTAGAAGTCGCATGATCGCAAGCACTGCTTCATATGGTCGCGATCGTGCGAAATCTAGCGGAACGACAGTGAATGATACGAAATGCCGTGACATATTCCATCGCGAAGATGGAATTTGAGTTATCTTGAGAGCTCTTCCTACAAAAATCGCAGTATAGACGGTGAAATCGATTCAAACTTTTCCAGAACATAGAAGAACCTCTTATCTTTCGATTAATACAATAAAAAAGGCATGTTAAACATAACACGTATCTCGGTATAACCACCTTAAAGTCGACACGTATTGTGTTGACAGAACTCTTTCATTTGTCATTGATTAATTATAATCGCAATAAAATACTATTTCAATTTATCTATTAGTTAGTTGAAAAGTAGCAATCACTCGATTAATTGCAAATAACTTTAAGAGAGAAATTTACATACTTTTTAATAATACATACTTTTACTTTTACTACAATAATACATACTTTTTGCACATTCTTTTGCTTTTAATTAATTTAAAATCAACTTTTTAGCAATATCAATAAAACAGAATAAAAATAAAAACTAAAATAATTTTCATCAATTGTTTTTGCATTGTGAATGCAATATTAAAATAACACAATATTAAAATAAAGGTTATTAATTGGAATCTCTATTAACGTAAATGAATTTGCAGTTTATTTTCAAGGAAGCAAAGAAAGTAATGATAAAAGTTTACATTCCAGAATGAAAGCACAAAAATATTTGTTAAGGGAAAAATAATTCATTTTATACCTATTGTTATGTCATTTACGTTTCTTACACATTCGAATGTAAAGCATATTTATTAAAACCAATAACATTTTATATTCATTTCATCATTACATAATAAAAACGCATATGCGAATCAAAATTGAAATGCGCACTGTACTTCCCTGCGTGAAAACGTCCTTTCGACACTGGGCACAATTTATTGTGTAACAGTTGATGTAAGCCGCCATGGCATCTGAATTGGGTGAAACAATCGGCGGCCAAACAACCGTGCCCACTGCAAATCAGCCTATTCAACTCCTTGCCCTATTGCCACACACGGGTAGAGTTTTCAGAAATTCGAAATACATAATTAATTATAATATACTACATTTATACACCACATAAAATGAGGGAAAATTAATGAATTTATAAAAATTTTGCGCCATAGAAAAACGCTTTAATTTATTATAAGCCTAGAAATTATAAAAATTAATGTTTTAATTGACTTTAATTCTATCACTGGCATACGAAAGAGATCTAACGCATAATTCTTTCAATTAACAGAATCTTCCTTCCATTTCTTTTGCCTTCCTGGAAGAACATGTAGGACGATGAGATATCAACGTCGGAAGTCGGGCAATCGACTTGCCCCCTGAGACGCCAGTGATGTCTGCAATGCGAATCTGAGGCCAGCGCTCCCCCCCGATGACTCATAGGTGACTTATTTTCTTTGTGTAAAGAATTAAGAGGAAAGCGAGCTTGTGGTATCTAAAGATATAGAACGTCAAATTCAAAAACAAATGACATCCTCGGTCTAGATCTAGATAAAAAATAGAGGTTGGGTGCTAAACGGCTGGAATTGGTGAATGTGATTGTGATGTGATGTGAGTGGAAATGATTTAAACGTACATTTTTACCCAAACTAGAAGAAAATAGAAATGCATTTCAAGAAAAAAAGCTTAGAAAGTTAAATATCAGGGGCGTAGCGTGGATTTTTTATGAGGGGAAGCGGCATATTCTGTATTCAACCTACATCGTTTACGGATGGTTCGAGGAACTATTTAATTAAAAGTACCTTGTTAATGGAACTTTTCATGGGACATTTCTTGATAAAAGTATTTTTATTCTCAGTATTGTTATCAGAAAGTAAATATCTTTCTTTCAGTACTTGGAAATATTTTAGTTAGTTTTATTCGTCGATAAGCGAAACAAGAAATACACAGAAATATTTCTCTATCAAGAGAATAGAACGAAATTACATTCTGGAGAGATGTTTCATCCGGAATCTAGAATGATCTGTTTTGGTAAAAAAAAATTTATCAAATAAACATAGATCTTCCCTTATGTGTTGCGCTAGTAAAATTCGACCGGTACATAGCCATCGCACTGCAGTCAGTCCTACTAACAGGACAATCTGGAAACCTCAATGCTAATTTTCTCACTAAAGAGTACGTGCTTTACTATTCCTTATTACTTGATACACTTTCCCTCAACAACGTCTTTATATTAGATGAGAAAGTCCAAGCATACTGTATAAATCTCAAATTTAATCGACTCAACAAAATATCCCTAAATAATGACGCAGGAGCATTTTGCTCCTTTATATACCTTTTTTCACGTTTCTAAATTTAAAGGAGTCATATTGGAAGGTTTCATAAGGAAAAATCAAAGTAATATTATAATTTATTAACTTTTATTTTTAACAATTACATTTTAAAATTAAGTGCAATTCTTCTTGGTTTACGGGCATATACATCAATGACATCATTAAAAAACGATGGCTTTGTCATCATCGAATCTAAAAGCTGACTCTCGATATTCAGTAAGGACAAACGAGAAAGTCTTTCATCGCTTTGTGAATTTCGAAGATAGTTTTTTACTCTCCGAAGAGCAGAAAATGACCTCTCCGCCGACGCACTTGTAGCAGGTATAGTGAGAATCAAAGCGGTCAGTATGTATGTTTGGGGAAAGACATCTGTGAGTTCATGGTGCTTGATATAATCATTTAATTTACTGACACTCTTGTGGAACTCATTATCAAAATAAATGGCTGTGAGCTCACTTTTCAATCGCGCAGAGCCAAAATGCCTTCCATAAACATCCATTAGACAATTGAAAGCTTCACTGGGGAATGACGACTGATAACTTAAATAGAGATCTGGGTTAAGAAGGCTTAGGAATTTCAGTTTAGAAGTATCAGAAAATCTATCAGATACATGACATATTAAGTTGTCTATAACTTCTATAAACAATCTCTTGTACACATTCTTTTCATTCTCTGTATTTTCTACTCTGGCTCGCTTGATGCACTGAAATTCGCTTCTTTCTCTGTTGCAACCTTCCCAAAAGCATTCAAAAGTGTCTCGAAACTGCTTCAGATATATCCCAAAATCTTCAATTTTTTTCATGCAGTACATAATATCATTGGACTTATTTTGTAAAATTTTAAATAATGAGTCACAAAGAGGAAAAATACATGAAAACAAAGTTAAGAAAAAATTAAAGTCAAAGTCTTTCAAAAGATTAAAATAGCCACGAGCAGAGCAGAGTTTCAGCGTCCCAGTCACTTGAATTTTCTGTTACTGAAGCAAATAATTCCTGCAGATCACTCGTATGATTTTTCACAGTCAGTACAAGCCTGCTGGTGAAATTCCAACGTGTTGGTGCAGCTGATGGCAATCGCTTTTTCACTACAGTGTCTAAAGCTTCAATCCGCCTAGTAGATTTAGAAAAGAATGCTCCTAATCCTGATAAGAGGCGAAAAATATTCGCACTTCTTTAATACAGCTAGCAGATTGTCCTAAGACTAAATTTAATTTGTGAGCATAACAATGCACAAATATTGCTTCTTTACAAATCATCTTTAACTTGGCCTGAAGTCCAGCATGTTCCCCTGCCATAACTGCTGCGCCATCATACGTTTGCGCTATTACTTTTGTGTCGCACTTGTACGTGCTAATAACTCCTTTTGCATGTTCTAATAATCCAGATGCGGATCTGTCTTTGCTGCAGTCAGTGAAATGCAAGAATCTTTCTTGAACGCCATTCTTTGAAACATACCGCAACACGCTTGTGAGTTGCGATTTCATGGTCACATCAGTCGTTTCATCAAATATTAATGCCAAAAATTGAGCCTCAGAAATCTCCTTTTCAATTTCTCTGTGCATAACTTCCGCAACTGCCGCAATAATATCATTCTGGACGTCAGGAGATGTTCCACGAAACACATTGTTGCTTTCAATAACAGCTAAAAGTTCAGTATTATAATTACCCAAAAATTTAAGAATTTCAATGTAGTTGCCTCGATTATGAGACTCGACAATTTCATTGTGTCCGCGAAACGCCAATCCTAGTTTTCCTAAAAGACAAACAACTCTGATTATATGAGTCAACATATCTCTGTTCTTTGAAACTTCTACGTTGTGACGTTGTACAGACAACCGAAACTGCTCACTGAGACTGCATTCAATTCTCTGTTTTCCAAACAGTTTGAAATTTTTTAGGGATAGGATGTGAGAAACTGAAGTTTCATGGCGAGCCTGTGCTTTGTGAATATTGTGAAGATCATCAAATCCTCCTTGCGTCCACACGGATTTCTCTTTAGAAAACAATAAACATGGCCAACAGAATAATTTATTTGTGTTTCTGCACCCACTTATCCACGGAACATTCTCGTAGATTTGTGCACGACAATGTCGTATGAAATTCTTCTTCCCTTTCGATGGCACTCAATATGAAGTTCTGGTGTAGGTTTTCCAGTCGCAATAATTTTTGATTTTTCCTCAAAAGAAAGGCTTGAAAATGTATTTTGTTTTAAATGTTCAATTGCACATCCACATAAAGACGGCGATGCTCCATCACCGTTCGAACGCCCGGCACGGGTTGCAGCCGCAGCCCCTTCCATAATGGTCTGGAAGCGCCGGCCCGTAGCGCGTCCGTCTGCCTACAATAACCTATGCAAGGAACACGTTCGAACAGTTACGAAGAAATCTCCAAAATTTTTAAAAAAGGAGTTGTCTATGAACGCTGATACTTACACGTGCTTTGATGCCCGGTTCACGCTTTATTCACAGTTCAGTAGTCACGTTTCAATCACAGTCCTTCACAAGCCAAACTCACTATTCCATCTGAACCACGGAGGTCTCCTGAGGGCTGCGCTTCTTGTAGCCTCGCACAGGGTACACAATATTTCACGCGCCGCCCGCCCTATTCGAACTACAATAGCCTCCTCTGACAATCTTCAGGGCGAGGGAAATACGAAGAAGTGCGTGAAAAACTAGAAACCATGAAATCCCGGTAAAGTAGAAACTATAGATATTCCAACATTTCATCGAGTTTGATAAGCGGATACTAATACATTTAAAATGTAAAAAATTGTGATGGAAATTCGTAAGGGAAGCGGCGCTTCCAGCGCGTCTATGGACGCTACGCCCCTGTTAAATATGTCTTAAAATATATTTACGTGAAAAGGCGAAATAAATATTCGTCATAATTGTTGTTTTCATTATTTTTATTATATACATGTCAAAAGCCGAAGGCTATCTACAAAAATTGCACGTGCCGTTAGATTGCTTGTGCATTGGTCAACGCACAAATCTCGCAAATCGCAAAAATATTTTGCCTTATTCAACAAGACATACCACCAGACTGCCTCGAGTTTGAGCTATACTAAACGGCGGCGAGAACTCCGGTGACGCCTCCAGCATTTATTCAACGCGGTCGGCGCATACCGATAACAGGCCAAGTTTCGGTATCATTCGTTCTCGATAATGGTAGTTCCGGAACTGGCATTCTCGGACACAGTAGTATCGGCGTGCCTGGTATCGCCGCCGAGAACGAACGGAACTGAGGATGTTTTTGTCCTGCTCTTGTGACTGTCCTTTACACACAGAAATTGTGTGCACAACATTATAAAGTTTTGCTTAATATCATCAATAATCAATGCAGATGAAAACCGTCAATACGAATGAGATAAGCAAATAACATTCATTCCTAACGAGGATTTGGTCGTAGAAGAAGTTCAATTCCAGATTGAGGATTTATTGTCATTATTCCTCCCACGGCCTGGAAAATATTAGACCACCCAATGCGTTCACATTATGATCTGCTTTGTCAACTGAATGCTTCATATTTAGTTTTGAGTACTAGTCCGTATTTAACAGAATACGGACGTTTCAAGTACCTACTGAAGTTTCAAAGTTACGATGAAGCGAATCCAATGAAAATAATACATCAATGAGGACTTTGACCCACACTTCTTGTATGCGCTAATCCTGTCAAAAGGGAAGAGAAAAACCACGTCTTACTGCCGATACGACGGCCTACGATATACATGCTTTCTTCCATGAGTCGATTGTGCCGTTCTTGAGTTTTAAAATCCTTAACTCAAAAAATGAAAGCAACGTATTTGTTTCGACCGATTTAACATTATATAAGAAATTGTTTGCTGGAAGGAATTCCTTTCTTTGATGCACGTGCAGGGACGTCGGAAGTATGGGTCAGGGGGGTCTGAGCGACCCCCCAATCGTAGAATTGGAGGGTCGCCGACCCCTAAAATCAAAATAAATGGCAATAAAATCTCACGTCAAGTATCCGACTTTTCTTTTGACTTTTCGTCGTTAGGAGATTCAAATCAAAAAAGTATCTAGGGAATTTTTAATTTCGAAAACCGTTTAGCGAGAAAGTTATTCATTTAGGTGCAGAGAAGTTTTTTACAAAATTTCAGAACAAAATATTCATAAGTCTAAAAATTATGGCAATTTATTTGACACTTGTTTTGGCGCGCTCGGCGACTCTCCACCTAGTACTACCGCACGTATCTTCGGATTTGTTTGTTCTCATGTGAAAGATCCTTCAGTGCTCTTTGGCGTATATTAACATATCTTCGAGGAAATATGACGCAAAAGAGATTGACGAAGCTTCTAATTCTTCATGTTCACCAATAATTAACAGGGCAAATTGATTTAGATGAAGCTTTAGAAGAATTTATATCGCGAACACAGGAACGAAGAAAAATATTTGGCGTTAAAATCTAAATAATAGGTATATTATAGTGTATATATAATATGTATAATATGTATATATCTAAATAATACATATATTAATAGTGTATATTTAATTGATATAATATATAAATCTAAGGCAAAGTATAGATGAAAACTATATAGAGAGAATATACATTTACTTTAAGGTAAAAAGAAATACACATATTTACTTGAACCTTCATTCAGTCCCAAAACAGTATAGATTTGATTATAAAAGAATAAAGCATTTTTAGTATCATACCTGAAAATTAATGTAAACTTTTTCTGTTTAGTAGCAATTTTTTACTTAACCCTTGAGTTTCTTATTATATACTTTGTATATTATTTATAAACAATTACTCTAAAAGTATAAATAGTAACTATATAAATTATATAATTATAATTTATAATATAAATTACAATATATATATATATATATATATATATATATATATATTGATTGACGGGGAGGGGTGAGGATTAAAGTGAGTCTATAATCGCCCCCCCTATTTGAAAATACTTCCGACGTCCCTGTGCACGTGTGAATAGGTCAGCTAAGGTTTTAAAAACTGAGATGTGCATCTGCGGTATTACATTTCTTGTTTCAATACCAGCAGTCATTTAATATTTTGTACTCAACGTTTCGAAAATGATACAACAGATATTCTGTTTGGTGTCTGTTATCAATATGTCTTCTCCATACTATTGATGAAGGCATGATTGCACTATGCGGTTATCGGGTCGGTAAACTACATGTATTCGCCCATCAAATCATCACTACGAAAGTGGTATACATCAGAGTTGCCTTCATACGCACTGCATGGTCTTATTAACATTAATGGCCACGTGAAATCCTTTTGCTTTCTTCTTTTTCTTGTCGTTCTGCAGTTTGTTTTGTTAGGAAAGGTGGTACCGTGCTTTTGTGACACCATTTATATTGACGATTTTCATCCGCACTTTTTTTATTCATGGTTTCAAGGAAAATTTCATAACCTTATGCACAAAATTTCTTTGTGGAAAATGCAGTCTTTCTTGTGATTGTGAATAATATTAAAACAATAATAATTATCATTATTATTATAAAAGAAGAAAATAACAAATGTCACTTTAGTCTATAGAAATGCTTTTGATCTTAGTAAATCGGTGTAAGAAAATAAGATATTTCTAACAGCGTGTAAATCGTGTTATAAGTGGGCAAAACGTATAGGCCTATTGTCTTTCTTACCGAAACTTTCAAACGCAAGTATAACCTCAAAAGTATTAAAAACATTAGTATATAATCTTTTTATTTATAATGATCTTAGAAATTCAAAAATACTGCACTAGAGAGAGTATTAGCAATTTTGGGCAACTCCACAATAAAAAGGAAAATGTTGTGAAACTATAATCGCGTTTCTCTCTTACTATTTGCTTGAGAAAAATAATTTATAAAGCAAATTTGTGGAGAGTTTACGATCTTTAAAATCGTACATAACTATTTTTGCGCCTAGACCAACCATTAAAAAGTTATTACGCAAAAATAAAAAAAATGCCCTAAGTTTTTTGTTTTTTTTTTGTTTTTTGATTACCAGAACTTTTCAGAAGTATTTCGAGGTGGAAAACTTAGGGTTATCTTACTAATAATAATAATATAATAATATTAATATTAACAAAATAAAATCTTCTATCTCACCTTATGCAAGGCAAAATGATATATATACAAACTCATTGTCATAAAAAAAGTTGCACCCCGAGGACCCTGCTGATCCGCTGCAAACTCGGTGGGTATTTTGCGCACCACGCGCTATGATTTCGTTTCCACGGTCAGCTGCGCACGGGGTGAAGAAGGTACGTGCGTGACGTCGCGCCAATCGGTCTAGATAAGAGGGATTCAAACGGCCGCGCCAGCCATTGCGACATCGGGTAGCGCCGCCAGAGCTTCACCTGCACTTAAACTATGCGTAGGGGACACGTTCGACAGCCAGTTGTCCATTTAAACGATTTTGAGAGGGGCCACATCGTGGGTGTGCGGGAAGGCTGGTTGGTCCTGTTGCCGTATTGCGCGCCACACCGGTCGTAAGGACCACCATCGCCTCCTGTTGGCGGCAATGGATTCAGGAAGGCAGGCACATACGAAATGCAGGATCTGGACGTCTGCCACGCACCATGAGGAGGGAGGACGGACGGATTATCCGCCACGTGCGAGCAGTTCCAACGGCAATGATAGGTCCTATTCAGCGGGCTATGCAGCCTGCTGTCACATCCTGTAAAAGCCAGTACCATTCGCAGGTGATTGCATAACACAGGGATCGCCGCACGCTGACCGTTTCGACGCCTACCATTCACACCCCAGCAACGCCGGTACAGACTCGCCTGGTGTCGGAAGCGACGGACCTGGGGCTATGCAGACAGGCAGCGGGTCATCTTCAGCGACGAGTCCCGCTTCTGCCTTGATGGCGACGACCACACACGGGCCCGCGTCCTTGTGTGGAGGCATAGTGGGGAGCGGCACGACGAGCAGTTTGTGGTATTCCATCACACGTCCAGCCAGCCTAATGATGGTGTGGTGACGCGATATCCCATGGTGCCCGTTCACCGTTAGGATTCCTTGGAGGCACCGTGACAGCCGTACGGTTCATTCAAAATATCCTGCAACTGGTGGCTCTGCCGTTCGTGAACGCCCATGCACATGCCCTATTTTAAGAGGACAATGCGGGCCCGCATACTGCAGCCTCTCCCGAGCATGTCTTCAGCGGTGGATACTCTGCCATGGCCAGCCGCATCGCTAGACCTCTCCTCGATCGAGAATGTTTGGGGTGCTATGGAGTGTGCGATTAGGATCCCACCCCTACCCACCAATCTGCAAGAACTGCGCCCTCAGGTGCAAGCTGCATGGGATGGACTAGCACAGGACTCCATTCGAGACCTGTATAACTCCATGCCGTGACATCTGGAAGCGTGTATTCGCCAACATGGCTGCCCAACGCCATACTAACATGTACCGGGTGTGGCCATGTAGCGCAATTAATGTTGGTTCTACAAATGTGAAAGTGTAATAATTTTGTATGCGTAGTTTTTTGTATGCATGTGTTTTCGTTTTTAACGGGATTGTTCTTTTTTTCATTACGTTATCCCGTTGACCCGATAAAATATTAACGGGACAACGTTAAAACATAACCCTCACTCTCCCTAGACGCATCCTGGTTTTCGCTACTTGGCTAGCACTTTCTTTCAACAAACATTTATACAGAAAAATTGAGGAATGGGAAAAAGATAATGAAGAAGATTGATAAAAAATGGTTGTGATGGCTTTTTCACATTTAAAAGTAGAGGCAATTCACGTAAAAACATAGAGGTAGTTGTGAGTTTTGCTCAGCTGTGCCAGGCAAAAATGCTGTGGTGGAAAGAGAATTTTAATTGTGAACACACTTTGGATTGATAAAAAAATACTAAGGTATTTATTTCAGACGGTGAGCGCCTGTTGTCCTTGGCGCGTGAGGGCCTGTCTTCACGATGGAATATTTCACGCCATTTTTGTAACTGTTCGCTCTCAACTTTACCAATTCCACCGCGAAACGACAAATCATTGATTTGTAATCAGCTGGATGTAATATGCGAGAACTATTTAACTGCGATTTTTCTAACTTTGCCCCTCAAATCCCATCTTCGCGATGGAATATGTAACGGTATTTCGCATCTTTCTCAGTCGTTCCGCTAGATTTCGCATGATCGCGACCGTATCAAGCAGTGCTTGCGATCATGCGACTTCTACCGGCAAGACCGAGAAAGACGCGATGTGCCGTATGATATTCCATTCGCGGAGATGGGCCTTGAGTGACAATGTTAGGGAATCGCTGTATAGCCTCACAGTAAGCTTCAGTTTTAGACTGGGAGTCAACACACCCATATATCTTACACCGTGGACATGACCGAGAAAGACACGAAATTGCCGTGAGATATTCCATCGTGAAGATAAGTCCTCACGCGGTAAGAAATAAAAACATAAGTATAGATAGCGCGCCCGTCGCTAGTTCGAGTGACCTCACGTTCCGGAACCTGCTGCAAACTAGAATTATGATCTTTTACGTGAAACCATTTCTAACATTGGGGACAACTGAATGAAGGATCTGTAAGCAAAAAAATTACGGACAATCCCTGCTCGTACCGTTGTGGAAAATGCTGAGACTACTACACCAACTTAATTGAATTGTATAATGTACTATACGCCAATTTTGTATTGTAACAGATGCAATCAATATACCACTGATAAAAAATATTCCCACTTATAACAATTTATACATCATAACTTTCTAATTTTCTTTACATTTTTTATATTTAATTTGTGTGTTCTAGTTCACGAGTGAATTAAAGGAATAATTTCAGAAAATGTTAAAACAATCAGCTTTATGTATCACTAGACTGTGACCCCCCTCTTTCCCCACGTAACACAGCATAATGTTGCCTCAAGTCCCCTTCCCCCCCCATTGTGTAATTTATGGGCAACCCCTTATGGAACACTTGTAACTGAAGATGAGGTCATACCAGACCATGAAACATCATGAATGAAGAATTAATATTTCTCTACATCAGGAAGTAATAAAGCATTTCACTTGTCTATAATTCCACCCAGAAATCCCATCACAGTTCTACATTTTCACAGAATCCTCTAATTTCTAGCTGTGAATAATAGGAAAACAGCAACACAAATGAAAACATGGCATACAGCAAAAGGCCTTTATCAAACTTTCCACCATTATTTCAACAATATACATTTTTACAAATTACTTTAATACAATTGACATTAACACAATTTAAAAGTTATTTTTACCATTCTTCAACAAATTCCTGTGTACAATCATGAGGAATTCTGAAAACAACATATGCTGATTTAAGATTAGGAATTTTTTCACGTTTCTGCATAGATGTATCAATGTTTGAATATCAGAAATAGCTTTCAGTGAGGTAAATCATCTTGTCTTATACTTAACACAATTGTTGGTCAGCAACTTCACAAAATCTAGATTGCTAACATACTTATTTCATAGAAAGAGATTACTGACATTTTTATCATGACCAAGACAAAATTTGAGTAATGATAAATGATGTGCTGGTATGATTTTTAGATTACATTACTGCAAGTTACTATGTTTCAAGGCAGGAATTATTTCATGCATTATTAACTCCACATCATCCTTATTATATTTTGGTTCTTCACATGAACTCCATAATGACCGAGCAGAAGGTTCTTTCAAATTCGGAAAAGCATGCACAGAGAGATCATTAAATATATCATTAAACCTAAAGGAATTAACCACAGGCATTTCTTTAACAAAGGGCAATATCAGTTGCACATAAGCTGCATTCTGTATCAAATGTTTGTGTGTGTTCGTTTCAATTATTGTCGAGAAGCTATTACCAATTATCACACAATTTTCCAAGTTAATATTCCAATTTGACCACAGAAAGTTATTAATCAGTTGTTTAGGGCAATGTGGAAAATATGCTAGAGTTTTCATTCCTGTTTTAATAGTTCGTTTACCTTCCTCATTTTGTTTAATTACCTTACAACCCAACTGTTCTAATAAATCGCACTCCACTCCATTAAATAATGGATCATGGATGAACACTTGGGTTTGTAACCTGTGTTTTAATAACAGCAACAAGGCCAATTGGTATCGCGCTGTCACGTTTTCTGAAAAATTGCCCAAACCATAGCAAATAATTTGGTCCACTGTAGCACCACTCTTTGAGTTCAAAGTCTTTAGCAGAAGCTTCAATAATGAACTGAAAAAATCTGATACTTGTATTTCTTGTTTCGCAGATTCAACTTTCCCTACAACACTCTCCTTCGTGGCAACGCAACACGAATTAGACGATATGGTCCCAGAAAGTTGCAATGTCTTGCGTTTATTAATCTTCCTCTTCGACTTCACAAATATAAATTCATCACCAGGCATTGTTCGCATATCAGTATTTACAATACATTTGACAATTTTGATACAATTAATTTACATTTTCCATATTGATAAAACATTTACTAATGCGTGAACAGAACCAGTACTAGTAAGCTACACGCATGACCTAACCTACAAATTCAAAACTTGTTCAAATACTAAATACAAATTTTTGTACTACTGTCCATGTAATGCAGCAAGTGCAAAACTTTAAAAAACCTAACTCGAAATTTCAAAATTCACTGTCTGACGCTGCCCAAAACATTAATATTGATGTCATACTCTCACATTTCATTACAACAAATGCAACAATAGTATAAATGTAGAGTAAGCTTGTATCTCTCTTTGACATTTAACCTGCTTATACTGTGGTGCGAGTTTTACAACTTTGCCTCTCAAGGCCTGTGTTCCTGATCGTTTCTGATGGAATATGTCACTGTATTTCGCTTCTTTCTCAGTCGTGTCGCTACAGCGTCGCTTCAGTCGCGTGATCGCGAAATGCTTCGTGCCGTGAAATATTCCATCGTGGCCATAGGTAGGGGTTTGAGACACAAAATATATTACTGCTCTTGAGAGGCAAAGTTATAAAAATCGTCCTATGCAGGTTAAATCAGAGAGAACTGATAATAACCTCATGCTGAAGTGTTATGCGGAACTTCTGTCTATAACGATCACTGAAGGATTCTTCCATGGATGAATATTCATGATATATGATTCTTCATTCACAAATCATTTAATGGTTAATATGAGAAATAATTTTTATTCAATATTTCATTCAATATTTCGGTTTGTAAATTTATGTTATATTGTAAACATACAACTTAAATAATTGAGAGATTTTGGATAAATGATTTAATAATCAAATAAGAAACTGTAAAATGTACACGCTATTAGAATTCGATGTAGGATGCACTAATCGTTCAAGTGCAGAGTCGTTCATTGATTGTTTTCATTAAATGGCCCAAAGGTTATTCACGTTCTAAAGAGATATTGGATAGTGGCGCCTCCAGCGGTAGCGCCAATACAATTTGCGACTTTTCTCTAACGCGGGATGGTTTCTTGGCTCTCAAAGGAACAGATTCTGAACTGTTCTGAACGGAAATGACGTTTATATTGTGAGTTGGTCGGTCTGGTTGGTCTTGAATGGCTGCCACCTCATCGGCAACTAAGGTGTCGCGGTGGTACAATAATGAGTGCTCTATATTTTAGGGAGAAAATTTAGGGTGAAAGTGACCTATTTGTGAAGCAGTAAACCAGATCATCATTAATCCTTTGATGCAAAATGGATGTCCTTACGATTCTTTTTTTTGTCTTTGGGTGTTTAACTGTTGATGTTAGGGGAATTATGTTCAAATTGGAACCTAATGGACAGAAATGTTTGAAGGAAGAATTACAATCTGATGTTCTAGTTACTGGCGATTATGAAATATCCGATGTGCCTGGCCAGAAAGTGGATTATAGTGTATGAATAGCCTTTTTGTGTTATTACCCTTCAGTATGTTATGGTTCTTATGTGTGTACCTGTTTTGCAGGTCAAAGATTCAAAAGGCCATATTCTCTCCCAGAAAGATGATATATCAAAGGGAAAATTCTCCTTTGTTACAGAAACATTTGATACATTTGAAGTCTGCTTTGCATCCCGCGTTCCATCTCGTAAGTACACATATGGTAGTTCAGGGTGTGCTTCTTATCCTTCAAAATGTTTGATGACTGTATTTACACAAAAAGTTGTGGAAATCAATAAGTCTTTTTCTAATGAATTTTCTCTTTTTAAAGATCAAAGGGGTGTAGCTCATGAAGTGTCATTGATCACTAAGAGAGGTGTTGAAGCAAAGAATTATGAGGGGGTAAGTAGGATTTTATGTCTTTTT
Source organism: Acheta domesticus (assembly GCA_031308135.1). Lineage (NCBI taxonomy): Eukaryota > Metazoa > Arthropoda > Insecta > Orthoptera > Gryllidae > Acheta > Acheta domesticus. Next base: position 102,340,440 of record JAHLJT010008756.1, read on the forward strand.
ATTTTAATTACACTATTTGTAATGGATGCAAGGTTAGCTCTCTATTGCCTTAGATAATAATTGAAGACTTGTTTATTTTAAGTTGATTATCATTTGACTGGTATTTGTATATATTAAAAATAACCTGTTTGGGGATTTAAGTCACTTAGAATTTTTCTTTTCTTTTTGGCTGTGGGTCTTGGTGCTTTGACTGATGGCTGCAGGCGGTAAAGTGTTAATTTTCATGTTTTGTTTTGAAAAATTTGCTTATGACAGTTGCATGTTTGACTGTACAGAATGTCTTTTTAATGATAATTTGTATGATGCATGTCATAGTTTACTATGCATGATCAGTGTGAAAAATCTTGTGTGTGTGTGTGTGAAGTTCATCAATAAAGCAGTTGTGATTTTTAACTGAAATTTTAACTTCATAACAGCTTGGAGAAGCTGCGAAATTAAAGCCTCTAGAGGTTGAATTAAAACGCTTGGAGGACCTCTCTGATGCTATTGTTCAAGATTTTGCTCTCATGAGAAAGAGAGAAGAAGAAATGAGAGACACAAATGGTATGATAATTCCTGATTTATTTGATTGATCTGCTAGCAATAAACAGTTCTGGATGGATGGATTTTTAAAGTAATGTTTTATACAGTCCTTAGTGAATATATTGGAGAATTTTTGAATTACGATAGTAAACTATTTGTAGCAAAATATAATTGCATTAAGTTCCTAATAATGAGAGGTGTGAGGTTGTGAGAAAAAAAATGTGCTTATTAGAAAAGTAGATAGCAAGAAGATTTGGTTCCATAACAAAAGAATGTGTTCCTCGCAAAAGTATTGTTAACAATTGTCCATTTTTACTTAAATTTATATTGGTGTTTGAACAAATTTACATAAATTTTTTCTCGATGAGTATACATTTTTGTTTGGATTTATGGATATCTTTGATTATTACAGAATCTACCAACTCACGTGTAATGTACCTTAGTATCTTCGGAATGTGCTGTTTATTGGGTCTTGCAACATGGCAGCTACTGTATCTGCGAAGGTACTTCAAAGCAAAGAAGCTCATTGAGTAGCTCTTGCCTGCACAATTTGTTCAGATGCTGCTGAGCAAGAAGATCATGTGTGCTTGTGGACTCTTCCTCAGCCATGAGTTTTTTAAAGACTGAGTCAAGTCTGTGTGGATGTGCCGTGGAGTTCGGTTTTTTTACTTTGTTGTGTAATTTATCCGTAAAATTGGTTTCCATTTGTGTATAAAGCTTTCAGAAATTTTTAATAAAAGTTGCAGATTTGAAAGCTACAGTATTTCATGAACAAAGTCATGTTGAATTGTGGTGCATGGAAGAAAGTAAAATGATTACTACTGAGTATTGTGTTTTACTTGGAAATCTTGTTGCCAAAAAATTCCTCTCATTAGTTAAAAAGTTAATTGACATGTGTCACTTTTGTGATAACTTCTTAGCATGTCCTAAATAAATTATCATGCGTCATAGTGAAATTTTAAAGTTGGAAAAGTATGGCAATCTGCACTTGGGGAAGCGATTGGTTGGTTAATGCAAATTTGTTGCACATCTTGACCCTTTAATTATAATCTTCCTGCTATATATTGTGGTCTAGTGCCAAATCAATAGATTTTATTCTAAATATTTCACTAAAATACTTCCATACTGCTTCACTGATCCTCTGAAAAGTTGATTTTGCACCTTGAGAAGGTCTGAGTGATTTATATTCTACAAATAACTTATTGAAATAATTTTTTCTGAATTTTCGGAATAAAAAGAAAACTGCAATTTCCATTGCAACAAATTCATTGATTGTTTTATAGTATACTGTGACATGGTCCCAATCAATCCTATGATTTACCTCGACTCCCTACTTCTGTGAAAATAAATGAGTTATTTCTCTACAGGCCCAAACCAAATTTCATATTGATTCACCAAAGTACAAAATTAACAATCTATAGAGGTTTTTATCTTTACAGAATGTGGTTATGATTGCCATAATTTTAATTGTAGCTATTTTGAATCTCTATAACTTAATATTCCATATTACCAATGTTACTTCAGTGGTAGCATTCTTTACAGAAAACCCTGAATTAGTGCAAGGGTCAAGATTCTGTAAATTCATGAGAATAAGGATAAACAAATGTTACAAGGAACTTGTTGATTATCATCAATACACTATTCTGTACTGAATTTTTAATTCTATCAAAGGACAGCTTTTTTACGCACATGAAGTAGATGTTTAGATACAGTTCATTCAACACATTGTAAAAAAAAAATCATGAAACTTATCATTATCATAACTAACAACATTACCACAATTGTACAAAACTAATCTATATACATGGTTTTACATCAACAACCATAGGAGATTCAAGATCCCAAGCTTAGTTGTGAAGATCACAAAATGAAACAAATATATCAACGGAAGGAGAGATCTCTAGTACATTCGAAAGATAGGTAAATCAAATGTCAAGAATTCTGTTCTTTATGAAAAATAGTGGAAGAAATTATGAAATTGGAATAATATGCAAACAGAATGTTGATGTAAGTGCTGCCATCTACTCCACAATGCATTAGCTAACTTTTGATACAAGTAATATGGTCTACCAGCTCTAAATGTGTCTCTGGTTGAAAAAGACAGCCGTCTTCATTTTGCAAGAATGGGCATCTCTGATCTGATCTCTATTCGATAATTTTTAATAAAAGCGATACCCGTATCACTGATTATGAAAACACATTGAAGCAATAACTTTCTAATAAAAACCTGTTTCAGCAATATATTCACAGAACACTATTTTCTTTTGGAAGAAAATGTTCACCCATGACAGTGGACAAGGCTTACACTACAAGATCTGACAATCACTGAGCTATACACTCTGGCTTTCTATCATGTACCCTTGTTCCTTGAAATTCATCCAACTCTACACAGTGACATATAATCAGGCTTCGGAAAGCCAAATTTAACTCAAAATACATTCACTCCAGAAAATTCACAAGACTAGTTAACAGGCACCTGATGACCTACAATGGAACATGAGATATCAATCCCAGTTTCTTAGAAGGACATTAGATTGAATGGTAAGCATAATGTATGTACTTCACTGTTTGTCTTACTTAAAATATCTTTACACAAGAAATAGAAAAGTTCATTACATTATTCAATATAAGCATTTTTTTACATTTGTCGTAGTTCCCAAGTATAAAACACCAACAGACAACTTTGAAACAGATTTTATCCATGACAGTTTCATGAAGAGAATAAAGAGAAAATGAGAAACTTCTTCACTGTTCAGCGCTAACACTTGCAATCAGCATGCTATTTTGTAACAGTTTATGGTGCAACCAAATGTAGCAAGTATAACAAAGATGATAGCACTTTATCAAAACGATTTGATCAATCTTTGTAAAAGAGAACGAAAAACTATTTACAATGTCTGCACACAGATAAGCAGTCACCTGCAGAATTAGGAAGTTTGGAAAACTGATCACTGACCAACCCCATCTACAGTGCAGCCCATGAGAACCTCTCCCAAGAAATAAAACTTGAGTCAATGTGAGGCACTGTGCTTCTAAAACATACATAACCAATAAAAGTACAATAACACTGTAGTAACTAGAAGAAGATGAGACGGGCATCTGAAGGGTTCTGCTCAACTGGACAGTATGGACACTTCAACCTGGAAATGACCATGCAATAAGTGACCAGCATCAATACAGAACAAAATTAAATATTGACAAAAATATATTGTCCCCTCAAAGTAGGTACATAAAGGGTCTTATGCACGGATTCTATGAAAATATGCACAACAACCTAGAATATAATGCAATAATCTTTAATTATATATTCTTGTGAGCGTTTTGGAAACAAATGACATTATAGAGTAAGTTTTTGTCCAATAACCTGACCCACACCAGTAGCCTATGCTATTTTTTGGCATTTCAGCATTATAATTTTCTTAATAAGCAAGGTACTTTGGATTTATGTTCAAAATTGGAACCTTGAGCATCAGATGTAAATGTCATTTGTGATTGTCAACATGTTTATTTACTTACATCTTTAACTGTTACACATTTCGTTTAATCATTATGGTTAGATTTGACCTGCCTACTAATAAATTCTTTACCAAAAGAAATTTTAGAACTAAAGGCAAAGGCAGATTCTCATTAATTATTTAACACAAAGTCAAGATCTTTGCTAGGAAATGGGGCAATGAAAATCTAAAACTGTCAATAATACAAAAATTTAATTAAAGAAAAGAGCTTTTTGGCTTCATGAATCCAGAAAATGAAGTTCTGTACCTACATTAAGGTAAATGGTGGCTACAAGGTTTAACTAAATATACTTACTTGCTACCACTGCTCAATTTGTTAAGAGCATCCCGAGAAATAACATGGCCACACACAAGACGCATTGGAGGGTTGTTTTCAGAGGACTGCTGCCGGAGAATAGGGCAAGCAAACACTGAGTGGTAGCGGCTGTCTTGCCCCAGGTCAATTTCAATCTGAAAAAGAAAAATAACTATTAAGTCAAAAGAAAAACATGTATTTAGTTTTAAAATAATGTGGCTTTGATTTAGATTAACTGTTTACTCAAGGAAAAAGTAAATACAATTAAAATTTACTGAATTCCTTTTCTGTAGCAGCCCATCCCAACTACTATTGAGGAAGTTGGAAATATTATGGTTTCTGGTATTTGAAACTGCAGTTTAAACTTTGCTAAAATTAGTGTCAAAATTATGTATAAAAGCACAGTCAAATGAGCAAGCTACTGATGGAGTGGACTGAGGACAATGGTATCCTTGAACATTTTTAGGGGGACAACTACCACATAGGTACCATTGAAAATTAGGATCCTCTCCACTTATTGTCACCTCATAATTACACCAACTTTTCTTAAATTTTGGTCAAAGATTTGACTTGCTACTACTTTTTTATACAGTGAGAATCGCTAAAACAACCACCTCTATTAATGGCAATTTTTTCATGGAATCGATTGATTTCCCTATAAGACATATGTAAAAATTCCCTCTTTTAAGTAACCATTTGGGTCACGCAGGAACATTTAGTAGATTAGCCTGAACTAGACATTCAAATTTTTCTGAAGAATTTGTAATTTTATCGGTAATGCTACAAGAAAAGCCTGGTGGACTGTACGATTGATTCAATATTGCCCTACATTGGGACACATTGTCAGAGTTCTCAGAACTAATCAATGGAACTCTTACCTTGCAGGAGATTAATTTCTATTTCACACAATTTTCATGCATTCATTCTGAAGTTTCCATGGTGTGAATTGCCGTTTCAAATCTAATTGGAAATCAAGTCCATAAATGAAAAGAAATGACTAGTGATATGAAAAGAAAACATTGCAAATGCTGGAAACTGAAAGATTTTGTAAATGAGTGGTTTAAGGGCAAACATTGCAACCTTTACTTTTAAATGTAATTAAAAATGTGATAATGTAATTAAAAATGCGATGTGAAGAAAGCACACTTCACATCCTTACAAACAAAACTAGACTGGATGCAACATGTGCTAACAATCATTTTACCCTGGAGCTATCATTGGCCACTTAAGACACGTTTCACTGTTCACATACCTACTGTTCATCAGTTTTGTTCAAGGAAAAAATGCATTTCAATAGAAACAATTTTTGTATAAAATCAGTGAAACAAGTCGTAATAAGTCGCAGTCACCAAAATATGTTCTTATATTCTACACAATTGTGGTTCATCATCAGTATGGCCTAATTCATGCAGAAAATAAATTGATGCTGAAACATAATGGAATAAAAATCAAGAAAACAGGTACGTCAAAAACCAAACAAACATCCATACTCTAATATTGGCTTGACATTCCTGAAAACTTACCGGTAATTCATCCTTGCCATTCCATATCCCTGTCACTTGGCGTTGCTGCATCACTTGCTTAATATTGAGGAGAGCTGGAAGAGCCGTGCAGCCCGCATTAATGCTGCAACAAACAACCGAATATACTATCAATGCACATCAAATAATTAAGATACTCCAATTAAATCTGTATTATTTATTTTCAATGTACCCAAATTGAAAATTTAAAGTAAACAATGAAACCTCTGGTCATGTGAGAGGTATCAACGGTTTTGTTAGATACCCAGGAACTCAGGAAAAAAATTCAAAAACAATCAAACAGTTTTGAATTTTTTTACTGAAAAAATGCAAATATTTGAATGCGTTTCTCCACCTATTCTCGTACTCTGCATACTGATTGAATTGTTACTCTCCGTGAGTCACTGCTTATGACACAGCTGACATGTAACAGCAAAGTTTTAAGGAACATTTGCTATTCATTTGCAGTGTTATGGAACAGCATTTTCATTGATATTCTTGGTATTTAAAGAACTGTTGTATTGTATACTGTTAATACTGTATTTGTAAATACTGCTTTTGTTATTACAATTATTTTACTACAGTATTAAACAAAAGTATTTTATTAGTTGTTTTAAAGCAGTGTGCATGCTACTTTTTGAAAAGCCATTTTATGTGGTTTTGTTCACCAGCATCTTCGCTCCTACCGGTCACTAGAATGTATTAAATGTAAGGCCAAGTTATATTCATCCATTGTGCTTTTAATTTTTAATTTTCTTCCAGCTAAGCTTGAAGAAATGTTTCAGTAAGTAGGTGAAACAGAGATTATAATACATTACAAATCATTGGAAAAATCTTAAAGCACGCTAATGTTTTACAAACCAATGAAAGAGGTTATGCTCCTAGAAGAAGTTAGGAAACCTTGTTTGGTTTAGTTATGTTCCTTCATGTGACCAACTCTTTATGATCATGAATTAAAATAAATTATCATCAGTAGAGACCGGAAAAATATGTAGTATTAAACGTCAAAATATGTACATAAATATGTAATGAAAACAGTAAGAATATGTAATAAATATGTAAAATCTGATGTAATATGTAATATTAAAATTCTCTAATTAAAAACCATTACTTAGCAAGAAATTACATTTAGAAAAACTGCTCACTTTACATCATACAACTTTCTCGTTAGTAGTAAAAGCTTCATCTATTGTAATCCAGAACCGTAATTTAGCAGCTGAACGAATCGCAATAGAAGCCATCACACAAACTGGTGAGAACTAAGACCAGCAAATATACGCTGCAGCATCTTCATCAAAGTGTTACTCGTCGGAGATCACAAATTTTTCTCATAAATTAATGAGAAAAACACGGTGTCAATGATATTTTGGACACCTACATTTCCCCAATAATGTAGGAAAAATGCTAAAAAAAAATCTTTTCACAAAAAATATGGAATTAAATTGAAGAAAATTAATGAAATAAGAAAATATATTGTGAAAACAGCAAAATATGTAATATAGTACTAAATATGTAAAAATATGTAAAGAAAAAATTTGATGTTGTTAGGAGGGCAATGACTTGCCAAGATTACAATTTTGAGAATGGTAAGTAGAAAGACAAAAAATATGTAATTACATAAAAATTCAGTCTCTAATCATCAGTAGGTAATTAGTTTTGACTCTTGCAAATCAAACAGTTACTTCACATAATTTCTGCAACTGCATAGTTCTTGAACTTGACAAATACTCTAGACACATTTGTACTCAGCAAACAAATACATATTCATTCCATTTACAATTTTCACAACAAATGATCATGTCATCAAATTGTAATAGGAATGTAGTCTTTGTTTTTAATGACAATCGAGTCCACATTTTCAATTTGAAAATATTTATTTACTGTATTCATGATACATGTCAAAAGCATGTTTCACAACCAGGAGTGTCATGCTCAACACTTTTAACTCTTTGAAGCACAGACTTTTAATTTGGATGACACTAAGATATTCTCACTACATTGAGATTAGTATAGCTATAAAAAGGTCCAAAATGCATAGTTTTAATTTTTTGGGCACATCGAATTTTTTAGCAAGGGGTGGTATAAGCATTTTATCACTGTGGATGTAGGAAGGTGACAACAGGATTAATATGCGTCATACTAACAGTAATAGGAATAGTTTTTTGGTTTGTAAATGTAATTATTTGGCAATGGCTTTATACAGAAAGCTCATACATGATATTATGAAAATAAATGATAACAAATGAATTGATTAAATAATGAAATAATAGGACAAAAATGTGTACAAGAAATTAAAACTACAATGCTTCAAAGAATTAATGAATAAATCAATCAATATATAAAGGTTTTCAAATACAAAATGTGGATGTGATTGTCATTAAAATAAAGGATACCTTCACATTACAATTTAAGACTAATTTGACAACCATTTGGAGTGGTCCAAGTTTTTATTCATATCTTCCTTGCACTCAAAACGTATTTTTTCAACCATGTTATTTGAAGCTTACCATACAGAGAGAGGACTGTCCACACTTAGACCTAACAGTGCACACGCATCACGTGTAAAGACATCATGAATTTCTGCCCACAGGTTGGGATCCAGTAGATGGCGGTAAGGAGAATTGCTTATGCCATGCGGAAGGTACAGGAACATCCCCATAAGGATTTGAATCTCTGAAATAAAAACATTATAAATTATTTATGAATATGTTCACACTGACTGTCACATTACTATTTTATCAAAATTTATATTCCTAAAAGTTCTAGCATTTTGTCTATTCTTTCTCTTCAAGACAGACAATTTTAGCAGTTTTTCATGGAAAAATGAAGCAAAAGCTGGAAGGAGAGCCATCACAACTTAGTTGGGAATACTGGAATAATGTTTATTCCCAAGAAATAATGCACAAGCAAGTATAGACAAACATATTTGGAAATGAAAAGATAAAACACCCCATTGTTAATACTAATTGAAGTGCATCATAAAATGAAATATTTCACTATTTACATACATTAATCACATACCTTTTTCATGCCGATTAATGAACTGATGAAAATGTGTGCGTGCATAGAGTATTGCCTCTGTTTGTCCAAGAGGACCTCTCTGAATCAGGTCAATGAATCTTAAACGATGAAGTTTAAATTCTAGGCAAGAATTCTGGATATGGAAAAAAGAATTACAACCTTATATGAAGTTCAAACACCACTGGAAAACAATCAAAATTAAATCTAGTTTTCTTGTTTTTAATAGTGTAATTTTCTCATACAGATGTTTCAAGTTAAGTCGTGTAATTAACCCATTAGACTTCACTTTTCTTCCCTTTATGCTCTAGCAAGGACTCAAGATTCGAATGTCCTTTTTAGCTTGTTTCTTAGTACTTCAAACAAAAAGAAAAAGGATTTAAAACAAGGCAACAAACATGAAACTATACATATTAAATTTCAATGAGTCCTAATGCTTAAATTGTTTGTCCAACATTAAAGCCTCAAATATTTAATTTGTGGAATTTTTAAGGTCCATTATTTGCCACACTTTTCTCTACAAGTGCATAGTTTTAAAATTACAAGCAATGACACCCACATTTCTGCTGCACTTTTTAGATTGTATCACTTTTATAAGGTTGCTAAGTTAAAGTTCAGGTTTAGCACCTACAGAAATATTAACAAAAATCTATATCCCCCCATCAAACTACCATTTGATGAAAAGTGAACAATTTAATATTTAATACAGAGTAAAGAACAAAACTTTCACAAGACACTGGAGGTATTATCCACATAACTTTTCTTAACTGACAGCTCACCATCCTCCCCCCGGCACAATAAATGAAAGTAAATGCTCACAGCGAGCATGGATGATGACATTCCAAGCATATCTTCATTGGCGCATTATAAAAACTATTTGCTATTGAAGATGGGAACTCTTGTTACATGTGTTTCTCCAAAAAAAATGGCCAAAATAGGTACAGATTAACATACAGTACATACATTAATAGTACAGACACACAGGAGTTACCTACAACTCCTGAGAAAGTTAGAACGCAAATTATTGAAAAAGGTGTGGATGCATTACAGATATTTGAGAGACTGATATTGCTTTATAAAATCTGGTAGCCAATTTTGTAACTATATCCCCACTCTACCTGAATTTCTCCAAGCCATCGGTCAAGAAAAGTAGTGTGGATATTACTCCCAGCACTAAGTTGGCGTTTTTAAGAACTACAAGCATTTGAAGTGGACTTGACACACAACTCTTCAACATGTTAAATGAGATGTGAACCATTCTCTACCATGGGATGCAGGAGACATGAAAAGAGGCAAATGGGTTCAAATAGTAAAAACTAAAAGTTTGAAAAAGTTATTTACGAGTAAAAACAGCAACAACTATAAGTTACATTAAGAAGGAGTAAAACTACTTTAACTGTCAGAAATACAAGCACGAAACAATTTCAGCAACTTGTTGGATGGATCACCAGGAAACCGTGCAGAAAACCTCGATTTGAATTGGTATGTTTGGCCCAAATTGCAAATATATATCACCACACAATATAAATGCCTGAGTATCTCATCACATTCAAAACATACTGACATTTATTTTAGATTAATTTTTACACTTGCTGCCATTTCCAACCTAGGGTACAGTGTGATCTTTGGAAACATAATAAATTTATGTTATGAAAAATGTTTAGTTTAGAAGCAAGCTACTACATAAGAACAACACTGGACACAAAGCATAACACTTGACTTGACATGAACATTGGCACAGATTCAAAACTCAGGCTATTCGTTCAACATGACGAGACACATTCCTCAGTATCTGACATAAGCGTGCCATGTTGCATGTTTTCCCGACTGTTCCTAACAATGGGAGAAATTATTATCTGGTGTTGCCCCTGGCATGACCTGTGCTCCAGAGCACAGTTGTACCAACAGCTACCCTACATCCACTGCAAGGAAACATGTTTATGTTGAAGGTGAAATTCACAGGGAATTAAATATGTCATTAGTAGAAACTTGACTCCAAATTCTTATATTCTGCTGCAGTATTATGCATCTGAGTACTACAGATCTACATATTTAAAACCTCTCCAAACTTCCCAGTGGCAGAGTAGGTTCATACTAGTGAAAAGTCAAATGAGAGTTATCTGCAAACTGTACCTGTGCTTCAAGACTCTCTCGATGAGCCTGAGCCCATTCCAGGGCAGGTCCGAGATCATGCACCTTCAAGCTATCAAGGATCCTATTGAGTTCAGAGAAGGGCTCCTTGCCACTAGCTTCAATTTCTAGGCCAGCCTCCTGGAAAACATATTTCATCTTGTAAAACAACATAACCCATAAGGAGGTGCCATTCTATAAATTCATTTCTATCACAATACAGGAGAAGAACTCACAATTAACTACATTCTCAGGTTAGTGTCAACACAAATATTCAATGAGGTGAGTAATTTTCTTTCTACAGAACAAAAAATAGGAACCCTCCCCAATCTTTATTTCCCTGTGAGAAATACTTCTACTTACAAGGGCCAATTCATCTGCTATATCCAGCATTCCCTGCCGATAAAAGTGTTGACATATTACTTGATTTAGAAGATGAATTTTTTCTGGAGTGGAAAATACATCTTCCCTACTGGTAGATGCAAAGTCTGACACAAAATTCTGCAAAAATGTAAATTTCAAAATTACAATCACAATCAAATATCTCATTCACTACCATTCAATATCAATAAACATAATTATCTAAACAGGAGAATCATACCCTATCAATTGCCTTGCCTACTTTAGACACAGTACTATGCAAATCTCTATGATCTGTAGCAAGTCTTTGTACTGTTTCTTTTACTTTGTTGATGGACTGTTTCAAGATAATTATTTGGGCAGGTGTCAGCTCATGATCTGATGGACCTAGAAAACAAGAGTTCAACACAGATGAAAAAAAATTAACGCAACTGTTTCCAGTAGTCATTACAGTTAATACGGAAAGTCGGACAAGCTTCAATGACATTTGGGTGCAATGACTTCTTGAATGTTTTGACCTTTCATTATCTATGACATTTTCTCAATTTTCCACGGCTACTGCCGAACAATAAAATATAATCACTGACAAAATAAATAAATGGGACATGAAATGTAAGTAGTGTCCTTTGTTCTTACCTTCTTCCAAACCTTTCTTCAACTCATCGACAATGTTTATGACATCTCGCAAAACGCGTTCTGCATGTTCACGTATTCCACCAAACTTCGATAAAACCTTGTCAACCTCTCTTTCAACGGCATTACAAGCATCCATTCTCCTTTTTACGCACAATCACTGAAAATAAAAACAATGACATAAACATCGAAGGCCTTAGTATGTTTTCTATGGTTTTAGTCTATTTTGCCGTGGAAGCCGCTACCTCACCACGATTGGCTGATGAAAGTCTCGCGCAAGTGGCTAAATATCGATAGTCGGAGTACTACTGCTGCCATCTCTTAGTCAAGAATTACAGTATCTGGCGCGTAGAATATGTTGCGATTTGAAGTGGGAAAAAGACCAAACAAGAATGTTTGATAATATAAAGATAATATTTTAGTAAATAAAGTGTTTAAGCACCAGGGAAAGAAAATACCAAAATGCATCGTACATACGGTATTGTTATATTATTTGATTGAGGTATAACAAATAATATTTTGTTTTTGTGAATGTAAGAGGTGGCGGGGAGGGGTCGATCTGATTTACTTTCACACTTGCGTCGCACACTCCGCAGCCAGCAAAGCACCAAGCAAGATCTGTCAAGACATGGCTCGTACTATCAAGCTGAACTCTGGCTACGAAATGCCTACAATCGGACTTGGCACCTGGCAGGTAAAGACTATTCTGTTATCCTTGTCACAAGTTCTCAACAGGCACATTGCAAGTGAAATTAAAGCTTCACATGTGGGTAGCATCATGCAGCGAGTTCGTTAGGTATTCACGTGTCATAAACTTCTTCCGAAGGAAAATTATTAGCATCTGATGCTCTTTTAATAAAATCTGTTAGTAAATAATAAATGAATATTTATCCGTGGTAATTTTTGTGCTTATTTAACTTAAGCCTCTTCGTGGCATGTGTCAGCGTATAGTTTATGAATCTGTAATTATTTCGTGTATTATTTGCGTGACCCTTTTACATCTCTTACTTCCTCTAAGCTATAAAAATCAAGAAGGAATTGGTCGGCAACAAAGTAATATTGCTGGACCAAATTCATGTTGTATGTTTCTGGACGACTTTTCATAACAACTTAACATAATCTTCAGTAGCGACGAACTTTAATGATCTAATAAACAGTGCGTTTGCAAAGTAATAAAGAACGTGCACGCGTGTACGTACACGCGCACGTGGTGTTCGTGACATTTATTAAATCACATTTCATTAATACAAAATATGAAACAGTATTTTTTTTACATTCATGAAGGCTTTAGAAGATATATTGATTCACTACAACCAAGCGACGATATTTTTGTATAAAATTAATTAGTTGGATATAACTTTTCGGTCGTATCTCCTGTAGTGAAATGGAAGACTTGCGCCCCCCCCCCATCAGGCTAAGGACTTACAGCATTAAAAATACATCAACAGATATAGGTTAAAATATCTTGTTTATTCGTATTAGAAAGACAAAATCTATCGAGAAGTGAAGACGTGAAGCTGTCTCTTGAAGTGTTGATCTTTCTGTAACGAAGTGAGTAGACATAGTACCTATTCTTAATACCTCAAGGCTCAGACTTCATATTTGAATATCTTGTTTCATTGTTCGATTTGGGAAGGGAGTGGTTACTGGTTCGAAAATGATTTTGAAGACAAGTATGAGAAATAATTTCTGGAAAATCACACGTAGAGTTTAAGATAAGCCAGTTAATCGATTATTTTCAGAAAATAAATTTCATGCCCACAAACTTCTTCTGTAAAATAAATGTTTTCTCAGAAGTTTCGCATACGTCTATGGTACATAACTACCCTCGAATAGAAGACATCATATCAGAGGCGTATCTAAGTATTCAGGCGCCCATGGCAAGCATAGAATTTGCGCCCCTGTAGGGATGCTTGAAATCAAGGTTGTTGTTATTCCCTTTAACGGGTATACTGTAAATAGCGCCCCTTGTGAGTGGCGCCCATGGCACGTGCCATGCCTGCCATACCGTAGATACGCCACTGCATCATATGCACATGTATGCAATGGAATGTTAATTATCATTCCATTGCATACATGAATTATAATTCGGTAAAGTGACATTTATATCACTTAAATGCGTCTTGCACGTTTATCAGGTCTTTAATGAAGTTACTCGAGAACTTAAAACGTTTCTGCGAAAATGAATTTACAACATCGCATATTCAAAAATGCTCAAACAACATTTTCTGAATAACGTTTCCAAATTGTTCAATGAAAAATAAGAAAATGTGAAAAAATGTCTTTTAGGCGCCAACAGATGAAAGCTGGGAAGAGGCTGAAGCAAAACCGAAAAGCTAGTCCAGATGCAAGAGAAAACGAAACCAGCAAGTACAAGAAAGACTCTGCTATTCTGCAGCACCACCAGTTTAATTTTACTTTTTCATATACTTACGTATATATTCAGAGCAATAAAATAGTATAGAGAAAGTTTGTAATGTTGTGGCAAATCGATTTCGAGATTTCAAGGAAAAGAAACGTTTTGAGGTTCCCTTGACACCGACCCTTGACATCTTTTCTTCTTCTTCTTCTTCTTCTTCTTCTTCTTCTTCTTCTTCTTCTAAAGGTTCGTCCGCTTTTCTATGTCCGTCTATGAACAATACTAGCACCGACATTATTTGGAAGATTTTTTTCAAAACGAATATTTCCTGATAGATTAGGTCTGACTCGAAGATCTGAGATTTTTAAAAGAATTCTTAGAAAATTTTAAAATGAAATCCCTCAGATATTTTCAAAATTTCCCCAAAAATCTATATTTAAAAAAAAAAATTTCTCGTAAGAAGATAGTGAAATGCAGTTATAACGGTGTTATAGTTCCGATGTTCGCTGCTTCAATTTTTGAAAATTGCAAATTTGAAATTCTTTGGACCCCCTCCTGCTATTCCATTATTGAGGATAATTGAAGATAGAGATCATTTCTCAAATGAAATGTTCCTCAGAATTATTTATTTTGTTAATGTTAACTACATTTTTTACAATTCTAAAAGTTTTCCAGCAATTTTGAATGAAATATGGGCAATATGAAAATCAAGGCTTCGCCAAAAATCGTTACAACATTTACTTTCTCGTATACGTACGGAGTAAAATACATAATGTTTTGTAATGTTGCGGTAAAAAACGACGATTTTTCGACAGAAAAACTTGCATTGTGATCCCCTGATACGGAAAGTGAATAAAATGTGTTCCATGATATAGTCAATTACTTTGTTTAACATATTGTGAAGTCAGATTTCACGATTTGTCAGTCCGATTTGCCAGTTTGATATCGAAAAATTTGTTTACAACAAAACGACCGTCCATCTCTCGGTTCTTCTATGAACAACACTAGGACCTATACTGCGATTTTTTTAACTTTGCCCCTCAAGGCCACTCAAATCCAATCTTTGCGATGGAATATGTCACGGTACTTCGCATCTTTCCCAGTCGTTCCGCTAGATTTCGCATGATCGCGTCCGTATGAAGCAGTTCTTGCGATCATGTGACTTCTATCGTCAAGACCGAGAAAGACGCGAAATGCCGTGACATATTCCATCAAGAAGGTGGGATTTGAGTGGCCTTGAGGGGCAAAGTTACAGAAATCGCAGTATAAGCATTGTAGGATTTTCCCCAAAATAAATATTCTCGATTGAGTTGGATCGATCTGACACTACTCAAAGCTCTGCAATTCTGATTAACATTCTTTAAATTTTGGGGGCACTGTACATGAAACCCCTGAGACATTTTCAGTTTTCTGAAAAATGGCTCTAAATTTTTTCTTTAAATTTCTTTTCACAATGTAGTGAAATTTCAATTTTAATATTTGGTATCCGAAAAATTAAAGAAACATTAAAATATATGTTTTAGGCTCCGGTAGAGGATAGCTGAGAAAAGCGTGGTGAAGAACCGGATAGTGCAGACTGAAGAGATAAGGAAACTAGTGCGAGAAAATCTAGGCCATTCTGTAATACATTTTGATATTTCTGAATACCGAAAAAGTTTTTTTTAGGTCCGTCCGTTAGGTCCATGCGTTTGTCCGTCCGCGTGTCCGTCTGTGAACAACATTAGCGCCTAAACTAGTCGTAGGGTTTGTTTTAAAAGGAATACCCGCCAGTTGATTCGGCACGTCTCGAAGTTCTGGGATTTTCAAAAATGTTCTTTAAATTCTGTGGAATCTTTACATGAAGCCCCTGGAACATTTTCAAAATTTACTGAAATTTTGTGCTTTCAGTTTCTTATGAGAATAGTTAAATATCTTTACAAAGATGCCATTGGTCCGATTTTTACTCATAACTCTGATTTTTCGAAAATTAGAAAAGTTTTTATTGACGTCTTCCTACAACTACAATATTGTAGACAGCGATTTTTCATTTAAATTAAGTTTGTTCCCCACATTTAGTTCTTTCATTAACGTTTTGTGCATTTTTTTTGAAAATTTTAGTAGTTTTCGCACAATTCTGGGTGAAATATGAGCAATATTAAACAACAACAACAAAATTTTCTCAACAACAGCTCCAAATTTTTTGTTCATACTTTTTATACGGATAGTACTAAATGCCCTGTATAAAATTACTTAAACTCCACTTCGCAATATTGTGTTTTTTTCAAAAATTAAATGAATTATATTATTTCAAATATTACATGAAAGTAAACGAAACTACTACAGTATTATCTTACAGTAGTATTATTTTAGCGTGGCCGCTCAAGGTCGTGGTCTCAGAACTACCGGAAGAGTTCATTCCTCAAACATAGCTGTTTTGGGGGAGCGCGTCCTTTCCCAGCACGTCCAGTTGGGTAAACATTGACCCTGACTGTCCGTATTTGCGAGGGGCATGCTTCCAATTGCTTTTCCTACTAGACTGAAGCATTTGTACGTGATTCGGAAGTTGTGTTTTAAGTGATTATTGTTCTGCTAGTGATTATTGCAATGAGACCGGTTCAGAGCAAGTTGCATAAGGGAGAACTTCACAACCAGAAACATAAAGTAGTTGCCAAAGTATATCATTTTATGAAGAGAGAAGCAAATGGTGTTAAAAATGTCACAGCAGTTCTTAAGAGAGTGGCAGATGCTACGGGTGTTTCGGGATGACGTATTCGCGTGCTTAATAAGAAAATGAATTATATTGAACCTAGGGAATCGTGTTCATATTGAACTTCTACTAAAGAGAGGAAAAGGAAGAACACGGAATCTGCTCTCGAGGGTTTCAACGAGAGTAATTCGCCGCACAATTATTTAATGCACTATATCAAGAAATGGTTATTTGGAAAAGGTGCAAATGATAGAAATGCTAGTTATGATAGTGAGGAAACGGGAAGCAATGGAAAAGATTAAGACGATGGCGGCAGAGCCGCGCCATCACTTGAATTTAGTGCTTCTCCACTACCGAACGAAGACACTACAGCAAATTAATTTCCAAGTAAGTTCGCTAGCACGTGCGGTGCGAATGTTTTTGGAATGGGCAGACGCGCGAAAGTCGCCTCCTGGCTCCCTCCCCACCACTTTTATGTTCCCCTTCAACTCGAGAACCCAGCGGCCACGCTAGAAAAATTTAGCTGTACACGTGTTGTAAATATTATGTTGTACATTTTCTGTAGTTAATTAAAGAGAAAATTATTGATTAATGAATGCGTTATAGCTAAAATAACTTTATTTGCATTTTTACCATGGAAACAAAAAGTTTCAAAATTCTTGAGATACATAGATTCAATATTTTACAGGGTATTAAAGGCCGCGGTTGCATAAAATTTTGTTATATTATTATTATTATTATTATTATTATTTGTTTTCTCAAATTATTATCATACAAAGCCGAAAAATGTTTACAATTACTCGTAGTCCGGTCAAATGATTCAGCCATGTAAAATAGGAATTTAAGGTAGGTGAGCCAAAGTACATTGGCACCAAGATTGTGGGTTCGAAATCCACGAACGACATGAATGCTTTCAGTTGTGTTAGATACGTGTTGTATACATCTACACCATAATCCTTCCATAATCCCTTGGCTTAGCAGGCGACTGTATGCAAGCTGTGTATTTCATTAAGGAACTGGATCGAACATCTAGAACAATGATACAAGATCAGAGGTGGGATAAAGTAATACAATGAGCAAGTTTGTATAGGCGCAGGACCGAGGTAGGTCAATACGATGTTCGGGAAGCGCGACGATACTGTTCACCACACCGCACCCCAAAGAAGGTACAGTGAGAGACCCTGGTATTCTTTTTGACGCCGAAGAGAAGAGCAAACTATTACGAGAAAGTCCGTTTTCAAACGTTTCTGACATAAATTCATTTGAGTCAACTGACTGATTTGGTGTGTAGTGATTAGTGTTTAAAAATTCGCGAAGTGTGAAAACTCCGGTAAATAAGCGCTCAATTTCAAAATGTAACTATTCTTTGTGAGAACAATTTATCTGATTTTTATGAAGAGAAGGTATTATAAATTAATATAATTTTAAAATGTTGACGCATTGACTGGGATAATTTGATTTGTCTACTTCATTAAAGTGCTACTTGAACCATCAAAAGTTTCTCTCGTCTGTGTCCCCAGACAATCATTGCTGCGTCAAACACAAACATTTCATCCAATACTCTCTAAATGAGTATACTCGTATGCTGAGATATCTTGCCACGACGAGGCAGAAAATATAACATGTCCAACCCATAATTTTCAGTTACAGCGTCTATTATGCTTCACTAAATATATGTAGACTATTTTTTAAAATCTCCTGATGGATATGCAACCCACATCACACTGAAATAACGAAATCAAGAAGTTTACAATTTTCCGTACACTTCCTTGAGGGGTCTTGGAAAGTGCTTTCATTGCCCATGCGAACAGACAGATTATAAAGAGAAATATGTAATATTTTAATGTATTGACTTAACACACTGTTGCACTACATTTCTGTTAGTAACGCCATCTCTATTAATTTTACCTACAGATGTCTTAGAATAGATGTGACAAACTTCTAGGAAATGTTGAAGAGTCGAAAGTGATCAATTGTTGTCAATGAACATACAGTACGAAATTTCATAAAACAGAGTTATGTATGCAATATTTGGCCTTGGATGTTAAGCAACTACGTATTTACAGACGTTTGGTAGGTTCATGAAATCTTAACTGCATCAGAACGTGATCTGCAGAACACTCGTGTATATGCCGCCACAACATTTTGAATGAATATGTGTCATATTTTAATTATTTCATTTCCATTTTTTCATTAATTCAAATTTCTAGTCAAACTTTTTTGGACATGCATCACAAAACTAAACATTGAACTAAAATGAAAATATTGCTAATTGAATATTTCTGTTTCCGGTGGACAATGTTGCCTTCTTGAGATTGTGGTAAAGAAAATAAATATTTACCCATTTCTATTCCTGAACAAAGATAATTGTTTGATGAAATTCACCTAACAGGTTCTTGCTGTCGCAACTATTGCATTGAAAGCTGCGAGCATACTACGCTGTTTAATATCGAATGAAACTTATATTCCAAACAAATCTGTCAGTACACTTATATAGTACAAAACACTAATTCATTTTAAAAATCACTGCTTAAAATAATATTTTATAATATAAATTCCGCCAGTAGTAGATTTTCATGTTAGCGAATTTTGAGTTTTCATTGAAATTACCAAATAATACAGATAATGAAATTTACAGTTTTAAGAAACTGTTGGTATTGTAATTTGAACTTCATGTCACGTACTTCAAAAAATCTAAAGATTCACTGAAATCGCAAGATTGACAAATCAGTCGCGAGAATAACATGAATTTTGAAACAAATACTACGAATAATCAATAGATTGTAGGCGGTCATGAAACCGGCCAATCAAATGGATAAGTAATGTTTTTCGAAATAAAAGTATTTTTGTCAAATTTATGTTCACCCTCCGACTATAAGATTCATTTCTGGCAATTACATGTCTCAATAACTTTTCCTTGAGAAACTGTCATTCGTATGTCAACGAACAGAAGGCAGGTATGACACGCCTGTTTACCAAGCTCTCCTTGATCAGCCACGCCCTAGGAAAAAAAAAGCGCTCGGAAGAGCAGTTCCACTGGGTTTTGAATTTCGGAATACATAATAATTATTGGAAAGTATCTCTTTTATTGGAAGACCTTCAAGGACCATTTCATCGTCTATATTTTAACATGAATACATAGAGAATTTCTCAGATACGACCACTCATTCTAGCATCTGAGGGTAAACTGCAATGTTTACAGTTGTGCAAGATAATTATTCCGATTTACATTAATATTCGTTATTCCAAACTCTGTAATGTTTTTTCATTAAATATATCGTAGGAGCAATGTACGAATGGAATTGTCTTGTATAATTGCTTTAGTTGAATGAGATATTTATTTAAATGATATTTAAAATGTAAGAATATCTGAGTATAGTAAGAATATAGTGAGTATAGTAAGAATATGAGTAAGAATATAAAAAAGCCAGTATATTTCTGTTTTTATGAAACTTGTGGAGTTTAGTAGCTTTAAGGTTGGATTTTAACTAGAGTCTGCTTAATGTCTATGTCCAATTCACTGATCAATCACACCACATTTCGCCTGTACCTTGAAGGAAACGTATATTAAAGTAATCTCCCGATTTTTCGCTGTGTTCTAAATGGTATAACCCTCTCGGGCATGCAACCTCTCTTGATTTCAAAGCAGCTGGGCAAACTGCGGGAACTAGGGGCGCCGGGCGGTAAGTCGTGTGTAGTTGAATTTCTCGCACATGCGTGGCCTCTTTCATTGGCGTGGAGCCAGTGTTCGCGCCCGCATGTGCCCCCTTACTTGTTACCGAGTTATTTGGGTTTATTTCAAAATATCCATTCAAAATATGGGAAACAAACTAACCAAAAATACGATATGATCGCGACAACAATATTATTTCTAATTTCCCTTCACTATCTTCGGAGGAAAAGCACAGTGACCAACGTCACGAGAATGACATGAAAGAGCAAGCGTAGTTTGAAATTTAGTGTATTTCCTTTCCATTTGCTACTTGTGATTTGGTTTACTGTTTTGTGTAAGTGTTAACTTTCAAACATTTTACAAGAAACCTCAATCTTAATTATACATTTTTGCTTCACACAACTCGAGTATGTATACGAAACTTTAAGTAAAATAACAATGCTAATTGTTAATTTTCAAACTGTTGTACTTTCACTTCAAACCAGGTTGAATAATTACATATTGGGCTGGCTACTAAGAAAATACCTACATGCTGTATCTAGTGGAATTTAATATGCTTAAATTGTATTATTTGCTTTTGTGGAGATGGAATCGATTATAATATGCGCCATTAGGTTCAATTTACTGAATATCTTAATTAGATATTTACTAAGACAATTAAATATTACATATTCTGAAATTCAAGTTAAATAGAAAAATTCTGGGATATTGTCAGCATGGTATTATTAAATACTTCCACATGATAACATAGCACGATGTTAGAAGTGACTACGAGTATACGTTAACTATTAAATAAACCATAGGGGGGAAATGTTTAACGTACCTAAGTTGGAAGTAAATCTCTTGGCAAGAAAAAATAAGTAAATAAGGTCAATCTGGGGTAAATGATGACGACATTTCGATGAAATGAATGTCTGTTGCAATGGAAAAGTTACGATGCAAGCCGCAGCGAACCTGTTTTGTCCCCACGCATTCCACGTGGCTTAACAGAGTTCTGAACACTGGTACTCGGAGACGGCGGGAGAGCGCGCTTGCCTTCGGATGTAAAAGGCTCCTACTGTTCTGGATAACACGCTCGAATATAATGAATGCATTTCGTGACTATTGGACTAAGAATCCGCTTTGATAGAGCCTAAAAACGCCTACACCCCAATTACAACCTAAAATACCTCTTGTGTCTCTACAAGTCTGAAAATATCTGTTGAATGTAATTGAAACCGTGGACAATAAACTCGGAAGCGGTCCTTGATAGAAAATTTCACTAAAGCTGGAAACTGTATTAAATGAAAGTCCCGGATTACTGTGGCTGAGCTCGAAATCACAAGAAAGATACTATGATCTGTCTATTAAACCAACATAAAATATGAGCCAATCACAAAAGATGAAGTAGAAATATGGGAATACAATGATTTTTTAATTAATATGTCGTGCCTGGTTTAGTATTTACAATTCTACCTCTATTCAATTTAAAGTTCTATAAAATGGACCCGTGCGAACATTCATCACTTCGCTAATCATCACTGTTTTATGAGTGAAAATAGCTTTAATTTGGGGATCAACTTCGAATATTCCTGAAAACCCTTGCTACAAAGTCAAGATATTCTGTAAAAATGAAATAAAAAATACAGAGAAGTCTCACTAAGTAGTTTATGACATAAAAATATAACTCGTGTCCCCCAAGTAACACGAAAACTGGATTTTAAAGCCTAAAACGCAGTCTGACGAGAGTGTTAAGGTTTGCATGTGCGCCTGCGTTTCCCCAATACGATTATTTGCGAACGTCTATTTCTTACCACTGAAATGTATTTATGAATAATGTAAGACTGTGAGATAATTCCCTATCCCCTTCTCTCATACTTGTCGGTTTTGTACCGATGGTTTCTTATAAATGACATTAGCATATTATATACAGATAGGACAGTAATTTTTTTAAATAAATTAATCTGAAGTAAAATAAAATTTGAATATGTTATCATGTCAGCCTATACAGTGAATCAGTCTATATCGGAAGGCCATTTATGTCACTTACAAGCAGCGGGTGTACCACACTTCTGATGACCGGCTTTCGGGCTAAGGTTCTGGATGGCCTAATGTCGGGCGCGATAGAAGGGCCATGTTTGATATAAGGCTGTCGTAATATGCACTCCAGTTTTGATAATTCACAAATTTTCGTTTCACATTGTTTAAAAAGTATATTTTTTCTTCGTCATTATTTACAACCGTCCTCAGAGTTTCGACTCACTCTGACCACAACCTTCTGGACGTTATGAAAAAATTCAAATCGACAAGAAACTGCTGCGTAGATACGAAGCGTTTGTCAGCAACATGACATTGCTCGTCTAATTGATGAGAAGGCGGCGGGGATTTTTTGTCTACAAGAAATGACTCATCTTGTAATGCATTTCGTGTCAGTGTCTATTAAAGAAAGCACGCGGCACATTTTCGCCCTTTAAGAGCAGATCTGCCGACTTGGACGGGCGAGGTGGCTAAGAGCGTGTGCCGACTCAGCGGTTCGGTCCAAAGGGTCATGGGTTCGAGTCCCGCCGTGGGCATGGTTGTTTGTCCCTTGCTTATCTATCATGTATGTGTGGTCGCGGAGGGCCTCGCGTTCTGCCGACCCAAGATCAGAGGAGCCCGCAAGTGTGTTGGTGTCTAGTGTACGGTCGAATATCCGTTTCAACGGGACGTAAAAGGCAACCGGCTGTCGGCTGGATATAAGTCCTCGGAGGAAAAGAGCGTATGTGGGCGGTGCAACGGAGGGTTCAGGAGGGCGCGGCGTGGCTGTCGCAGGCGGCGCCGGGCGAGGTGGAGCGCGCGGTGGCGGAGGCCATCGACGCGGGCTACCGCCACTTCGACTGCGCCATGCTGTACGGCAACGAGCGCGAGATCGGCAACGCCCTCCGCGCCAAGATGGAGGAGGGCGCCGTGCGCCGGGAGGACCTCTTCATCACCAGCAAGGTAACCCCGCTGCTCCACGGCAAGCCATTCTGACACAGTGCTTCTCTTACCTCAGTGTTGTCAAGGTCGATGCCACGAGCGGGAGTCCATGACACGACGAAATCGCTCCTCCACGCAGTTCATTACCCTGCCACCAGAGACAACGCCATCCCTATTGTAAAATGGCGTGATTGCTAATACTTTCCTTTCCGGGCGCTAGTAGCGCGGAGAAGTTCGTGGCATACTACGGTGCCACGAGGCGTGCCTCTGCCACCAGTAGAAGACCTTGACACCACTGTCTTACATACTCATTAGCAGCAAGGTAGCTTTCCACTGCTCCATGATCCTTTCCCTTGGCTACTCATGGGTCAGGCACGAAGACAAGGTCGCAAAAGTAGTTCTTAAATGATGGTTGTATAAACTTTATCAGCAGCAAGGTAGCTGCCTGTTGCTTCCCGCAAGCCTGATGCACGTGGCTGTGCATCATCCTGATTACTCATAGGTGAATCACATTCAGGAAAGACTGGCGAAAATGAATTCTTAAACAATCCTTGTCTGACATCGATCTTATTTATCAATTCTTTTAACCTACTTACGAAATATCAGATTCATTAATCTCTGAACGTCTCAATGATTACTATACTTCCCTTTTGCGATATTTTGGCTATTCGTGCCAAGACCAATTATAGTGCGTCGATGAGCCCCCGCAGTTGCAATATTCAGACGATATCGAGCGGTAGCGTCCTAACTCCGTAGGCAGCCAAAACCGCAGTCACCCTGCGTCTCAGTGAACGGTCAAACGTACTGAAACCTAAATTTTACATAGTTCCTCTGTCCCCTTGACCCCGTCACAGGTAAGTAAGATGGGATCATGTTTACCTGGGAGTGCTCGCATGTTACAACAGTACTCGGAATCTGCCAGGTACCCTGGTTACTTTGTCGCACTGCATTTTATCGATGTTTTCTATTTGTTTAAATAAAACAATATTTTTATTCACCGCATAATAACACATAACAATGCAACAACGCTTTAACATAATATTTCTTTTATTTAATGACATTTAGTTTGAAAAAAATATTTTATAAATTTAATCAACCATCACTTAGAGGACGCTTCCAAACAAAATATAGCCACTGACGCGAGATAACGCTTCACATCTAGCGCAGCTCGGCGAACGAGTTTGCGCTTGTTCAGCGTTTGTTACGAAAATTGTTAAAATAAGATATTTGTAGTTAATCAGAAAAAAAATTACTGAAACACAAGAAATCTCAATTCGCTAGAAGATCGCGCTTTTCGAATATCTAAAAGTGTCCAAAGCCTGGATCTAACAGATACATTATTTGTAATTCCGGGTTAAAAGAACAGGATGGACTTTCCTCACCCATACTTTACCCCACGGTATTCTTTCAAGTTTAATCCATCTCACAAATGTTAGCCTTCACTTCAAACAAATTGCAGAGGTAACTTCAAAAATGTAATTAAAATACTCTATGCTATTATAAAACATACAAATGAAGTTTTTTAGACAATAGATGGAAGCGCACGTAATCGTTGATCTAACGGAAGTGTTACACTCAATTTCCCCCATTTTTAGATCTTCGTAATTTTCTTTAGTTCAAAGTTATAATTTGTTAAAAGCAAGTGACAGCAAACACCGTTTACTGTACGTTTCGCTTTTGATGGAATAGTCTCGTTCAAATTAGGAGTTCATAAACGGAAATTAATACATATCTGAGAATGTACAGCGACGTGGCGTGATAAAATTGAGCAAGTAGCCATTGTGAGAATTGTTTTGATCCATTGAGGAAATGTATGACTTGTTGCTTTAAACAGATGGAATCTCACTTTGCTTTGGATATTCTTGTTGCTCGTCCCTTCGTTTCTTACATTCCGTTTTTATTTCATTTCCTAACGTTAAGTAATACCATTTAAATCAAAGCTTTACCCAAAAATTAGATTCAAGCTTTTGTTTGCAATGGAACCCTGATTTTGTATCGCCACATAAAAGTCCTTCTTTCATTCCAGTACAAGGGAAAGCCTTTTACTTCATCAGGGTCCAAAAGTAAGTCATAGTCCTTCCCTCCATCTTGTCTGCGCATAATAAACGCAACAGCGGATATTACTGCTTCGATCTAACCGCGGCGGCGCGGCGCGGCGTTTGCAGCTATGGAACACGTTCCACCGGCCGGAGGTGGTGGAGGCGACGTGCCGGCGCTCGCTGGAGGCGCTGCAGCTGGACTACCTGGACCTGTACCTGGTGCACTGGCCCGTGGCGTTCAAGGAGAGCGAGGACCCGTGGCCGCGCGACGCGCAGGGCCGCATCCACACCACCTACATCGAGCCGTCGTCCACGTGGCGCGCCATGGAGCGGCTGCCCGCGCTGGGGCTGGCGCGCTCCGTCGGCGTCTCCAACTTCAACTCGCAGCAGCTGGCGCGCCTCTGCGACGCCGCGCAGCTGCCGCCGGCCGTCAACCAGGTGCGCTCGCACTCGGGGCTGCGAGGCGCACCGCTCGCTAGCTCGCGCCCACTCGCGCGCACACTACCGTGTACCTAGATGCAGAGTAAAGGGTTCGGTTTACTTACATCATCATCTTCCTTTACGGATTAGGCATATTGCCTGTCCCAGCATCTTTTCCATTTCGTTCTTGGTCCTCCAATGTTTCTCTTTCCTCGCAGCATATAATTCAGGGCTTGCACTGAAAGTCTGTTTTACGGCATATTTCCAATATATGTCACGCATTGCTACCTGTACTTCTTAATTTTATCATGTACTGTTTATTTCCGCCCTAGTTCCTCTCTTATTTTTCCACTTTTTATTTGGTCTCTTAATGTACAGCCCTTTACTCCTCTCACGGTTGGCCTACCCACGGGCAAGCCAGTTACGCTTAGTCTCATATCATAGGGGTTTTATTTGCATCAATGTGGATTCCTAGCGTTTAGCCCAACCCCACGCCCCTCTAGTTGCAGTAAGGAACCGTCATGTTGGCATCCCCACACGGCGGAAAGTATAGCTCCTCTAGAGCGTCTACCCAATTGAACCTAGGAGGGGCCGTCCTGCCAGCTGAGGATGACGAGCTTTCCGGGTTGATTCCGGAGTCGAATTAGGCTGCACTTGCAATGTGCCGGATCATGTCGCTTCTCAGGTTCCCGTGAGTGGCGGGAAACAGAGAAGCGTCATTCCGTGACGACGAACCCAAGGGCCAACCGGGGACCACTCGGTCCGAGAACCGTGCAGCTCGAAGTAGAGTGCTGCAAGGCGTTCCATTTGCTTGAACGTACTCGCTCGAGCGTTTCATTTTCGTAAGTTCGAGCGTTCTGCTTTCGCTCTCGGAGGGATGATTCACAATTCAGAGCAAGGGCACAGACGGCTGCGTTTCGGAATAGGTAACACATCATGTGCAAAAGAGTTAGAAAATAAAATTTATTTTAAATTGAGTTGTCAAAAAATTAAAGATATATCTTTTCTTCGAACCTCTCCTGTTTTCATTAGAAAGTTTTCAGACACTGGTTGAAGTTTTTGTTGGATACGCAAATTTATATTATTATGTAAACGTTACCAATAATATGAGAAGTATCTACTCTTGTTCCACTAATAGATATTTTTTTTATTTCTTCCCTTCTTCATTTTTACTTATTTCATTAATTTTACTTATTAATCCGGATCATCTAGCCATATTACGTATTTACGTAGTAAAGAGAAATATTACAATGCTGCAGTAAAAATTGGCGACTTTTCCACAGAAAAACGTTTGTTCTGGGGCTTTGTTATGGAGAAAAGCTGACCATCCAGTGGTCATCGCCAGCGCAAAACAGTGAAGTCGATCTTATGCAAAATTGATATACTCCCATCGATCTAGCAGAACTCGAGGCTTTGCGAGTTTGAAAGGAATATTTCGATTGGGGAAGGGGGATTCTTTACACAAGGCTCCAACAACATATTCAACATTCTCTCAAAATGACTCCAAACTTTTTGATTAAACTTTTTCTTCGGACGCTTATAAATGGCGCAGGACTCATTCCCGTTTAAGTATCTGGATCCCAAAACGTTAGAAATATTGGGAGAATGTTTGCGCAATTGTAGCACTTCTGGTTCCACGTGGTGGTTGCGTGCGCCTGAGCGCGCGTGTGCGGTGCGCAGGTGGAGTGCCACCCGTACCTGACGCAGCGCACGCTGCGCGCCGCGTGCCGCGCGCGGGGCGTGACGGTGGTGGCGTACTCGCCGCTGGGCGCGCCCAACGCCGTGCGCCCGGCCACCACCGAGGCCGCGCAGGGCGCCCCGGCCGTGCTGCACGACCACCGCATCAAGGAGCTCGCCGCCAAGTACGGCAAGTCGCCCGCGCAGATCATCCTGCGCTACCTGGTGAGCTACGACCACAGTTTTCTTTTACCAACAGTTAAAGAGTAAGAGTTATTAATGAAACAAGTTTAGTTTTGATGTTTGAACCAACTGAGGTGGTTCATGGCATCCGCTGATGTCACTGCACTGCATCGGATCGGGAGGTCCTAGGATTCAAGTGCTGACGGTGGAAGTTGGGGTTTTAAACACCAACTTGATAGGTCGAATTCAGCTGCTGTCTGGAGGAGAATTCTTACTGCTGGCTGTTCTAATCGGTAATTTTTCGATCAACACCAGGCGATTCTCCGATCAACACCAGACGATTACCTAAGCAGTACTCTAACAAATGGACCACGGACTGCACGCGATCTTTCCTTACTCTTCCTGAACCTATCGTAACTCATTACTTACATTTACATGCCGTACACTACCACACATGCCAGGAGCTCTCCCGGCTGGGGCAATGCCCCACGGAAGGGATATTGCTGGATCAGTTATGGAATTAACACCACCAAAGAACGATAAAAGGCAGAAATGATAACTTGATTCAATTTGCAGTATCGTCGTTAGTCGTAGAAAAAGTACAGTATAAAACATCACGAAAATTGTACTAATACTCTCGTATGAAGATTACGACACTCGTTCGCTCTTCGCTCGTGCAATATAGCTCTTACTCGTGCCATATCTATTTTTTAAATCATTACATCAGGTTTTCGTAATACAGTATTATCTACGACGGACACATAGTTTTTAAAGATTTCATAATCTCTCAGTTACAGTATTTAAGCAACTCCGAGTGTGCGGATATCGGATCCGTCACTCACGGATAGATCACTTCCCGTAAACCAATCGAAACATATGAGGAGTCATTCGAAGCGTCTCGGTCTCCTGATGGGGAACTGATAATTTGTTTTCGGATCCGGCCATAAGCTTGAAAGAAATTTCCAAAACCGTGTTTTGGCGCTGCAATCTTAATGGAAATTAAACCAATACCACCTAAATAGATCTATGCAGGTGGCGTTGATTAAACTCTAATATCCAAATGCAATTTTCACTCCACGCGCTATCTTTCACGACGATGGCAACACTGATGTTGCTATCTTTAAGTGAACAATTGAATTACCATGTGATTCGCGCTGCAGATTTCATTTTAATTTTGATTCGAATTATCGTATATTTAAAAAGAAATTTCCGAAAACTTATGAACAGAATTGCCTCGGAACTTATTAAACTATAAGGATTTCAAGTGAATACGGAGAAAACAAAACTATGACTAATATTAGAGAATGAAAAACGTTCTTACGTTAGACTTCTCACTTTTACGATCTTACACAAGTGTGCAAATAGCGACTTTCAAATTAATGTAACTCACAAATATTCTTATTTAACTTACCGAATGTCTTATTCACATAAACATACAAAATAGTCGCCTTTTAATGTTTATGTAGATTCGCAGCAAAAACGATTAATAGAGCAATTGCAGATGTAGAAATCAATACAAATTAGACTGAATTTGTGTAGTTTTTATCTCTTCAAAAACATTTTATTCAGACTTTTTCAAATACAATTTCTAATACAATAGTTAATAATTAAAGAAGAATATATATAAAAAAGTTAACAAAAAGTTAAAGGTTCAAGAAGAGAGAGAGAGAAAAAAAGAGTTAATAGCTAAAGAAAAAGTTTAAAAGTTAAGGGAGAAAAAAAAGGAGGCATTTAATTTGGATCTGCAGTGTTCTGCTCCGTGAGTGACGAGTGTGGCGCCTGTGACGCGAGTGCTTCGCCGGTACTGCTGCTGCTGCTGCCGTTGGTGCGGTGATGGCGGGGGCACAGATCTTGTCAACAATCTCTCTGTAGTCGCGCGGGGCGAGGTAGGGCTTGGCCGTGTGGGCGAAGTAGCACGCCGCGCTCCCGAATCAAGTGTAGCTGTAAAGACGTTGCGACAGAATTTTCGGAAGAAATTGGGAATGATCTGCATATTTGCATTCAATATTTGTGCTAATGCAAGTGTGCTAGGAGCATTTTGTATGCATATTAACAAAAAATCGTAAAAAACGAAGATGTACTCAAATTTAACTATTCGCATCTTCAGTACCTACAACTATTCGTTACGGCGATTATAATTTTTAAATTGCAATATTACCAGTTCATATTCCGTGTGGAAGTAATACAAGGCCATTGCGTGTTGGAAACTTTTGAACGGGAGTATAACATTATCAGCTACTACGGTTCATTGGTTCAATGCCAGATACTAAAAGAATATATCTGAACAAAGCTAGTCATGAAAGAAATAAAGTATGAAAGAAATTTGCAACACATGAAACTATCTTTAAAACGTTTTCAGCGTTGAGGACGGTCACATTTTACTAGTACATTTTACTAGTTAAACACACTAATGCACATATAGAAATGTTCACTAAACAGGTCGTACCTCGTGACGAATGGCATCTAGAGGCGATAACTAAACGAACGAAACGGACTCTATAACCATTAGAATTGGCCAGATTGCTGAGAACGAGCACTTACTAAGCAGTCTTTAGTAAGTGTGACGGCACGAAACGTAAATCTCACCGAATGATTGTATCCGAGTCAATCCGTGCCAAATCCGAACACCGTTTTGACCTTAGGAGTTCGAAATTGATTGAAACTTCTTGAATGTGTTCTGAGAGTAACTAAAAGGGGCTTAAATGTTTTTTTTAGAATTTAACTTAATTATTTTGGAATTTATGCCACTTGAAATTCTCCGAAAAAGCGCGCACCAACGAATAAAAATGCTAATTTCTCCTGCCACATTATTCATACAGATCTTAGATTAGTCTCAAATAAAAGCTGAAACACAGTTATCTAAGACTATTTATAGTTGGATTTAATTGTTAAATAGCAATAATTCTGTAATTCTCAATAAATTATAAACATTTCAATTTCACAAATTTCGCAAAAATAAAATTTCATTTTAAATATACTGTTATATACTCAGTTTGATGAACTTCAAAAGTACAAACTTTCAAATTGGAATATTTATAAATATAAGCCAGATTTTCATGCAGCAAAACTCCCTACAGTAAAACATCAAAAGTGCAAAAACATGCAATAAAAAGATCAAGACTTTGCAATACGGTGTTATGTAGCCTAAAAAGTCCAGTTAATCCAGTTATCAACCTATTTTTGTATTTTGAATGAGATATTAAGGTGAATGAAATATAATAATTTCAGTGTTATTATAATTAACGTTTTAGATATTGTTTAAACAAATCATATTTGACATTTTATATATTATTCGCGCACAAAATTAAATTATCATAAAACAAAAAGTAAATACAAGAATTGAAAAATGCAAATATACCTTCATAAATCAAAAATTAATAAGATACCGAATAAATGTTCTTAATTGTTTTCATTATAATTTATAATTATGTACATTTTCAAATCATTTTCAGAGAAATCATTTTATCTTCTATCAAATAATATATGCTTCAGACAGGAAAAACTTTGTTCTGCATTTAATTCATACTTGTCTGTGTGCCGAACCTCACTCTGACGTACGTGACCGTTGCTAAAAGCGATCAAAAACTGCGTTCATTCTCTCTTGAACCTTCCAGGATAACGTCTGTTCCGAGAAATTCGATGAATTTGAAACACAGTGCAGCTTGTCGCCAAACTTCGCGCTCGGATGTAAGGTGAAATGTGACTCGCGCGTGCTGTCTCGTGTTGGGAAGTTTAACGAAGACTGACAAAACGGATGTGTGATCCGATTGGGAAAATAAACCCGAACATAGCGTTTGCTGTGCGTCCGCAACCAAGTGCCGCGGACCTATCCCTGCTGCAATAACTCAGAAATTTTAATTAGACAATACGCATCATGGAAGGTGTAGACGCTCAGGTTAAAGGGCAACAACATGCAGAACGGATACATATTAAACGGCACTGGGGTTTCACAGACCATCCAAATGCACTGCTGGGTGATGTCATAAACACCTTAAAACCTTCTTAAATGAAACCTTCAAACAAGATCAATTAAATCGAGACGATAATATAAATATATATTTTGTGCAATAAAACTATGAATCTTACAAATTCGTCCATTAAAATCCAAAAATACGCAATTTTCAGGCAGCATTACAAAAACTTGTAATATCGTGCAGTAATCCCTCAACCGTGCTAGTTTGTACAAAATAAAACACGTACTAAAATATAGTCCTTTTCACTATTCAAATTTCTGTCAAGGTTTCATCCAATTTCAAGTCAGCAAAGAAAAGATGGTAATCCGGACTTTATTTATAAATAACTTAAATGAAAAAAATATTAGTTGAACGTGTGCACAGCCACAAAGTGTACTGCGGGGTTGTTTTTAAAATTAGTACTAATTTGAACAGTGGAGATCGAAATGAAGTCTGCATAATCTTAAAACCTTTTTAAATGTCTAGGTACGACTACAGGGTATTTTTAAACCTGAAGCTTTGGAGAATTTCTTTTTCGTTTCTTATTGGTATTGGCTCTGAAAATCGAAGCCCTCATTCTGTCACCGGCGGAATCGGTGAGGGCAATTCGTACGTCTCTACCAGACGTAAACAAAGAGGCTCTTCTTCGAAATCTAGATGAGCGCCCTCATCAAGGTTCCTGCCAGAATATGTTGAACTTTTCTTGAGTTCGGTTTCGCTACAGCCGCGGCCGGACGAGATACGAGGGGAAGTCAATAATTATGTCGCAAAACGGAATTGAGGCAATAATAATCAAAGTAACTTTCTGACATTTATTTCACTTTTCCACATAATCACCCTGTACATTCAGGCTCTTATCCCATTTCATTACAAGTCCTTGAAATCTAGCAGAAAAGAAGTCCTTTCTTTGCTGTCGCAGCCAACATGTAATCTCACAAATTACGGCATCATCTGTATCAAAATGACGGCCACCCAAATGATTTTTTAGAGGCCCAAACAGATGAAAATTACTGGGGACTAAGTCAGGGCTGTACGGTGAATGTTCCAAGCGTTCCCAATGAAATGTCCGTAACAGCTCCTGCGTTGATCTTGTGTGTGTGAGAGCGGGCATTTTCATCCAGAAGGAATCACACTCTTTGACAGGAGTCCAGGTCACTTGCGGCGAATGGACTGTCGGAGTTCCCGCAGAGTGGTGCATTACGACGCAGCATTCACAGTTTCACCATGAGGATGGAATTTCTGCAGTATGACTCCCCGCATGTCTCAAAACACTGTGAGCAAAACCTTGCGGGTCGATGGAATCGTCTTGAACTTTTTTCTTATTGGGGAGGCGGTCTGTTTCCATTCCACAGACGAACGTTTGGATTCGGGTTGAAAGTAGTGAACCCAACACTCGTTCCCCGTAACAATTCGTGCCATGAAGTCCTCTCCTTCCTCTGTGTACCGAGTGAGATGCTGCAAGGACAAACCCATTCTGTTCAGTTTGTGTTGCTCAGTCAACTAACTTGCGCCCACCGTGCACAAACTTTACGAAACTGCAACTGCTCATGCACGATGTTCCATGCGGTTCCATGTGAACAGCATACAGCACAAACTAGGTCATCAATCGTCACACGCCGGTCATTACGTATGAGTTGATCCACACGCTGCAGTGTGGTTGCAGTTGATCCCTCCGCGGGACGACCAGGACACTCCCCATCTCTGATGCTTTTCCTTCCACGGTTAAACTTCTGGATCTGACTGAACTCAGCTTTTTGTGAGAAACATTTGTCACCATAGACGGGATGCATTTCACGATGCACTTCTTCTGTGGACAGTCCTTTGGCCCACAAAAAACGCACAACCGCACGCTGTTCTTCTCGTGTACACTCATGCAACACATGTGCCATCGTCACTAACAGCCTCGGACTGACTGAGTGCCTGCGAGATGGCGTACGACAAGCACATATATGCTGCCATCTGCTGGCGAAACTTGCGCGCGAAATGTCAAATGGTACGGCATACATGTTTGCGACGTGTTTATTGACTTGCCTACGTACATACTGCGCTGTCCGATAGATCCAATTTTATTTGTAATGATGGGCTATTTACAGTAAGTATAAACTATGTTTACAGCAGGTTTTACTTAATTTGTGTTGGACAGTTAACACAATGAGTAATATTAAACACCCAAGACATGACTCAAATTTTAATACATTTAATCTCAAAACGTTTATGACGTTTTTGACAATGATGACCAGAAAAAAGAATGTGACTTATTGAAATACCGGTATGAAAAAGTGAAACTAATTATACAAAAATACACTTTCATGGATCTATTATTTTATTAACTTTTGTAAAATGAACTTCAAGTACTACTTCTACAATATCAACTAATCTTTCTCAACATTCTTATTTTAATGGTAAATAGACTGAGTTCATTTGACTTCATACGGCGCGAACCTAGATGCCTCTGTCCTCCACATACCGGATGTTCGATTGGGAAAGTTAATTTATTGCAACTGTATTTATGCATGTGTCATTCTGAAATTTTGCACAATCATACAATAAAAGTTAGGAAATTTAGTGATTATTTTTTATATTTAAAAATGTTTTTGCGAACTTAAAATAATTAAAGTTTAAATTTAAAAAGTGAAGAAAAATAAACTATTTCAATTTGTGTATAATTTTAGTGCAAATATAATAAAAAGTCGTGTAATAGTCTACAAAATAAAGAATGTTTAAGAGTGTTTGAATTCTTTAGTTTTTTAATAAAGGAGATATGTGTACCCGCTCTAGTTTGTAATTTTTACTTTCTGGCCTTACGAATATTTCGTAAGAAGAGAAAGTTATATAATCGTGCGCCGAAAAACGGCGAATTTTCGCTAGACAAACTCTTGTCGCTGGGGTCTGGTAAAGAAAAAGTGGACAAATTCTGTCGCTAAATTTAGAAAACAATCCTCTAACTCGTAATGTACTCAAAATCCATGTTTTGTTGCTTTTTGATATTGAAAAATCGATTGACGGCAAAACTTCCGTCTGTCTGTCTGTCTGTCCGTCTATCCCTCTGTTTGTTTGTCTGCGGTCAACGCTAGCGCCTAAACCGTTCAGTCAATTTTCTGCAAAATTGATATTCCCCAATCCATTTAGCTGATGTCGAGGCTCCTGGAATTTGAAACGGATATTTTAACTTTGGAGGATACTGTACATGAAGCCGTTGGACATTTTTAAAGTTTTTAAAAAATGGCTCCAAAGTTTTTTGTTTAAATTTTGTTGTTGAATAGTGTGGAGTACGTTTAAGAGAATGATGCAGGTATCATTTTTGTTCATATCCCCAATTTTTCGAAAATTGCAAAAAACAATTTTAAAACTACAAAACTGTAGAAGAGATCTTTGCCTGAGACAGTCTGAAGTACAAAATTAGTTCTTTAAAAAATGTTCTGTACAATTTTCTGAAAAACGAGTAATTTTTGCGTAATTTGCGCTGGAAATTTGCGAAAAAACTTCTCAAAAACCGCTCCAAATTTTTCTTTAATTTTTCTCTACGTGTGTAATAAGGGACGGCAAATAAATAAATAAACTAGTGGTGCTATAGAATGGCACAGACTTTTTCTCAGAACTTAGTTTTCTAATCTCTATAGTCTGAACTAGTTTTTCTGTTACGAGTGATTACGAATGATGAAAGATAGCTTCTTTGGGCACCCAAAGAACATTTTGTTTTACATTCTCTGGATTTTTTCGGCTTCCTAATGCTAGAGATGAAACCGCCATATACTTATTACTATTATGTAAGTGTAAATACCACGCATAGCCAAGGTGGTCCCAGTCGCTAAATAAGGAGCACGGGCTCAGCTCTTCCGAGGGAAGCTTCGCTGGTTCGAGTCCTGGTCAGGGAATATTATTTGTCAAAATGAACTGTCGCAAGAAATAATTGAGAATTCTAGAAACTTTATTGAAAACCTTGTGAAGCCATTCGAATCACAAATATTGATAATTACGATACATGAGCTGAAAGTATAATTTTCGAATTTTCAACCTTTTAACAATTTTTCACATCCCTTCTTGGATTTGTAAAACGTATATATATCACCATATCAATTGTTTTCCTGTCATGCATTTACCATTTTATGGCTCTGTTCGACCCATACGGTGCTAGTGGGGCATAGTGGTATAAGTGCCGGCACGTTAACGTTGAGGATTTGATTTCGGGTCTAGGAACGGAAAAATATGATGGTTGAAAACACTTCTGCTGTTTGTAGAAGTATAATATTGCATTTAGAAACAGTGCGATATGCTTTGGTAGCGTCACTAGTTTAATTTGAATTTCAATAAGAAAGCAAAGAATATATGTGCTGGAGTTTTTTATACCATGCCCCAAATTATTATATGACGAAGTTTTCCTGTTCTTAATATTCTAAAATTAATATTTCCGTTCTACCATCAGGAAACCAAAAACTTAAGAAAATTTTGAAAAAATGTAATTTGGGCGGCGATAGATAGCAGCTGGCACGAGTATGTGGTAATTCCGAATATCTAGCCCACACCCAAGGAAATAGAAACCTAATACGGTAAAGTCTGTGCCATTCTATAGCACAACTAGTTTCTGACTTGTTTCGGTTTTTTCTCAATAGCTCTTTAACCTTAATTGTATAGAAAAATGTTTCAAATGAATTTTAAAAGTGATAAAATTTCGTACAACTTTTCTGTAAAACATTTTTTTTCAAACCAAGTACTAAACAAGCTACAGATTTTCGAAAAAACGCTATTTTTCAATTATCAAAAATGTGTGCAAACATCCATATGTTTGTGAGATTATAATCAACATATAATAAATTTAATAGTTATTATATCATTTATCATAATACTATCATTTATCTCATCGCCGGTGTAAACATTGTCTCATAAATGTACCCATTGCCAAAAAAATATTAATATACCAAAAAATTGTTGGATATGTGTGTGTTCGTGTTCCAGCTTAACTCTTCAACGCGGGAACAATGTCATTTCAACAAAACATGGTCTACATTATTACTGGGCAATTAAAATGGGAAAAAGAATACAGTGGGGGCAAGACACTCCTGGAGGTGTGGGTGGGAAAGGAGTGACATTTACAACAAATTCATCATGCAACCCGCAATACAAACGACTCTCCTTTGCGGACTACAGTCACCCTTCGTATTACTTACATGACTTACTTCGTACGCAGTAAAGGGAAAGTATTGGAACGTACCTGGTGTATTAACTCTAAGGGCCTGAGTTCAAATATCGGCACGGAGGAAACAGTTTTGCTGGTTGGAAACTGTTTTCCGGGTTCATGTAGTTTCGTAATATTAAGTAGACATTAAAAATAATGAGAAAGTATGCGTTGTAGTACCTCTAGTATCATCTTCGTTCTTTGCTTGTTTTCCAGTTTGTCAAAGCTTGTTCCCATCGTACTTTCTCGTTCTTCTGCTACAATACTTTCTTCTTTTCACTACATTATTCGTAGGCGTGTATACACCATGTAATGCGCACCAAGCTGGCGTATTGGACGAGACAATAAAGGCTGTTTAATAGATGATTGTGATAAATAACCCCCCTCCCCGGCAACGCCGGATTTTCACTCGATAAAATATAAATGGGGAATATATGCATTACCTCGGCAGTGCAATGCGGATAAGTGCGATTATTTCTAATTCTAGAATAAGCCAGGTAATGCTTACGTTATCGAAAATTAGGAGATAAATTTAATGTAGGAATCGTTCTCTATGTCTCTTATTCAAGAGCCACATTCAATTAATTATTGTCTACAATATAAAAATAGAATGTTTCGATGGCTTCCTCTTGGGCAATTTTGAACGATAAATGAAATGATATTTCCAGCCTCGTCAGTTTCAAGGGAATTGCCACATGCATTCTCAGAACTTTGCCAAGAGAAGAGCACTTCAGTCCAGATTTTCTGCAGCTACATGCCTCATCATGCCATTTGATTATATGAAGTGAGAGTTACATTTCATATTATTTTAATTATTCACATGTGTGCTAGACGACCAGCACAAATCCTAAGGAATGGTTTGTCTTCCCAATCTTTACTTTATGGTAGCTGCGACATTCATATTAGCGGGCTGCCTCAAATGTAGATAATAGTGTTTACACCGACGATGAGACATGCGTTTTCCTGCGTGTCTTCTGTATAGAAGGTGCGTCTATTTTATATAGTTTGCCTATAATCTGACACTGGTAAAAAATTTAATAGTTGGATCAGAATAAATGAAGAGTGACATGAGGAGCGTATCGCATTGCTGACGGCGTTTCGTTGATACTGGCACCTGCCAAATTGTTAGAAAGCATACCACATTGTTAGAAAGAACTCCAACCATGAATAGATGGTTGAGAAAAAAAAAACACTTTATTGACAAAAGTATTTGCATTTACACACCTTCAATATAATGGTCACCGTTACTGATGACCTTTTGTCAAATGTTAGGAAGGCGTCGTACACCATCTGCGCGTCTATTTCTGTTTATGTTCCATATTGACCGCTCTAAAGCATGAAACATTTCTTCTATGGTATTGTACCGGGTTCTTCGCAGGGGGTTATTTCATTTTGCTGAAGAGATCATAATCAATGTGGATTCGGGTGATTAAGGTGGATGTTTCAGAATCTCCCATTGCCAGCGGCGATAGAGTTCTCCACGTGGGGTCGTCCTATACGAGAGTTATCCTTCACTCTGCCTAGTCTAAACGCTTTAACCCATCGAGCGACCGTGGAGTGTGGCAACTCTGTATCACCATATGCTTTATGCAGTCCCTGGAAAGTCTTGCTTACTCCGACCTCATGTCATTTCAGATTTAAGACACGAACGTTGCTTTACCTTTGAAGACACAGCAATAGGGCGTTTGCTCGATTGCTATGAACTTCAACGATTTACACATTGCAGTAGACTGACAGAAAACTGTTCCCGCTTGCTGCACATACTCTTCTAATAATCCTTCCTTTTGTCACGACAGATGGCACGCCGACTCACCGGCTTTAATTTATTTCAATATTCTCATTACTTTTTATCCAACTGATGTATTAAAGCTACCTATTAAACTTTTTTCAATGCAAAATCATAGGTTTTTGATTCTTCTGTATTTCTTTTTATAAATAAACCACCTACATAATCATGAATAAAATTTCAAATCCAATAGTCACTTTTTAAAATGTACCTTCAAAAATATTTTAAAATTTTTGTAACATTTAATAAATATAACGTTAAAAGTGGTAAAAATGGTGGGTCAAGAAAATACGGGGAGAGATAACACCTGAATGTGTTAATGCGCAGCCCAGTAGGTGAGCAGCGTTTGTTGCAATATACCACTAGTTGCATTATAAAAAGGGATAGATAAGATAGTCTTAAAGATATTGAATATAATGTTATAAATGCGACAGGTATGATGTGTAGTTACGACTACTATATCAATATTTCGTCTCTTCGCTCACCGTCGTCATTTTAATCTTTCATCAAGTTTTTATTTCATTATCATTTTGTAACACTGCACTCATTTCCTCCTAATATTAATACCAAAATTTGGTCAAGAAAAATATGTGGGAGTAACCATATGGAAAACCTGATAATGAAGACTTAAAATAGACGATAACGTTATCAGTAAAATATTGATAGAGATAAGAGTGAGCTGTTGTTATTGTCTAATTTTTTGAGCTTGGTCAAACAATGGTCAAAACTACCTTACCGACATGCCCTCTCCCTACTTACGAAATCCTTGAATGGGTGACGTTCGGCATTAAGCGTAGAAAATATTTCTATATCATGTGATTTTATATTATTATTTTTCTTAATATTTCATTTATATTTCAAACATACTAGGTTGTAATAACATACGTGCGCTAGTTTATTGCGTGATGTTATTTTATTATGAAATTTGAATGTATGTAGTTAGTATTCAAAGCATGTCTAATGCATTAGGTACCGTGGTTTAATTTTGATACTAAAACTACTACGTACTAAGTACCTTCCCAACGGCATGTAAGGGAATTCACCCCCTCCCGTAATACTTTGGTCACCACAAAATCAAATAGTATTTTATAGTTTTGAATTTCGTGTAATTGAATGCCAAATAGTTAATTGCTTTGAGAAGGAATAATGAAATGACATTGTACATTATATTATGTATTAGTTTAAACAGTAGTACTATCCCCCTGAAAAAAAATCGTTTTCATCTCTGGACTGACGGTGTAGAATGAAAGTAATGAGTAGAGTCCGGAAGTTTGGCAAAATGCCTTTTAATTATTTGATAACTTTTAACAATAGACATCACTTAATTGTACTTCTGCAGTTGTTTTAGTAGATTTTCATTTTGCCTTTTTTGCGTATTTTAGCTTCTGAAGCCTATTTTTCGCATTTTGCCTTATTTGTTCCTTTTATACCGTACCTGTACCATTTTCTTCATTTTTCGTCATTATTTTCCTTTTTTCCTCCTGGTACCAATCTCTGTCAAGATGGAAACATAGTGCAAGCCTGGAAAACATAAATGTACGGTCGTGTATTGTCTTTCTGTGGACGCTGAGGCTCTAGTCTAGTGTTAAAAATCTGAAAAGGAATGGAAGAATGTGAAGATTTTTGTCAATGCTTAAAGGGTTGCTCCCTCACGCGAAATCTCATCCTCTGTTTACGTACGGCGGGCGCCGGATCCCTTTTTGAGGACAGAGCTGTCTGTACATGATATACCCTTCTCAATTCCTTCTTGTTCTCTCTTCCCTTCTGGCGATTACACAAACGAAATCTACAATTCCGTTTTCACTGAGACCATTTCAAGATACAAATGGAAGTCCACAAGGACATTTCGTAGAGATAGCGTAGCGTGTAAAATAAATTCGTTATAACGGATGGTTATGTGTAATTTAAATTTAAAGATAAAATAAAATTGTGAATTATTTTCCTTATTAATTTTTTAAACTAATAATTATTAAATTTTTGATATTTCTTTTCCCCCCTCTTTATCCAAAATACATGCCTTTTTGCATGCTTATTTTAGTAAATATATATGCCTTTTACCTGCCTATTTTAGGTAAATGCCTGAACTTACGAGCTCTAGTAATGAGTATTCGATTTCAAATTTAGTCATATTGAATACTGAAAAATATTTGGTCAGTGAAGTTTCTAGACTCGCGTCTCCGTTGCTTCGTCCTTCGGGCCTCTTCTCGGCCACTCTTTTTGGATGGTTCTGAAGGCAGAGGGAAACCTTTCTCCGCCACTTCTTTGTTTGGTCACGAAACCCCGGGAACTGACAGCTCCGCCGCGCCGCCGAAGTCGCCGCGCCGAGGGCGTCGTGTTACCGCGTCGACGGCGTCAGGCAGCGCCAGCTGTCGCCCGGGGAAGCAGGAAGGCGACGGGGGCGGAGGGGGCGGAGGAGGGGAATCGCGAGTGTCGCCGTGGCGAATCCCGCGTCGGAAGCGCAGTGCGAACGCCCTTCCCCTCCCCGCTGGTTTCCGGGCGCGGGGCCAGGGGGGGGGCGGCGGCGCCGCCGGTGCAATGGGCGGCGGAGTCGCGGCCTCCGCCCGCTGACCGAGGAGGCACATCGATCGCCAGCGCAGGTGATTTGACTGATTGGCTGGCGCCGCCTGCTGGGATGGAGAAAAGGTGAACGAGCGGGGCGCGTTCGAATGGCCTCGCAGGGTGCCACCTGTGGCGGAGCTGCCAGTGCCACCTCTGGCAAATTTATCCCTTTCGAATTCTGGTCAGCCCAAGAGATATGTCTGCGATGGGAACGGTGTATCTTGGAAAATCATCAAAAGTACTATGTTAACATTGTACGTACTCATTAATTAATATATAATGTCAATAAGCCTTTTAAAATTGTTCAGAATTTAAGCATTTCCCACGAACACTAAAAATAACAGGTTACTTTTCATATTCTTAAAACAATAAATCACGTTAATTTTCATAAAAAGTATATTGACTTCATACATAACATGCAGAATGGTAGAAGCGGGGAGAAGGGAGAAGAAGAAAGAGTTGTCGGGGGAAGAAAGAACACTTTGGAGCAAATAGGAAAAATATTGACCACGAAGAAGGGCAAAAGACGACGTTCCAAGTTACCGCGGGAAGTCTAACCAGTAGGAGCTCTGCGATATTCACACTACGAAGACGTTCAAAGTATTGTCATCGTTCCAAGAAGTCTATTACGCATTTTATTTATCAGGTTTTAAAAACCTCGCATCATAAAGTGTATCTAACGCTTTTGTTAAGAATAATGAGACAAGTATTATTTCTCTTTTAATGAAATAGTATTACAATTCGCGAAGTACAAGAAGTTTATAGTACTATTCTTCTATTGGATATCTTTAATTTTTCTTCAAAATATTTCTGCAGATTGCTCTGAGGTCTTTAAAATTAAAATTTGGCTAGCTTTTGTTATCCCAGTTTTCTTCCAATCAATTAAATGCTACAGTTTCCTTAAAATAAAATTAGATGTATAAATTTAATTCAATCAAATGGCCACTAGACATACTAAAGCCCATTCAATTCTTAAATTGTTTCTGCGTATCTACCAAATTTAGTCATTGTGTATCGATGATCAAATCCCCCTCACTTCACGTGGAATTTCCTCCATGTGGTGGACAAATTGGTTTTGTGACAGGTTTTCAAGAGGCTCTCCAGTTTCCTGTACCTCTCGATTCAATACTCACATCTCCGTTTTTAGTACTGAACACATATCGACAACACTTTGTCACTTTTATTATCATATCGAGCAGCGAGCAGTCCTGGGGAGGTTCAACAACAGTCGCTATGAGATTGGATGCGCAACTACAGCTGTGTTTCAGCGACACTCATCGTAATTTCTAGACAGGAAAAACGAACAAATAGCCAATATAATTATAGCCTTGATACCATTCTAAAAATGAACGCATCGGACAAAAATATTTAATTTTAATTACAATCTGGAGAACGAAACCCTCTGATGGCTTGAGTTCTAGACATTTATTTTCTTGAAATATTTTAATCCATTCGGATGTGGTTTCTGTTCCGCTCACGTTGGTGTATTTATCAGGGCGAGAATTTCACGCCCTCCCCCTCCTAATGGGGGGGGGGGGCGATGGAAATAAAAATAATATCGCAACCCGTCCACTCGGTCAGAGTCGCAATTGATCCGTGATTCGTTGTAAAAGGTTCTGTGCGTAGGTTGCTGTGGATATTGTGAAGGTTCTAATTTCTCTTTGCCCTTTATTAAATTAATTTCATTAAAAAATAGAATCATCACATTTTATTTAAAAGGGTCGATGATTCGACGGCATACACCGTTGATCTGAAAAATGGCAACTTACCGTTTAATTATATTGACCAAAAACAATTCCAAAATTTCAAAATAAAATGATAATGTTTATTACAATAACTGTAAATTAAACAATAATAACAACAACAAAAATAAAAATGAACTTTACACAAACAACTAAAGAAAAACTTTACAGTCTGTTCGTATTTTCAATGTACGTCTTCCTGCTCTTTTGCACAAATCGTCAAACATATTTCGTATTTCTCAAATCTTCCAGCTCCTCCAAGGCATACATTCGGCAATCAAATAACTCAGCCCTTACTTA
Organism: Acheta domesticus; assembly: GCA_031308135.1. Classification (NCBI taxonomy): domain Eukaryota; kingdom Metazoa; phylum Arthropoda; class Insecta; order Orthoptera; family Gryllidae; genus Acheta; species Acheta domesticus. The sequence goes on from JAHLJT010008756.1 coordinate 102,383,920, forward strand.
TGACTGAACGTCTCTCATTCCATCAAAACTTTTCAATCGTCCACCAGACCATATATCACTCTCCGTTCAACAAGACGTTCATTCTCTTTCTGGTTGTTGATTTTCCTCTTCTTAAGGGGAGACCCTACTGAGTTTTTAGACCAAAATAGGTCCAAACACCGAAATTGAAGTTTATGGCCTACCCATTAGCCCATCATGTGGGGCATACGGGAATACAAAATTTTTACATGTGCGGCCATTTTTAAATGACCTGCGGGGTCTTTTTACTGACACCTCCGCAGCCCCTTTAATCGGTTACGCCCCCTTTCTCTAGAAAATATGCCTTTTTTACTGTTCCTTGCTCCTTTTAGTTCGTACTTTGCGGACAAACTGTTGTTGCGAGATTTGTGCAGCACTCTAACACCATTATTGTTAACTATACGGTCTTTGTTGTCATGGAAATCAAGTTAAATATATTTCTTTCACATAAATATAGCCCTGAGCTTTGTTTTAGTAATCAAAATAATAATATCTCTACAAATATTTTATTTTTAATTATGAAAGATAAAATTAATGATAATATTTATCAACAAACATTTGTGTGATTAAATAATTTCGAATTTGGGTTCAGCACGTGCTGACCAGTTGGTCAATGTTTGTTTACAAATGGTTGATGTGTTTGAGTAGTAATTTGAATGTAGTGTTTCTAAGGCTATGTAATTCTTAGGTAATTTGTAAATGTGACATTTTTACAACTAGTTAAACGAAGCATTCTTTGTCAAGCCGGTGGCGTAAATCAAAAAGTCGAAATAGGAAAACGAGGAAATGTTGTGTTGCAAACTTTCAAAAGCTTTGGAGTAGGATAGCAACTGAACTAAAAAATTCAGAAAATGTTGCATGTCCTTCTTGCAAATGCTTTGGGTGAGTTTAATATATGCTCACTTGCTTGCCTTAAACTCAAAATGATCATGAATGAGAGAGAACTGTGTGAGAGCACAATTAGGATCAGTGCCCACCATGACCAAATGAGTAAAAAGAACTGCAGTATGAAAGGAAAAGATGAACAAAAATTGCTAGAAAGAAAGAAATCATGACCAAAACTGTTATAGGGAAAAGAAAGAAGGCCAAGGAAGAAGATGTATGAGGTGCTAAGAAATTCTAATGCAAAAGTATGATTGTATATTTGGTGTATGAATAAATTAGTCGTTTTCTCCAAATTACATTTTTCAATATTCAAAATGTTCCATGCGCATTGTATATATTCAGATTGGCTTCAAATTTTGCAGACAAATAAAACACATTACTGTTTTCAATAGTTGGTATTTATTTAGAAATATAACTAAAAGTACAAAAGATATTTTAGATTAAAGATGAAAAAATAATGAAAACTGAAAAATAAAAATCTCACAAAATGAAAATATTTTTCATTCTGCAACCAATAGCAACTTCTGAAAACTAATTCCAATTATTATTTACTAGCTTACTGTGCTTATTACAAAAAATATTCAAGATGATATCTCAAGAATTTATGCACTTGGAACATTTTTTATATTTTGTTATTTTTTTCGAATAAATGTCTATAAATCCAATATTTTTTCAACCAAAATGGTTCAAAATTTGAAATAACATTTATTTTAATGTATATAAATCCCATATAAAATATTGTAAAAATTGATCCAAAATTGCCAAAAATCATAAATTCAGTAGGGTCTCCCCTTAAGCAATCCATCTGTTGCCTTGGTGTTACATATATCAGCGTCAGGCGGACGTGCGCACACAAGAATACCTTTTGTATAAATATACGTTCCGTGACATTCTGACTCTTTACAATATGATCAAGGAAATCACTGATACTACCGATCAGAGAAGTCTACCGACGAACGCCGGGGCACTAATCCAATAGGAAACACAGATGATCGCAATATCTAACAAATTTTTGGCCCCTGCTTGAGATTACAATTGAGCCATCGACGGTCTCAAATGTCACGTTGCCGCAAAAATCGTGTCTACGAACAAAGTTGTTCGTGGTATATTTGTACGTCATATTTCGCAGTTTATGAACTATGAATTTCACTATTATTTTTTTGAAGACGTGGATCAGTTAATCAAAGACTATCTCAGATATTGAATATTTTTATTTTTACAATGATTTCATTTCGTCAATCATAAGTTGACGTTGAAAATGTAACTAATTTTAAACACATATAAGTGTTATCTAAATATAAGTGTCATAATCATGTTAATCTAAATTGTTGACATATTCGTATAATTTAATAACCAGCTCTGAAGTCAACACATGATTGGCAAAATGGAATCAATGTAAAAATACGAGTAATAATATTCGACAGCTGAGATAATTGTTGCTTTACTGCTTCACAAGGTCATTTCGTCTTAAAAACTAGCGGAAACGCGCGGCATACCGAAACTTTTCCTCCGCTTAGAGTTATTGCTCAACAATTACCCTGATACTACATTATACATACAATTACTCTGGAATAGTAACTCGCCCTCTGATCTACTACCAATACAAGCAAAAGGAGTGCTCAACAAAACCTGCGCATAGTGTAGCTACATTTATGTCTAGAAGCCAATCAAGGGGCCATTTCAGCATTTGCTCAATGGATCAGGGAATCTGTACAAAAACCTGATCGAGATGGGGATCATTAACCCGGAAGCTGACAATAAGCGTTACAATGCTTTCAACCAATGAACGTTACACAAGAGGCCAACACCATTACAGTTTCGGTGGTAATATCCTCTATACGCTACTATACCATCTCACACCAAGCAGCTATTTGCAGCCGTTAGAGATCTTGAGTTATGTAGCGCCAGAAGGCGCGACCAAAGACCCACTCTTCGGCTCTGGGATCACGACGCTGTGCTTTCTTTCTGCCCTACACTTCTCCATTAAAGGGCACGTGCACAAGCTTGCGCGCGAGGTTCATTTAAATGGGCTTGAAAGAAAAGAATCACAATTGTAAAAATCACGATTTTTTTCACTAAAATAGTTTAAATTCCGGACGCTTTTATGAGTAAAACAATCTTAAAAAATATTTAACCAACAATCTTCTAGAATACAATATTTATGAACAACCATATTTTCTAATAACTTTAACCTTCATTCCTGTAAAATACGCGTGCATATTTCTGCGCTTGTGCAAGCTTTCTTCCAAACCGGCACTAAAATGAATGTTCTGTTTTATTAAGATTCTTTGTGATAGGCAGGAGCATTGCACCTCCCTCACGGCAACGACTTGCTGCTGCAGGTGCAGAGCGGCATGGCGGCTATCCCGAAGTCCACCAATCCCACGCGCCTGCGCGAGAACCTGGACATCTACGACTTCGAGCTGGCGCCCGCGGAGCTGCAGTTCATCGACTCCTTCAACTGCGGCGTGCGCGCCTACCCGCTGCTGGAGTGAGTGCGCCAATGTTATGATCGATGTTTATTTCATGCAATAATAATAGAGTTAGTAAATGTTTAATTAATTTTATTGCTGATTAGAAGTCAATTATTTGCATTCGTATATTGTGTGGTAAGGTTTATGGTGGTATGATTAAGTTATATTTATTTGATTATTAATATATTGAGGCTTCAAAATGTTATAATATACTAGGATTAGATTTCCTGTTATGAATTATGTAAAGCGCAGGCGAATGAGGGCTTGACAGGACGCGACTCGAAGTCCCTTGGTGCTCAACAAGACCTTATTCACGAAAAAACGAGTTTTTTCTCAACGGTTCTATTTGTTTTTTGGGTTGATGGTTTCGAATTTGAGGTTTACCTCCTCGAAAAATGAAAGACTTCTCGAAGAAAATTCCAAAAAACCCTAAATTTTTTGCACTTTTTCCAGTTTTTCCCCTGTATCTTAGAACTGTGTGATTTATCGAAATGATCTTTCTATAGAAAATTGAAGCAAAAAAACTTTCCTAAATGATAATATATTAACTTCAATTTTTCGAAAATTCTTTTAGACGCTAGAGCGCGCTGATAAACAGCGTTCATGTTTCACTACAAAGAGGTTGAAAACTACTGTGACGAATGAATTATTGTTACATGATTAACGCTCTGTTATTCGCGTAATCAGTAGGAATGTGTTTACTCGCGCGGGGTATTTGTAAACCCCAGTTTTTGATAACTAAAATGTGAGGAAACGAGAAAAAAGAGAAGAGACAATACGTTCTGTACAATGCAATACTTTAATATAATATTTTTATCCACAATTTGTTTTGTCATGCACCAAAATATGGTGCAAAAGAAAATAATAAAACTAAAGAGGAAAGTTTAGGTATGAAACAATAATATATGAACAGAAATATAGGGTAAGTTCATAAATATTAGGATAAAATAGATTAAGTTTTAGCATAAAAGAAATAAAGCATCTTTACAAAACGTCACGACGGTCAGTATTCGCGAGATATATCCAACCATTCCCAATCATTAAAATCCTCATTATTGCTCATTATTACCAGATTATTTTATTATTAATTTGCTCATTACCTCATGTAGTACAATGCCATTCTTAGAATGATGCATAGAGAGTCCCCAAATAAATGTCATACATGGGATCTAATGTTAATTTGTCTATGAACATGTGGGAAATTTCATTTTATTTTTTATTATTATCAGCATGAATTGCTGAGAAGAAGTTTCAGCCACTGCTGAGCGACACTACATAATGCAGATTATTAATCCTGAAGACCTCGGACTCCCTGAAGAAGCTCCCTCCATTTGGCGAAGTTACACATGTGACCTTTTGACACTGATAGGCAACTTCTCATGCACTGGTGTTTGAGCCCTTCTTGCCTCCACTTGGTTGTAAAATTACGTAATATTACAAAATAACTACACATCGGAAATATTACGCCTGTATTCTGATTCTACATTGCGATCACCTTAAACCTTCAAATATTGTAACTATAGAGTCTTTAACTACTCCTTCTACATAATAGAAGAGCTCATTCCTAAAAGTGACGTGTCACCCATTTCGTTTGATTTCTAATTTTACATATACATATATTATTAAGATATTACTCCAACATGCTGAGAAATATTGTGTTGAAAAATTGCGTTTCTCCCGTATTCGAAAACCGTTTAATCCTGTTTTGAGCTATATTTACACTTCCTCAAAATAGTATTTATTGGAAGTAGGGCACATTCAATTCCGACTAACAAAGAGGAAACTGAGCGCAAATTGTTTTTTCTTTTCTTTTTCTTTTTTCCAGGGTGCAGCACGACGTGAACTACCCCTTCCACATCGAGTGAAGAGGCAGGGCGCCCGCCCCGCGCCTTCCCGCCGACCGCTGGCCCTCACGCGTTCTCACCACGTCCCTCGTGCACGTGTTGCCTCCCCTGCCCGCAGCACCGCGCACCTTTCTCCAATCGTTTGGCCCCTGACGAGTCCATTGTCTTCCTGTCGTGCCACTAGTCCTTAGATGAATGCGAAGGTCCTCGAACCTCTACGTAGAATTGAATGGTATAGTCTGTTTTATCACTATCCACTATCAATGTTCAGTGTCCACTTAGCACTATCAATGATCAATTTTAACATCCTATCTTTTCTCTGTTCTCTGCTCCCACACTTTCCACAATAACGAGCTTTGAGCTCTGAAATCCAATTGTAACTATGTTGTGTGCTTGCTTTGTCACGCTGATCTCACAATAAAATGCAGATCCTATAATGGTTTATTTCTTTTGAAACCTCAGGACCTCCTTTCATGAAATTTCCAATTATTTACCTTAAAATGGAGTAAAGCTGTACTTACACCTCTTTCTTTCCAGTAATTATTAATTAAAAATGGACAAAAACGACACAAAGGTTTTTATGATCTTCGAGAAGATAGATTTTTAATTTCATTTTACAGCTGCGTAATAAAAAACGTCTTTGAAGTACATGGTAATGCCGCGCGTTCGTGTGAACTGCCATCTAGGGTTCCAACAGGTGTCATCATTATCTCCTAACGAGAATCGCCTGAGTCTTTGGTGCGTGGGGCGCATGCTCAGAATTCTCTTCCAAATCTGCTTCCTAGCCTACCCTTTTGTAGCCATTTTATCACACCTCTCATTTTCTCCTCATTGTTATACCCCCTCCCGTATCCTGGTTCCAGTTGCTTCTGACATTCTCAGATTGCCAGTATAATTTAGTTACTGAGATTCAAATCTCAACATCAATGAACTCGGGAACATATTTACATTATTATTTTTTACAGCGAACTGATGTCCTTTTATGGATTTTTTTACATGGATTTCAAAGATACAGTGCTACATCCTAGAATACAAACTCAAAAATTCATTATGTTCGTTAGAGTCGCAAAGAAAAACGGATAAGGTAGGCAGAGCTCACATTTTCGATTTACATTCAATACACTGCCGAAATGTTACAAAGAAAATCTAAACTATTATTGTTCATTCTGAAACATGTTCAATTTCCTATTTTTTTTCATTATTTCACATTAATATTTTTTCCTCGTAATGGTAATTATATTGACTTTTACCTTTATGATGCAAGTAATTTATTTCCCAACAGCGACCATTACGTTGATAATAAACATGCCGAATTGTTGAATCCCTTTATCACTAGTACTGTACCTTCGGGATTACAAGTCGGGATTTACAAGATTTTGTAGTTTCACAGACTGTCGTAAAATGGGGCAAAGGGTGCACAGATGCTACAAAAAGATCGATGATGCTTGTCAGCCAGAGGAGTGTCTAGGCGAGAATGGGTTCTCACCGGACACTTGAAGGTTACTGCGTGACCATTTAGTAGCAGCCGTGACGCCTCTCGGCGCAGTTAGCGTGGGCCACGAACTGAACCCTGTGGAACCCCCGTACTTCGAAGCTCCCCTTCGCCTGACGTGGAGGCATGCGGCGCCGCCGCGTTCCGCTCCGCCCCGCCCCACCCTACCCCAGTCACTGCCCGCGCCAGTCGCCGCCTCCACCTGCGCCAGCGCCGTCGCCGCCGGAGAGGTGTTCGTGCAAAGACGCTGACGCCGGCGCGGCGCCGCGACGCCCGTAGAGCGGCGGCAGCCGCCGGTCGGATGCGGCGCCTCTCGCGAGCTGGCACCGCCCCCGCCCCCGCCTCCGCCCCCGCCTGCGCTCCGTGGGCGCCTCGGAGGTGTGCGCCCCCGGCCCCCGCGCCGATCCATACGTCTCGCACGGCAGACAGCCACCAAGGCGCGTCCGCCCCCGCCGCCGGCGACCCCGTTTCCGCCGCCCCCGCGAAGGGCCTTTTGCGGCGCCCGCGGGCCTTTGATGAGGCCCTGAGAGCCCCTCGCGCCCCATCCATCACGCTCCGTAGGCGCCGGCCTCCGGGGCCTTGACTGCGCCGAACGTGCGTAAAGCGCCTCTTTCGCGAGCCTCAACTCTCGCTTTTTGATTTCATCCTTGTACCGTCATTAATTAATGCATTTTAATAGAGCGACCCGTTGTGTAGCACCCACCTCACAAACTTTTCACTTCGTGGTACCGTTCACAGACCTGCAATTCATTCCCGGGGTTCAAAATATGGTTAATACATGTGACAGTATTATAGTGGACAGACCTTCCGGCAGATTATCCGTTTTTGCCATGCCTTTTGATCAATCGTTGCTGAATCATCACCTACAATATGATCGAAGTAAATCGTTCACAATATCTGAGAGTTAAAGCTCAGGTCATGGCATGAATTTTAATATTGAATCCTAATTTGTTGGACAATAGCAACAAAAGCTTGATGATTTGTCAAAAATCAGGTCGAGTTCGAAATGTAAAATCGACCGTCCTAGTTCTCCCAATGCAACAAACGGGCGTTACGAGTGAAGCGAGGGGCGCCTCTACCTCTCATCTATTGCTAAGTGCTGAACGATTCGCGTGCTGCACGCGTCTTGCATTTTCAGTTCTTGAGAGCAGTTGACTGGAAAACGGATGGAAGTTAGAATCAACTTTGTTATACAACAGTTTTTATATACATACGATGTTTATTAACTTCCATTAAAAAAATTAATATCAAATAGTCGGGTAAATTTTTAGTTAATATCAACTAGTCCGATAGTTTTTAGTTTGATAATTTTCTAGGAAAGGAAGAGACAATATGGTGAACATCAATATCCATCTTCGAAGACGAAATCTGCCGGGTTGAGCTGTTTTCAAGAAACTGTCATGAAAGACGAGTTCTCAATGCAGGATAATGCGCATGTGAGTGCTTTTTGACGGTCACAAAAATGTGACCAAAGATGGAGAGAATATTATAATTTTCTGCCGGTCCAAGGTAATGACGACAGGGTATTTGTATTACCAGGACTATTTCTTTTCTTGATTGGCTTGTATAACTCAATTGGGTCTGTGACTCTCAAAGGCGCCCATATAATTTTCATTTTTATAAACGTTGGTAAGTTTTTCCGTCCATACACACAAAATTTACTGTCATATTGCGACAATTCAAAATTGATTAGCAGAATCCAGTTGTGTCCTGCACAGGTGTTGGAATCTGTCGAAGGGTGCATGAGGACCAAAGAGTTCACGAATAGTTCTGTTTTTCGATCCACGGATAACACATTTTCCCCGGTATATTCTTGTATTCGAAAGCTACAGTGCGATCATTTTATTTGTATGCCGCAATCGTGGGAAATTCTGTTCAGCTAAAGGGACGTCGCTCGCTGAGGAACGGTGCATTCGACTCTCCTGGAGACGTTGCGGACGGGAGTTTCATGGCATAACCCTGCAAAAGATATGTTGTCTAGTCTTGTTGAGAAGTCAGTTTGTGGTTGGAGATTTCTTTTCTGACGAAGCTTGGTTTTATCTCAATAGCCACGTTAATGTCAAAATAATAGATTTTGGAGTAAAGAAATCCTCCACATTGTTCACCAACGGCCGCTACACGATGTAAAAGTCGGTATATAGTGCGTAATTAGCGCTAAGAGAATAAATGAGATCTTATTTTTCACGGAAACGATAAACTCAAACCGTTATGTGCATCCTGCAGCTGTCCTTTCGAATGTTGACATATGAAGAGCGCAATGACGGTCATTTTCAACAGGACTCCGCAACCGCACACAATGTTTCAGTTTCCTTCGGGGTTTTAGATGTCGTTAATGGTGACAGATTATTCCATATGGTTCGTGTCCTGCACTGACACACTGACTGCCCTGATCTGACACCCTAGGGAATTATCTTGGGATATATCGCATATATTCCCACACGGAAGAAGAAGAAGAATGAAGAAGAAGAATTGTACCCACACGGTACAATGTACAGAAACAGATATATGCAAAACCACAAGACATCCTTTACCGAGTGAACTTGTTTAAGAGATGTCAAGAATGCTTCAGAGCCGACGGTGAGCAGCTCCAGCATGTACTATAACGTGAGTACCATTTTCACTTTTCCTCTTCGGCGTTCTACAGGCCGCCCTGTCCGTCTCCCGTCCGCGGCATCCGTGGCCTCTGTTACGAAATGAAAATGTAATGGACGCCTCAATGTGGACTGGAAATATTAATGTGACATTCTGGTTTTAAAACACAATTAGTAGTGACTTGAGGATATTGGAAGTTTGGCGAAACCTTGGGGAAGGTACTTCAGCAAATTAACTGGAAGTTCTCAAGTAAGGAACAAGATATCCGGGGAAGGTAACATTTGCCGATTGATTCTGGTTACATGAATTCACGAATAATATATTTGCTTTGTGTTTGACTTAAATTATTCCTATTTAAATCATCTCAAGAGAGAGGCCAACGAACAGCGACGTTTGGTGAGTGGCAATACAGCTGCCGCTGAACTCGTTATTGGCGGTACAAACCATCGTGATGTGTACTCATGGTGTTGCGGGATCTTTGGCTCCAGTAGATTCGTGTTAGACTCGTTCCACGAGGCAAACTCCCCGTGCTACCGGAACATTTATAAAATGGTCGTATTGAATCAGCAAGAACAGGCTCTGACAAATATCTAGTATACTGATTCTATTTTATTTGCATTGTAATCTTTTCTTGAGAAATTGCCTACTCTTATCAAGTATATATCTTTTAGTTTTCACGGTGGCTTCTTTTATAACGTAGCTGCTCTACTCTATCCTAAGGTATTTTGAAAAACTTCCTTACTAGTTTACAAGTTTCGAGTTCATTGGGTGGTGACATAAGCCAGATCAATCAGGGAATACCAAATTTTCTTGAAAATCCTATCTACGGTTCATGTAATGATGTTCACAGATGGACGGGCAGGCTGATGTTTCGTCATAAACCAATTTTGCGATATTGCCCACAAATCGTCTACAAGTCTTAGAGGAAGTAATTTACTACTTATAGGAATTATCCATCACCGCTTTTTTGGTATCTGCAATTAACAATACGGTATTTTCTGCAGAAAAATTGACATTTTTCGCTGTCGCATTGCGTAACTTTCTCTGTAAAACGCAACTAAAAAGTGAGCAAATAAAAACATTAATCTGATTCATTACATTTTTGGTTAATTCATTTTTGGTTCATTCATTTTTTTGCAAACAAGCGTCACACTATTTGGTCGGTAGGAAGTCGTTCTACCCCGAACGAAGAGTGATCTTTCATGCTGCCGGTTCTCACACTTTGTGGGATCTCCGTGATCTTGTGTTATTCCTCTTGCGTAGGTACTTTTATTACCTATAGAAACATTCTTTTTAAACTGAGTTCCATACTAGCTGCTATCTTTAGAATTTGCTTTCCTTCGGGAAGAATTGTTAGTGAACTGTGAAGACTTATTTAGATGACCTTTATTATGGATAGTTTCTTTTGAATTATAATAAACATAGTGAGCTGTGGTAGAACGTCTGAGGAACGAGAGTCAGTGGAATGGAGAGAAACTCAAGAAAGTCAATTGTGAAACAGTTTTACGCACAACAAATTTCGCAGGAAATATCAGTATAGTAATAGGGGATGTTTTTCTCATCTACACAAGCACAAATGTTCCTTCACATATTGTATGAGTCTCAGTTCAACGAACATGAACACCTGATGCTTGCGGAAGGGGAGTCAAGAAAATCGAAATTTTGAAACACAGAATTCCGGATATTCCTTCATTCCCTGTCAGAAGATTCCCAGAGAGAGGGCCATTGTCACGAGCCCTTGGGCCGCGAAACGCCAAATAGGGACGTTGTGTGTGAGAGATGGGGAGGGGCATCGATCAGGGGCTGGCGGGAGGGCGTCGCTCAGCACGGTGCCAGGTCCTCGCGGCGCCGGAGGCGGCGGCGGCGGGGGTGGCGCGGTCGCGAGCGCCCGCGACGGAGGAGGTCGCATCGCCCACTCACTCACCGCTTCGCGCGAAGGCGCCCCCGAGGCCTCACACGCGCCAGGGGTGTACAAGATCACTCACGGGCCGGCTGAGTTTAGGTCACTGTCTCTGCAGCGAGTCATCGGAATGTCCAAGGTTCAAGTCCAGTTCGTGCCTGATTTTCGTCTTTAGCTATACACTGAGGTAACAAAAATCGCGGGGGATAGCAATAAACAAATATACACATGGCAGTAGAATCACGTACAAAAGGTATAAAAGGGCAGTGCATTGGCGGAGCTTTCATTTGTACTCAAGTAATTGATGTGAAGGGGTTTCTGCCGTGATTGTGGACGCGCGACAGGAATTAACAGACTATGAACAGAGACAAATGGTAGCTGGAACAAGACGCATGGGACATTTTATTTCGGAAATCGTTAGGAAATTCAATATTCGAGTACCACGATGTCAAGAGGGTACCGAAAATACCTAATTTCAGGCATAACCTCTCTACCATGGACAAGGCTGTGGACAAGGCTGTGGCCATTGAGTGAAATGCCTTCACTCAATGACCGAGAACAGTGGCGATTTCAGTGCTAACTGCTCAGCTTCAGTGCTAAGCAACATTGCGTAAAAAACTGTAGAAATCAATATGGGACGTACGACGAACGTATCAGTTAGGACATTGCTTCGAAAGGCCCTAGCTGGATAAGATGGTAAAAATTGCTCCCTCTTGAAATTGAAAATGAAATTTTTCCTAAGTATTGTGACAACGAAAAACATTTTTTCATGGACTTTTAGATTCCTTCCCCTCGTATTCATCTTAACAACGAAACACGTGATTTTTATTTTATTTTGTTCATTAATTTATCTACATGAATTTCCATGGAAAATATGACTTTTTTATGTCAAATATGCTAAATTTTTCAAAAATAATTATTAAATTTTATTGGCTGCGAAATTCAAACTTTTAAATAGATTTCAACATTTTGACATTTTGTAAAATAGAAAGAAACTTTTCTGCCGGGTGCACGAGAAAATTCTCAAATGTTACCCAAAACATTAGCTATTCTGGATTTTTGTTGGGATTTTTACTTTCCCGTATACGTACGTATATACGGAGTAATATACGTAGTATAAGAAAAGTTATGTATTGCTACGCGAAAAACCGGAGAATTTTCGGCAGAAAAAAATTCATTGTCGGGCCGTGATAACAAAAAAGTGGATAAATCCTGTCGCTAAATTAAGAAAAAAAATTCTCTAAGACGTGGTGTAGCCAGAATCCCTGATTTGTCCGTACTCCATACCGAAACTAGTGGTGCTACAGAATTTCACAGACTTCCTCGTGTTAGTTTTCTATTTCCTTCCGTCTCGGTCTGGGTCTCATTCGGACTTGCCACATTCTCTTGCCAACTGCCATCTATCGCCACCCAAAGCACATTTTTTTGATATTTTCTTAATTTTTCGGTTTTTTAATGGTAGAACGGAAAAATTAAGTTTAGAATATACTTCATTCTATAGAAGACCAAGCACAATAATTAAATGTTGTAAAGACGTCAATATATTTCTGGACATTTAATTCCAATGCTTACGTGTTAATTGTCACTATTGTTTCCACTGTAAGGTGATTGTCAATTATACTTTTGTATTTTTACTTTCCCAAAAATATAGGTAAATACATAGTATAGGGAAAGTAATGTAGTTGTACTAATAGTAGAACAGAAATATTATTTTAAGACTATTAAATAACAGAAAAACCTCGTCCTAAGTGGCAATTTTCTTTGAAAAATTTGGAGCCGCTTTTAAGAAAATGGCGTTTAATCACTACTGTAAATGCGAAATTTGAAGCTTTTTTCCCCAGGAATCATTTGTGTTTTCGAAAAACTTTATTCAAAGTAATTTGAAGCATTTTAACTCACAAATACAAGTGTTTACAAATTCCTGAGAATGTGCATGTTAACGGCGTGATAAATCTTTCAATAAAATTAAATTTGTGTAATTTTTGAAAAGACAAAAATGTATCCGAAAGTGAACTTAACGTAATATTAATGCGAGCAATTAGCACTATCCTTTCGAAAAAATTTGAAGAAAAAATTTCAGGCCATTTATGAGAAAATGGCGTTTGATCATTTTTGAAAATGCAGAATTTGGAGTTATATTTAAGAGAAAACGGATGCCAAGATCATGCAATATGAAAGTCATATTCTGCTTTGCAGCAAGTAGATTTGTCACTAGCCCATTGATTTATCTATCCATACCAACGGATACCAGAAAAATTGCTGAAGCAGTCCCAGACAGCTGAGAGATTTGAAAAAGTGACAACAGATGGATTACAAGCGAGGTATTCTATGAATAAATACGAAGCATTATCCGTCCATTTCGATTAAAAAATGCCATCATATTTCCTGTGCCGGCCGGCCAAAAGACACATCTCACATAAGAATTAAGTCGAATACCCTCGGATTGGAAAATAAAGGATTTACCCCAACAGCGCTTAAATATTGAAGTTATATTAAAACTGTATCTTACAAACTGTGTGCTTTATTGAATAATATAATAATTAATTGAATATATCGTTATATTAGTGTTTCTATAAGAAATAATTCAGTGGCTAATCACTGTCATCGTGGTGGCCAATCACTATAATTTCTGGCCAATCACTGTACAAAATGACACATTTTTATGAAAAAAATAATTGATAACGTAATGTTCATTTTCCTATAGAAATAACAGTTGGGATAAGTAAAAAGACCAATGGACAGTAGAAAGTAAGTAGCAAATTTTCAAAATTTTACTTTTCAAACGAGTTAACACGGTCACAACTCTTTAAGTGGCCAATTACTGTACCGTTTACCCTATTTTTTTGTTTTTTCAAAAATTACACAAATGTAATTTTTTTGAAAGATCTCTCACATCTTTAATATGCACATTACCAGTAATTTGTAAACGTTATTATGAGTGTAAGTGCTTAAATTGACTTTCAATGTAGTTTATTGAAAACTAAAAAACAAATCTGTGAAAAAGAGCTTCAAATTTCGCATTTTTAGTTGCGCTTAAACGCTATTTTCTTAAAAACAGTTACAAATTTGTAAAAGAAAATTGCCATTTAGAACGAGGTTTTTGTGTTCTATAACATTCTAAAATGAATATTTCCGTTCTACCATTATGAAACCTAAAAATTTAGAAAATGTCCAAAAATATTACTTTGGGCGGCGATAGATGGCAGCTGGCAAGAGTATGTGGCAATTCCGAATAGCTAGCGCAGACCCAAGGAAATGGAAAACTAATACGGGAAAGTCTGCGCCATTCTGTACCACCACTAGTCCACTTTTTCGTTATCAGGGCCTGGCAATGAAATTTTTTTCTTCCGAAAATCCGCCGTTTTTTCGCGCAGCGTTACATAACTTTCCCTATACTATGTTTATTACTTTGTATATACGTATGTATCCGGGAAAGTAAAAAGGAAGGCAGTACGATGATCACACAAATCACATTAGACAATTTTTTTTCTAAGATTTGTGCCAAATGAATTACGTACTGTCACGTTGTCGCGTGCTTACTTGGATGCGGGAGAGTTGGTCTCTATGTCACATATCTATCCTGGATCGATCTGAGAGTGCATTGATTGAACAAACATCGCGTGCAGTCAGTATTTTCCCATATCTAGGGAAGAGGAACAGTTTCCTTGGGAGATCCTATGTCAAGGGACATATTTGAATGGAAGGTTTGGGAGATAATTCCCATTTCTAACCTACTTTTGCAAAATGGTAAGTCGTAATGTCTAATCGAGTGTACCGTTAAAATGTAGCTGGTAAAATGTGATAATTGACCAAGAATTTCAAATTCCAGTTACACTGAAAAACAATGCACCTTTAATTTACAAGCATTACCTTTAATTTACAAGCCTTTTATTTGTATTGTTTATTATTAATGTATTATTTGCATTTATAGGAACATGTGCAGAGATATTAAGGAAGAGAATTGCGACACTCATACGTGGAAATTGTTGATTATGGATCGATTTGTCTGTTCAAGTGAACTCTAGGGAAAACTTCAATCCATCTTGCTGACAATACCTTCTGCAACTTCTCGGTAAATTACAACTTGTAGATCGTTAATATCAGATATTCACGATAAATAAAACTTAAGTGGACAGAAAAAAATATATTTAAAAAATATTGTTTTGTCTTACAAGTTGGGATATTTTTTTTTACTTTTAAGAAAAGTTATCAATGCATTTAGAATTCTTTCTCTAGTTTAGTATTTCTTGAATGATTTCCTGTAAGTAATTACGTAGATAGAAGCAGTGACGTTCATTGATTGTAATTATCGTTGGGTCTTTCTGTAAGACTACCGAGTCTGTCTTTGTCTTTACGGAGGTGTCTTCAAGGTAAAAGAAAGTTAATTATCGAGGGAGTTTGAGCAATCATTCACTCCAACTTGAAACATCTTGAAACAACAGATTCTTGAAACAAATAAAGGGAGTTATAATTCTTAATTTTTATAATTATATTGATATTTTCAAAAACGTCATATTTAATATCGGCTACTTGAATGTTCGAGAATAGGGCTCGTAATGTTCACAAATAAAACATTTGTCTTTTGGTGACTTTTTTTTGTAATACACGTTAGAAAACTTCAAAAGTTCCCACAGAATGCGGGATTATTTTTCATGGAAACAATAGTGACTCAAAATGTCACATTGCAACTTTCCTACGTTCACTATTTACCACATTTGGGAATTAACTATTTCATTAGCTTAAAGGTGCCCACTTCAGCTTCGTGAGATGCTTAACCTTGATTTATTAAATCGATTCGTTTGTTGTCCCATGTCTACTGAGGTGTACTTATAACTTGTAGCATTGCATTTAATTAATGGATTCTTCCGTATGGGTCGAGTTTTTGGACAAGAGAGAGAATGAGAAATGACATTTTATATTCGAGAGAAAAATCGTTGAGCTATTAATATCTCAAAACCAAGCCGTGTCCCTGAAATATCTTCTCAGGGTCTCTTGGAGCAGATGTTGATGGTAATAAATACCATCTACTATTATTCTTTATGGTGATTAACACAAGAATTATTCTTGACCACGAATACGGAAGATGTAGCAAAATGAGCCGAAAGAAAAAACTTTTGAGAATTTGTCAATAGGAATCATCCCCTAAAGTCAGACATTTTTCTTCTTACACAACTTGGCCTTGAAAACATAGGTATTTATCACAAATAGAGATAATTCTAAAATACCTGTAAGAATACATTTTCTAGGAATACTTCGTTCATTACGTAACATCACTTGCCCCTTTCCTAAAAATTCTTTGCTAGTGGTTGCTGTGTAGGAGCCATCCAGCACAATGAATAGGAAACTTTTAAAAACCAAGACAACTAATAAACAAAACTCATATTTAAAAAAACGTTTACCGATGAAAATATTGCCGGATGTTTAACGAAAGCGTAATACAGGTAACATGGCTACTGTTAAGTTTCGATGACATGACCACGAGGCTAAATTGTAAGCATTTCTGATGATCAACGCATTTTAAACTATTTGGGAGATAGTACTGGCACATTTTGTTTTTGAAGTAAATTTCAAGTACGGCAAATTGTTTACTTCTCAGGTGATGCCATTGCGTTGGTCTAAACTACATTACTTGACAGCAGTCAAAATTAAACTTGTAACTATTCTATAAACCTTATTTTAATTCTTAATTAAATAAAAGGAAATATATTTTTAACAACTCACGTTAAATTTTTGCTTTTGAAGTACGAAGGGAATTGTTTATAAATTAAAAATAAATATAACAATAAAGATTTAATGAAATTCATATTTTTTGTCTTTTGCGAGGTAAATTCATTAAGGGATGTCACGAATTATTCAAGTCGCAAAAGAGATTTCCCTTTAAAAACCTGTTTGCCTGTCTCTAATATGAAATTTCTTAGACAGAGGTTAAGCGAGAGAGAGAGAGAGAGATGTCTGACGTCCCAGTTCCTGTGAACGATCAATTCCATCACTCCTGACGGACGCCTCAGGAGCACAGTTACAGTTCACGGCGCCTCTCGGCACTCCGCTCAGTCGAAGCCAAACTTGTGCACTAGAGCGAGCTCGATTTTTAACTTTCCAGAAATTGCCTGCCACAGAAATTTATCTATAGCACTAGATGAACCACATGCGCGAAAATTAATTTTCTTTATGTTCCCCATCCGATAAAGGATGAAAATAAGAAAACCTGTGTGCATTTCACCGCAGTTCTTTTCATTTTTTTCAATGCCTTCCCTCTCTTAGTAATCTACTACACTGTTGTGTGTGAAAATTGCAACACCCAGAAGGAATGGTCGGAATCATTTAAAAATCATGTGGATGTGTACAACAGTGCATCCGCAAGAAGTGATAAAATTTGCGTAGAGACGGCGTGTACGTTGACCTAAAAGTGCCCGCCTTTGTATGACAGGTCAGGTCAGTGTTACGCCACACTCATTCAGTGTAGAGCCGTGGAAATAACGTGGAAACGTGCAAGCAAGTGCCAGTGTGTCTCGTCGACGCCAAGGGCGCAATTTGAACGGGGCAGAATTATCGGTCTTAGGGAAGCGGGTTTCTCGTACTGTGACATTGCGGCGTGACATTGTTGGCTCGACTTTGGAGCACTGCAACGGCTGTGGTCATGTCAACGGTTCGACGCCGTCTTCTGAGGGCTGGACTGGTGGCACGCATACCACTGCGTCGGATTCTTTTGACCAGACACCACCCTGGTCTCAGGCAGCAATGGGCGGGTGAACGTGTTCACTGGTGTGCTGAGTGACAAAACGTAGTGTTTTCGAACGAGTCCCGCTTCAATTTGTGGTAGAGCGATGGCCGAGTACGTGTTCGACGCTACCGTGGTGATCGCAATCTGCAGGCCTGCATTGTTCCCGCCATAGCGAACCAACTCCAAGTGGTTTGGTTCGCCATTGGCTACATACAATACGTACGAGGCGTGCGATCTCGCCTCATACGTATTGAGGGCATTCTCAACTGCAACCGCTACATCAGGGATGTTTTAGAGCCCGAGGTACTGCCCCTCATGCAAGCAGCTTCACATGCCATATTTCACCAGGACAATGCCAGACCGCATATGGTGAGTAATGTGCAAGCTTTCTGCACAGAACGGCGGGTACCACTGCTTCCCTGGTCTGCAGGTTTGCCTTTCATGACACCCAACGAACATGTCTGGGATATGATCGGTCGGCAACTTGTTAGTTCTGGTCCACCTGCAAACACTGTCGATGCTTTGTGGTCATGCACAGAAACCACGTGGCAGATTATTCCCCTGCAGCATATCCAGGCTCTCCTTGAATCCATACCACGATGTCTAGAGGTTCTGATGACAGCGCGTGGCGGCTTCACACCGTCAATGTCAAGGTCAATCAAGGTCAAAATGGAGGTATAGTTCTGTAATTCTAATTATTTGTATATTGTGATATTCCTAATCTGTGGAATAAATTTCATTGTAATAGTACGTCTCCTTCATGATGTTACAATTTTCAAACACCAGTGTATTTCCTATCTTACGAAAGGAAAGTGCATTAAATATTCATAGAATTTCAACAGGAATGGAATTCAAGATTGCATGGAAATAAACCAGTTTTGAAAGAGAGACAACAGAAAGAGTGTTAAACATTTCACCTGGAATCCTTCTTATAAACAAATCTTGATATTGTGGTGTTTATTAAAGTTTGTATACTTAATTGAGTAAAATACATAATGAAAAACTTATTTCAAAATCAGTTCAAATATGACTTATATTTCACACTAGTACCCAGCGCTGCTGGGGTGTTTATCGTAATTTCTTAGACAGGAAGGGGAATTTCATCTATTCCCACCTTGCGGGGAAGCATATTTCTATTGAAATGTATTGTATCCCCGCTCCAGCCTGCCCCGCTCCTGACTGCTTTGGTCCGGTCTTCCTCGTTTATTTTCTCACTAAAAAAGATATTTATACTATTTATTAATGGGGGTCGCCGCTCCTAAACATCAGTCACTTTATAATCAAAAATAAATCTAAGCAAAAAATAAAATACTTGTATTCACGTATGTTATTGTTGTGAAATTTTATGTATTATACCAATATTTTCAATCTGCAATTATATTCAATCTGCAATTTTCCTGCAATTATTTTTTTCTGCCGAAAATCCGACGTTTTTTCTCGCAGTATATCTTTCCCTATACTACGTAGATTACTCCGTATAAACGTATGTATACAGGAAAATAAAAACTGTCATTGTCTTAAATATAAACATTCTGGATAAAATACTTGACTGTGAAATAAACAATGGTTCTGTCGTATCCTATTCATAAGCATTTCTGTGCATTGACAAACTAAATCACCAGGAGATATGGGTGAGAGCATCAACTGATGTCACTGCAGTGCGTCTGATTGCAAGGTACTAGGATCTGAGTCCCGACGGTGGCAGTATTTTCAACTCTTGATAAAGAACTAGGTCGAAATCAACCGCTATCTGGAGGAGAATTCTAGCGGACGGCTGCACTGATCGGTAGTTTTTCGTAGTTTTTCCAATTAATACCAGGCGAATACCGGAGTAGTAACCCAACAAAAGCGCCATGGGCCGTGTGTGATCTTGCCTGCCGCTTCCTTGTCCTACACACATACTCTCATCTTGTCCCTTTACACACACATACACTCGCTGCACTAACATACATGCTAGGAGATTTGTCGGGAGCTTAGAGCTTATCTCGGCTGGGGTGCCGGCCCTCTAGTGGGAAGATACCAGGTTGGGGAAAACATCGCTAGCCTATGATAGGTTGGTGCCGGATCTCACCATCTAGTGGGGAAGATCACCGACAAATCACGCGATAAAACATGCACTGTACTTACAGGAATAATGACCCTAGCTGTTGACGGGCCCAGAATCACTAACCAATCATTCAATCAATGAACTAAATCGTAGGTCGCAAACATCATCCTCTTGTGGCGCGCAGTTAAACTATTGCACAATAATTTTGTCAATATATTAAGGTTTACGATTGTAAATTATACCCTATACTACCCCTTACCATCAAACGCTGCTGGCAGAAAAGTTTCATGTAATGTACTGAACCCATGTTTCATGTTAATGTACTGAACCCATGGACATGGGTTCAGTACATTAAGAGATTATCCCGCTGTAACTCAACGCAATTGTCTCTTTATATATTAGTTTAAATAAAGATATTGAATACGTGATCAACCACGTCAACAACAACTAATCTTTTTATAAGTATGAAAGTTGAAATTTTAAAGATATGAAGCGTGACTAAAATTTAATTAATAAAGAAATATTGGACGTACTTTCCATTCTATCCATTTGGATAATAATAAAGTTCATGTTTTCTCTCGGACTATTTCAAATAAAGAAACATATCCTTGCTGAGTCATCCTTCCTCTCTTTATATTTAGAACTGTCTCATAAGGGAATGAAAAATCCCAATTTTTGAAAATTTATTACATACTTATATTCAAAACATTAAAAACAAATGATAAAAATGTATGTTGTGGAATCTTACATTGAAAGACAGAATATATAATTACTTTTTAACATTTCTGTGCCAATTAACGGAGAGCAGAAAAAATGTGTGATAATGCTTGAGCGTGAGAGCGGCAAGAAGAGACCTTAAGGCGACACCAAGGCAACTTCTGTGATGACGACAATTGTGAGGAACACAGTATTTAAATAATGAACTTTCAAAAAACTTGCATGCTTTAACAATGTACTTTACAATATTTCAGTAAATAGAATAATTTTCATAAAGTACAAGTATATGTGTTTTTATCTTAATTTAAATCTTGATAATTGCCAGTTCTTTGTGTTCTTTCTGATAATTTGTTTTTGACTGCATTGAGTAAAATACAAATTTCAGAAAACACCAGTTGTTGGCCCGGTTAAAACGATAATGACGGGAAATTCGACAAAATCTGGAAATGCAATAAAACAATAATATTAAATGTCCTTCGTTTTGGTGTTCCCTCAAGGCCTGCTACTTTTGCTCGTTCGCGGGTCTTCTTTTTCTGCTTCTCAATTACATCCGTCCGAGTCAAAGGCAACAGAATGGTTCAAAATCGTTTTTCTACCTCTATTATACAGGATTTCACTACTAAAATTTTTACAACCTGTTCTTGGTATTTTGAATATTACCTGGCAAAATTTTAAAAGTTTCGTAAGTTCGTTCCGTGGATGTCTCTTGTTGGCACAGATATCATCCGTTGAATGTAGATTTTCTGCTATAATCTCGTCACTGAGTTCTCAGTTGCTTTATTGCGGATCTTCGCAGTTATTAAGCAAATGATGATGAATCATTTCCTTACTACAGCAGTTTACTACATCTGAGAAGCAGAGATCAAACAACGTTCACACGGCAAATGTTGGCAGAAATGTATTAGCATGTGGCTTCTTCCTTCTTAAACGAGAAATAAAACAATCTTCGAGAGAGTTAATTGAGAATGGCCTTGCTTTTGTGAAAATTTCTTTCCTTTTTGTGAACGGACATGCGAACAAATGAAGATAGAAAACAACCAAAACATTATTATATAAGTTTGCTTTGAGTTAATGCTCAGTGGTAACGTGATTACAATTGAAGGTTGAAAAGTTAGTTCTAATTAATTTCCAATTACATCTAAATTAATATTTTGTTCTTACTTTTCTTTGACTTAAGTCTTGTCTAACCCATTACTCCACTTCACTGTCTGTGGTACATGTCATTAATAATAATAATATTAATAATATTAATGATAATATTAATAATAATATTAATATTATTAATAATAATATTATTAATAATAATAATAATATTAATAATAATAATAATTCCGTGTATTAATAATAATGATTTAAATGGAATTGAGCGTTCTTTTAAATTTGAGTATATTAGAAGGAAGATTCTCTAGTGCTTTTGCAGGTATTTGGTTCCAATCTAGAATAATGCAATTTATTTATTTATTTGTCAAAAGCAGTAAAAACTATATGGCGTGTGGGGAAAGAGATTTATCTGCGCAATTCACAAAGGAGAACCTATTTTTATCAGTTCTTTGCTTTCTACAACATATTTTCCAAGAATCCTCTCATCTGCAAAAGCAGAGAAGACCATTCTGTAATCTGGTTTCTCTAATCTTCTACCTACATTTTTCCATGCTGTGCTCCCTCTGTATGACTTTTACACTACATATAAACATATCTATTCCCTTCGCTTAACTAATTCTCCATCAACTGTAAGACCTGATTTACAAACTTTCTGACACGTTTTTTAATTTTATCTAACGTGTAAATTTCCTCTTTCTGTACAGATTCCAGCAAGAACATTGAATTCTAGAACAGCACGAACAAATGTAGTAGTATATGCTAAGAATGGAATATTTAAACTACTGGATTTTAGAATGCGGATTACCATGTGCAGGACACTAAACGATTTTGACCGTATTGTTAACATTATCCGGCCAATCCAAGACACTTTGCAGAACCAAATCCAAATACTTACCATTTTTTGGAAGGGGCATAGTAGTATTCGTTCCTAAGTAGTAATCAAAGTGTTAATTCTAGCAAAACTTGATAAAACAAATGGATTTACTTTTTTCCGGATTTAATTCCATCTTATTGCTGCACGCCCAGTTCCATAAACAGTTGTTCTGTAGAATATTTCAACCCGGAGAGAAGCCAATAGTCCTATATAATGTCAATCATCAGTGAAAAGTTTCGATTTGATTCAAGTAGCAATATCGATAATCAACGCAATGGCTCAACACCCCCTGAGGACCTCAGTGGTTACATCGACTTTCGATGAATATTTATCACCTGACAGTTTGGACCCGCCCCTTCAGAAATTCATTATTCCTCAATATTATTCAATGGTCTACGCTAGTTTCTGTTAAATATATTCATTATTTTCACTTCAGCAGATTCACTAGGTTCACTTCACTTAGCTAGCACTAGTTTCACTTTCACAAGCAATAGTCTGGCTGTCGCATGAATACGTAGGACGAAACCCATATTGATTTTGAATTATCAAGTTTTAATCAAGTTTATTGCAGACCAATCTAATATAATCCGCTATTATGTGTTCCACGTGCTTGCAGACGACTGATGTTAAACTCATAAGCCTGTAATTATTAACAATCCTCCTCTCTCCCCCGTAGAGATCGGAACTACAAATGCCTCTTTCCAATTTTGAGGAATCTTATAATTAATTATAGTGGTGTCCATTAATCACGCAAAATGTGGAATCATGATTTTCCCTCATAATTTTAGTATTTCTCCTGGTATTCCATTAGGACCTACAAATTTGTTTCTCTTGATTTTAGCGATCCTTCTAATAATTTTTATATCGTCTGGAAAACTTTCAATTGCCATTGTTGTTATGAATACTGGGGTTAGATCCTTCAGTTTGAAAATAGCGGACCCTTCAGTTTCAAAGACGGTGCCTTCATTCCCTACATCCCCCTCCCAGGTAGCCAAAGCAAATTTAGGTCTTCCCCGATAATGACATTTTTTCCACTTTCTGATCATGCGGGTTCTCTCTACAAGCCTTTGCAACTGTTCGTATCCATATTGCAGTGATCTATATGTGCCTATAATTTCCCACTGATTTTTGGTATTTCTGTCTTGAATGGCCTCACCTTGATTTGAGATTTGTTGACCATCCATGCTTGTTCTGCTTCAAAGCTTTATAATACCGATTACCCAGGGTCTACTGCTTAGCTATTAACCTGTACCTATTAATCTAATACCTATTAACACCATCACTACTTGAAATCTATCTGAAAAGTTTAACAAAGTATTCCAATGCAAGGGAAATAACATATAAAATAATGTATATGTTTTCCTATCATATTTTATACGATTTAATTAGAGATAACCATACGTATTGAATATGTAGTCCAAATGCTCGTAGAAATTGTACTTGCACTTTGAAAATGATGAACGTGGGGAGACAATTTTCGTGAAGTTCAGTATCATGTTTAAGATGTCAATGGAAAAGAAAAACATAAAATCATCAATAATTTATTGGTCAACCTATTAGAATGATTGTTTATCACGATGAGAACCTGAAGTTGATGGATGGACTCCTTCATCGTTCCCTGGTAATCGATGTGTGGGCGGACAGAATGACCGACTTATGAATAATGCACTCACAGTTCGAACCTAATGGGCGGGTCTACTGGGAGTAAGCTATATAAAAGGCCGTTCCGCAAGTCGGGCGCCAGTGCCGATAAGTTCTTGACGCGAGCGAGGTGTGACGCAGTGAACAAGCCTCTGCGACAGTGATGGCGATTGACGTTCCATTCGTGACTTTCAACAATGGCTTGCAGTTTCCAATCTTCGGCCTCGGCACGTGGAAGGTAAGTCACCTTTTTATGTCAAATATTCGCAAATATATTGAGATCAACTACTACTTCCTGTTCATTGAGAAAATATGCTTTAATTAAATTTTTCGGGAATTATTGTTCGAGAGTTATCATCATATTCGTATTACTTAATGATTAGGTACAATGATAGTGATACTCCCATTCTACAAGAACTCCTGAAAGTATTTAATTAAAGCAAATTTTGTAAACAAATAGAAGGTGTTGAGTCTTAAACGTTTTGCAAATAATAGTCATCCATATTTTATAATCATGGGTCGATTTTGCAGAAAATGTGAATATGAGACGTGAAGGTGCCAATAGAAACAACTTCACCATTTTTATAATTTTCTCTACAGATATATTTCTTCATTTTTTTCAAGCACATTATAATATGTCTTTTAGACTATAGTTATAGTTATTTAAATAGTTTTCCTTTTTCAACCTCTTACGTAGCTAAGAGTGTTTCACAATATTTTTGTTTCAATTATTTAGTCCAAACCCGGCGAAGTGACTCAAGCAGTGAAGGACGCAATCGACGCTGGATACCGGCACATTGATTGCGCACATGTTTATGGCAACGAAGCTGAGGTAGGAGCCGCTATTGCGGAGAAAATCGAAGAAGGGGCTGTGAAGCGTGAAGACCTCTACATAACCAGTAAGGTAGGAATTCAGAGATGTAGGGCACACTTATCTAATTATTCTCTAATTCAAACATGGGTGTCTCAAGTGCCGCATTCCTTTACTGAATATTCTCGCACTTATCTAAATACATTCGTTTAAAAATAATGTAGTAATGTAAACAAAACTCTTCTACTTGGGCTGTAAAAACACCCGTAGTACTACCAGTCAAGAACATTCTCGAAGTTTTCTTTAAATCCTTAGCCTACAGAACTAAATGCTTTAGTGAAACTCAATAGGCGATTAGCATACCTCATTTTGAAAAGATCTTTTATTAAAAACGGAAAATGTTTAATTTGTTATATTCTTTATTAATTTACTTCCAAACGTAATTTTATTCCAGTAATGGCCACTTAAAAATTAGTAAGTTTTAGAAGTGGTCAGTTATTTGACTTCCTTACTATTTAAAATTAAATAAGAGAAAAGGAACAAATAATATTAATTCCAATCCTCAGCATTAAAGGCATAAACGCCGCGTTCTGCAATTTTGAAGCATGTGCTAAGCCTCCAATTCTAACTTTTGAAGTTTTGTTTTAAACCTCTGACTTTTCCAAGTTTTGTGCTTGAAGTCGCCACTACTGCATGACTACTACATAATGACTACTGACACAATGGCCATTACTGCATCCTCCTAATCGAAAGATGTTTCACGATAACCAAAAATAATTTATTAAATATAATTACTGCACTAACATTAAATACGTTACTTGAATGTTTTGACATTCAAGACATATTACATTCGGCAAATACATAGGTGAGTCATTTCAGATGGTAAAAACAAGTCACTCACCAATCATTGAGTTCTCCGCGGTTGGCTGGGCGAATGAATGTTTCCAATGGCATTTTGCTGATAAGCTCTCCCTTTCCACCCAACAGTGGCATTTTTCTATAACATCCAGAAGATCGTGTGTTCAGTGAGTCGGAGCTCTGAGAACTGTTGCAAAATACAAAAATGAAATTTAGTGAATTAACGGAATTGGGGTGCGAATTTCAACAGTTCTGAATCGCGAGCGGCGGCACTGCGGTCGCACCCGATTTCAGGCAGTCAGAACCTCACCGTCAGCAGGCCGTCGGAATTCCAGTGTACTCCCTCTTCATAAATTACGCTAATTATCACCCGAGTCTAAAACAGCACCTCGAAAAATGCCCGTTAAGTTGCTGTGATATACAGACTGCGACCGAAGGAAAACTACGCTTCTGAGGCCAAAACGTAAAGAAATTCTATGTTGATAATATTATGAGGAACATGCTGGTATTTTATACGGAGCAATATACTTAGAATAGGGAGTTATGTAATGCTGCGCGAAAAAATGGCGAATTTTCGGCAGAAAAAAATTCGTTGCCGGGCCGTGATAGTGAAAAATGGGATAAATCCAATTGCTAAATTAAGAAAAAAAATCCCCTAACACGTCGTGTAGCCAGAATCCGTTTTGTGGGTCCTTGATACAGAAAAACCTATTGAAAGCAAAACGTCCGTCCGTTCGTCCGGTGTATGTGAACAACACTAGTGCCTAAACTATACGTATGATTTTTTCCAAATTGAAGAAACCCCTGTCCATCTGGTCTGAGTCAAAGCTCTGAGATTTTGAAAAACATTCCTTAAGTTTTGGGGGTACTTTACATGAAGCCCCCGGACATTTTCAAAATTTTCTCAAAAACTGCTCCAAATTTTGTTCTTTAAATTTCTTGTAAGAATAGAATAAAGTACACTTATAAAGGTGGTATAGGTCCGATTTTCACGGTTTACTCTGAATCTTCGAAAATTGCAAAGTTTTAATTTTTTTCGTTGTCTTCCTACAACTACAAAATTGCAGATAGACATTTTTTCTTCAAATAAAATTTATTTTCCAAAGTGAGATCTTTCATGAAGGTTATGTACATTTTGTTGAAAATTTTAGTAGTTTTCGCGGAATATTGCGTGCAATTTTAAAAAAGTACAAAAAGATTTTCTCAAAAACGGCTCCAATTTTTTTCTTTAAATTTTTAGAAGGGATTATATTAATGAGTACACGTGCTTTAAATAATGTCAAGTAAAGTTTCTCGAAAACTTTCCCGTTTTCTGTGGAAACTAGCTAAAAATTCTCCAAAAAATGGCTCCAAATTTTTTTCTTCAAACTTTTCGAACGGATAGTGCTAATTGCACTCTTTAACACATTGAAGACCAAGAATTGAAATAATAATATTTTAATAACATTAAGTACTAGTATTACACTAGCAAGAATAAAAATATCATTTATTATTTTTTAACCAATAGTCAATGCACAACAAAACGTCACGTATGCGTAACTTTGGGACCTTAGGGTGTATGAATTAGTTTTGACAAGAGGCGATCGAAAATAGTTCGAATGGAGATGAACATTGCATTTTTTCACATTTGTAAATTACGTACTTTTCCACAATCTGCGCCTCCCTCTGGTTTTGGTTTCTCCTTTTATAATCACTTCCCTTCCTTCATAATACATCATGATTGATTGATTGATGATTCCGAGCGCGTCAACTACTATGTTCATTAGTCTCGTAAATGTAGTGCGTGTCTTTTAGCGTAATTTTCCCCTGTGGATCGCGAGATCGACCGCCGACCTACCTGCCGGCTTGCGAAATTTTCCCAATGCAGGTATCTCCCACTAGCGGGACACCGCCTCAGCCGGGTTTGTGAATTACGAGTCATTATTGTGACCTGATAGAGCTGTATGAAAAGGAGTTATAATTGTCTAATTTATGTTGATATTTGCGTGAAAATATTTAGTTTTCTCACCAAATGCTGTACCATTTGTAGTGAGTAGAATATTTGTTGCATGGTTTTAGAATACTCTTCTCTAATCATGGCCCTGTGGAATGCATTTCTATATTGTTCAGGGTACTAGTCTTCTTTTTCCAATACAGGTTTACAAAACTTTTGTATTCTATTTTTGGGCAGCATTCACATAGTTCTGACAACACTGCGATGGAAACAATGAGTTGTTCGCTTCTTGTTTCTTTTCTTTAAACAATTTTTTTCTTAAAAACCGCAGGTTTTTTTAATATATTGGGACCTGAGGTAGCATAACGGAAGCTTAAGAGAATGGTGCGGGTTTCATGTTCGTTAAAATGTCTGATTTAAAATATTTGTTGCATGGTTTTAGAATATTCTTCTCTAATTATTGCCCTATGAAATGAATTTCTAGTTGTATATTGTCCGGAGTATCAAGCTTCTTTTACCAGTACATGTTTACAAAACTTTTGTATTATATTTTTATGCAGTAATAGAGTTTACATACTTCTGACAACACTGCGATGGAAACAGTGAGTTGTTCGTTTCTTGGTAGAATTGGACGTTTTGAAATAACAACTAAGATGTTAATAGCGCAGAAAGTACAATATTTCAATCCTACGTAACTGTTTCCAATAACGCGAGAAAGTTTGTGTAGTTGTAGCATCACTACTTTTCCTTCAAATGAAATTTGTTCTCCACAATTAATTCTTTCATTATCATCATACATATTTTTTTAAATTGAAATAGTTTACACGCAGTTTTGAGTGAAACATAGGATGTATTAAAAAATATAACTAACAAGAAATTCTAAAAAACGACTCCCAATTGTCCTTTACATTTTTGGCAGGGATAGTACTAAATGAACTGTAAAAGATAGTACAGGCGCCATTTTGCCTTCATTCTTTAGTTTGTTTTTCAAAAGTTTCACTAGTGTATTAATTTTAAAATATCTCTCACGCCATTATTATTTACATTACCAGCAATTTCTATACATTATTGCATTTGTGAGTAGACGTGCTGGTGAATTTCAAATTCAAGGCCATTTCGTCTAGGGGTACAAAGTTACGTTATATTTAACTGGAATTATTTAATTTTCCTGTAATATAATGTGAATTAGTATTTTTAATTGCAAAATTAAAACTACGAGGGTTTTGTAGAATTTGAAGAACCAATCTTCAAACACAAATTACCTAGTGAGGAAACTATCGCAAATACTCCAACATTTCACCTTGCGGCCCCGCAACGGTCTACCTGAAGTCGTTCGCGGTCACCTAGAGGACTGCGGTTAGAACCTATTACTGGTCATAAAGGAGTAAGGAATAAAAAAGGAACAAAATTTGTTTTTATTTTTTTATTATCCATTAATCAGTTTATCATTTATAGGTTCTAACCGCTGTCTTCTGGAGACCGCGAAGCGATTTTAGAGAGATTTTGATGGGGCCACCAAGTGAAATTTTGTGGAATTTGCGATTGAAGCCTCTAGTTTAGTTCATTAATTGATAGTAGATTAGTTTTTATCATCAGGTTATTTTATACTTTGTATTATTATTGTTACTATTATTTATTATCATTATTATTATTGTTGTTGTTGTTATTATTATTATTTCAGCTGTGGAACACTTTTCATCGTCCAGATCTTGTGGAGCCATCAATCAAGAAGTCTTTAAGTGACTTGGGTTTGGAACAATTGGATTTATATTTGATACATTTCCCTTATGGATTTAAGGTATCTATATTATTTACCCTTCTTGAGTGCAGTTATGAAGATTTTATCTTAATTTTATATGAATGGAATATTTTTCACAAATAAATTACTCACTTGAACTTAACAAAATGGATTATGAAAAAAGTAATTCGGTGTGCTTTCGTAACGAATTCGTGAAGTTCCTTGAGATGATCAATAATGCAACGACATTTGTTCCTACCTTTGCCATGATTACCAAGTAAATGTGATTTCGATTCCAATTCGCTAGTGTTTTAAATTATCCGCTTGCATTTTTCAGTAGATCATGTGTTTTCCCAGGAAGGTGAAAGTTTATTTCCAGAGAAAGATGGAAAGACCTTATACAGTGACGTGCACTACGCTGACACCTGGAAGGCTATGGAGCAACTCGTGAAGAAGGGGCTAACCAAATCGATTGGCATCTCCAACTTCAACCACGAACAAATCAACCGTGTTCTGGAAGTTGCTGAAATTAAACCTGTTACAAACCAGGTACGCCGATGCTTTTACAGAGTATTTTTCAGATAGTATTTGTTGCTTAGCTAAACAATGGCACGCGAAGTGTTATGCCCTTATCATGGTCTTCGATGCCAAACATCTAAACGTTTATACTTTCTCGTATACGTACGTACATACGTAGCATAGAGCAAGTTATGTAATGTTGCGGAAAGTCGGCTCAGAGGAAACGGAAATACATTGTTTTGGGGCCCCCTGATACGAAAAAGTGTTATTTCTTTTTTCAAAAAGACCGCCCGTCTTGTGTCTGTCCGTCCGTCCGCCCGTCTGTCCGCCTGTCTGCCTGTCTGTCCGCCTGTCTGCCAGTCTGTCAGTATGTATGTGCATCCGTCCCGTCTGAACACCACTAGCGCCTAAACCAGGGCTGTCCAACTTAGAAGGGCTTGTGGGCCACATATCAAATTCAAGTTAAGCAGCGGGCCGCACCGTAATGTCAAGAAATTTTGACCCTAACTACTGAGATAATGCTGAAACAAATGTATATTAGATTCATCTTTTATTCAACATACTTAATGATTAATGTACATACAACGAGAAAATTAATAAATCATCAAATAAAAATAATATGAATTGTGGAATTGTATTGTATTTGGTTGGTATAATAACATTTTTCAAACCAGTCGCGGACCGCACAAAAAGATCCGGTGGGGCGCCAGTTGTAAAGCTCCGGCGTAAGCCATTCATAGGATTTTTTCCGAAGTGGATATTCCGCGGTCGATCTGCTCGATTCGAAGAACTGGATTCTTTAAAAAACTTACTTTCAAATTCGGGGGTTCTTTACATGAAAACTTACGGATATTTTCAACATTTTCTTAAAAATGGCTCCAATAGGTTTTCTTTAAATTTTCGAATTAAAATAATTGAGTAAAAAACACTTAAAAATGGCATAGTTCCGATTTTTACTGTTAACTATCAATTTTTTCTGAAACAGCTCCAAATTTGTTTTTTTACCGTACATATAATGCTAATTGCACTGTTTAGATGACATAAAATTAATTTAGTTGGTTTTTTTTTCTTTTCAAAAATTACAGAAGTGTAAATTTGTTGTAAAAGTGTTTTAAAATATCTGTCATGGAGTTAATATGCACATTTCCAGCATTTTGTGTACATTATTGCATTTGTGAGTGAAAGTTCTTCAAATAACTTCAAATGACGTTTTTCGAAAACACAAAAGATTCCTGTGAAAAAGAGCTTCAAATTTCACATTTATACTAAAGCGTAAATGATTTTTTTTAAATAGGGCTCCAAATTTTTCAACGAAAATTTCCATATAGGACGAGGTTTTATTCTAATTTAATCTTTTAAAAGTAATATTTCGAATCTTCCATTTGGAAACCGAAAAATGGAGAAGACTTCAAAAAATTAATATCGGCGGCAATATATGGTAGGTGGCAGGAGGATGGGGCAAGACCGTAAAATTAGCCCACACCAACGAATTTAGAAAACTACTACGTGAAAGTCCTGTGCAATTCTGTAGCATCACTAGTTTCAACACGTGACTATTGTGTACCGTGTAGATTTAAAACATAGTAGTATTTCCCTCTTGCAATAGTATTTTCGATTTGAAAAGGAATTTCTATATTTACTTTGTAGACATTTAACATCTAGCCAGGACGCAGTGTTACGATTTAACTTCTAAGATTTCTCTTAGGTTTATGAGTGACATTTTCCAAAGTTAACATTTAGTAAAATTTATCTCGCCGTGGAGTCAAGTTCGATAATCACATTACGCTTATAAAAGCTGCAATTGAATTATCCACTATTACAGAATGTAAAAATTCTGTTTCAATGATAAACTAGTTATCTCTCGAGTGCAGAATATCTGCTATCTTAGTTTATGGTTGTGTACTTGTTTATTTGTTACTTACATGCGAAAATATATCTATTAGAAAAGGTTTGTCAGGAAAATTTATTTTCATTTCACTCACAGAAAATTATTGACAAAATTTGAGTAATGTTTGTTTTCTTCGTAAAGACAATTCATTAGTACGAGGATTCTTCATTCTTTGGTATAGACACATGCACAACTTTCTTTTTAAGAAAAGACTTGAATTGGGACATTTTTTATTCACAAATGTGTGTTGCACAGCCGTCAAGTTCGCTTGCATTTCAGGTGGAGGTGCACCCTTATTTAAACCAACAGAAACTGATTGATTTCTGCAAGAGTAAAGACATTGTAGTGACAGCGTACAGTCCTCTCGCGTCGCCTGACCGTCCTTGGGCTAAGCCTGACGATCCGCAGCTGCTGGAAGATCCTAAGTTAAAGGAATTAGGCGATAAGTATGGCAAAACACCTGCTCAGATAGTATTACGTTATTCGGTGAGCGTATTTCTAGTGCTAGCAGTGTTTCAGTTTAAAATTAAATTATTTTTTTTCTCGGAATGAAACTTAAGAGGGAATTTTGTATTTATTTAAATTTAACTGTTTAAGTTAAATCCCAACTTGTGAAGGTAAATTAATATTTTTTATTGTCTGCACTCTTTAGGTTCAACGAGGCCTTATAACAATTCCAAAATCAGTTACAAAATCACGCATTGTAGAAAATATCAGCATATTTGATTTTGATCTCTCTGAAGAAGATATAGAATATTTGTCGTCTTTTGACTGCGACGGACGAGTTGTTCGTGTTGAGTGGTAAATATTAATCAAGAAACTTCAGTCAGACATTTTTAATTGGGGATTGGATAATTAGAAGAATTCTATATTATAATTGGTTTTCAAATCATTCGATCTGATGAAAATATAGTAAAGTACCTCATGTTATTTTATCAACATATAAAGCACTCCTATTGAAAAATTGAAAGAAATACTGGAAATACGCGAATTGTACACGGTATGATTTTCTGAAATTTCTAGTTACTAAGAGTTAACTCTTTTGTCTTTCTTCAGGGTAAGGGATCATCCATACTATCCATTCGATCTGGAATACTGAAGAATAGCACCATTTTGCATCCTATGCTTCAATATACAGTTTATTGTCAAGAGTTTTATTGTAGTTTTATCGTAAGGAGGATGTATGAATACATGTATCTAAAATGTAACTTATAGAAATTAAAATAAATTACTCCTCAAAACTGTCAGAGTTTGACATTGTCACTTCTCTCTCGTAATGCAATGACATAACAACAAATATTAAGCCAAAAAAATATTTTCTCATATACAGATATGTTCAAATTATTAGACTCGGCTTTCCGTTGTCAAAGAATTATATTTATTAATCAACAATACACTCTAAACCGTTTATGTGCCTTCACCAAATTAATTATAATGAGTTGTCTTACACGTAATTATTGAAGCATGCATTTCGCAAAATTCAATAAATAAAACATAAATTAAATAGTTGTAAGATAATGTAGATACATTTACAGATGCTAACCAACTCACAACATCAGAAGTGGCTGCTCCGATGGTTATTCAGAAGTTATCCCTGATTTTCAGGAGGCCTTTGTCTGAAAGGGATTGTACGGGCTTAATATTAATATTAATATGACGTAGAAGTAAGTACTAATTTCATTTTCGAGAACAATCACAAAAATTAGCATTATGGAACCTTATTTTTTATCAAGGAGTCCAGTCTTTGTAGCGTATTTTACACAAATTTCATTCACTGGAGCTTCTAATCGACGTTGGTGTGCAATAATGAACTGATTCCCTCAATGAACTAATATTTGGTGCAATATTTGTTGGGTTTTTTTCAGCTTATCCTCCATGAAACGCTTAAGGTTTTATATTGAGTACATATCGATACTGTTTCCCGGCCATAGAAGAACGCTAATATATTTTTCCATGAGGAATTTTTTGGCGTTTTTAGCTTGGTGACAAGGTGTGCCATCGTGCATAAATAATTACGGGTTTTAACGCGTCGTGCATAAACACGTACATTGCATAAACACGTACGGGAACTTTAAGTACTGGTCATGTTGCATCGTTCCCTCTATATAGAGTATCCCAGGACCCATGTGCCCAAACCATAAGCAATGTTGGAAATTTAACAGTTTGTTGGACACATTCGAATGTGTACGTCCTGTACGAATGTGTGCCAAATCGACGTCCGACGTATCTGAAATATTCGTGAGATATAGTGAAACTTGATTCATCGCTAAAACAGACTTTCTTCCAGCCCTCACACGTTCAGTATTTCAGATCTCGTGATCATTCGACGCATTTGCAGCTGTAAGTTTTTCTTTTATCCTGGGAGTTGTGATATTGTGCCTTCTCCACAGAGAATTCTTGTCACACTTCCTGGGGGAACACCGAAATCAATTCATTCCACCTTCTTAGTTAACTCTTTAGAAGTATCTTTTCTGTTCTTCATAAATGGATTGTTTAGTTATTTGATACCTTTAGACGAGAGCTTTGGTTTTCTACTCTCTTTAGTCGATATGTTTCGTTTTCTCTCATTGCAATACTGACTCTACCGACGATTTTTGATTTATTGCTAGTCTCTTAGCAATATGCCCCTGTGTATGGATATCTTATTCCAGAAGACATCTAGAAACTGAAATGTTACAAGAGGAAAGTTACATCTTCCTTCCCATTTAACACTTAAAGTATAACCCTTTAAAATAAACTAATTACAATAAGTCTTCAAGTTATTAAACTGATCTACCATAACATATCGGTGAATGTTTCACTTTTTAGAAAAAACGTCACATCGTGATAATATGGAGGGTTGTCTTGAAAACATACACAAATAAACACAATCGCACTCAGAAGCCATTGTCAGGTAACCGCAATTGTACTGCGCTAATGATCTTTAGAAACACTTCCGCATTATAAAAGTGTTGTGGAATCTGTCAGATGAGTACTTGAAAATTATTTTCATTTCTCTAGGAGTCTGCTATTATGTAACAAAATTAGAACATCTACATTTTTTGTTGGGAGTCTAATACTTCGAAAAGATCTGCATTTATATTTGCAATCTGTTCCTACATTACATTGATAATTCTCCAAAATAAAAATGGATATTGCATTTAACGAGAACATCACGTAGGTACTGTAGATCTCAATAGAAACAGAAATCTTCAAATTGCTGAGGAAATGAAATACTCTCTTTCACTCAATAATGTAAATCATACAATCCCATCAACTTCTGATTCTGTGCAAGAAACGCTTCACAGAGAATACCAATTCGCACCTATCGTATTTCATAGTAGCCAGGGCTTAGCCAATAAAGGGTTTGTTTTGAATAATATTTTGTAAGAATTTTGAGGTAAAAAATCCTTAACAAATTTCATGTC
The DNA here is from genome assembly GCA_031308135.1 of Acheta domesticus. Taxonomy (NCBI): domain Eukaryota; kingdom Metazoa; phylum Arthropoda; class Insecta; order Orthoptera; family Gryllidae; genus Acheta; species Acheta domesticus. The sequence continues at coordinate 102,419,380 of JAHLJT010008756.1, forward strand.
ACCCGAATATTTAATTCAGAATAGTCCTTATTACTGTTGGAATGGTATATGATGAATATTTCGAAAGCAACGACGAAGAATGTAGGAGTGGCAGGTCAGTGTTTGAGGGAGGGTCACAACGCGTCCGTCGCGTCATCTGCATGATTACGCACTTGGAAGTCAATGGTAGTCAATTGAGCGACTAGACCGACGTCTACAGCCCGACCAGGGCCCTTATTTGGAAAACGAATTCTCAAAATATACGTTGGTAAGGCACGTGACGTAAAACTGACAACAAAAGAAAATAAATACTTGAACAATTTTCATTGTTTGTTTTTCACATGATGCAGCCTTATTGCCCGATCTATATCACGCAGTTCACGGACGAAAATTTTACAAACTCATTTTAAGGATAGATCCCAGATATGGGAATCTTGATGATATAAAATAGAGAATTATTTCTTCGCAGGTTAAATGGTTGAATCTAATTTATAATATATTTCATACTTATGTAAATTAGATTTAAAACTCCAGGCTTCACTGGCAATTAGGGAACACACTTGAGCCTTCTACACAGGGCTCCCGTAAATCTACCTTCGCCCCTGGTAGTAGGTGTATTACGAAATTACACCATTGGCTTCAAACTATAGAACAGACTGTTTGTACATAATTAATAAATTGGTTTATTTCTCTGCCGTATCATATAAAAACTTTTCATTCGTTTACAACTTAGCCTAAAATTTATTGCGTCCTTGTTAATTATAAAATATTTATACTTTATACATTTTAACAGTAATGTTCAGCTGCCCAGCAATCTGCAAGTTGGTAAAATCTGCAGTATTTGTATCAATATATTTTATCTTCTGTAATTTGTGAATAATATTTTTTACTACGCAAACTAATACCGTAAATACTCGAATATAACCCGAATATATTTTTCAAAAATTACTAGCTGAAAATTGGGGTGCGGGTAATATTCGCGTCCAGGTCGGCACCGCGAACTTGAAGCGTGTTGCACGTGGTTACATGAAGGCTTGGTTTATTCTTCGGGTTTTTATAACGTGGCGGATCATCGCCAGTCTTCATGATGGAATATATCACGGCAATTCGCGTCTTTCTCGATCGTGCCGCTAGATGTCGCATGATCGCGACCGTTTCAAGCAAGGTTCTTTTTTTCGAGATTACTTCCCGTAAAATTTGAGGGTGGGTAATATTCGAGGGCGGAGTGTATTTGAAAATATACGGTGATTGTACAAAGAAAAATTCGCCTAGTGAATCGAGTGACAACCATGGACGGGGAGACGGGAGCAAGCGCGTTGCCGTGCGGGGTAGACGAACCGAAGCGGAAGTGGAGCGAGACCAACTGCACGTCGATACGGGTGGAGTAGGGAGGGGGAGGGGGAGAGGGAAGGGAACATCTGGCCTTGTCGAGACGCGTGCATCGCATCCCGCGGTAAAGTGCACCCTCTTCTTCCTCCAGAAACACGTGACGTGGCAAGTTCATGATTTATGGTTCATTGTATTGGAGGGAGGCGCACTATTTCGTTCCACATGTTCACGTCAAATGAAGATATGTGAAACTGTACGGCTATACATTTATATAATTTATTCCTGCGATATTTCTAAGAAGAATGGCAACATGAGTTCAGCAAAAGAGAGGAACTGGTGAGAAAAAAATCCAAAAACGTGTTTCATGTTACTTCATTTAATCAACTTACCGAAAGTAATAATATATTTATCCAAAAATGTTTTTAACAATAATACACTTTCTTAAAATGTTTTAAATTTATAATGGACATTAATGTCAGGGAACTTTTATAACTGAAAGTAAGTATCGAATGTGTTGTAATTGGCATAAACGTCATTCTGGATTAAATCTCCCTTCTTCTTCTTCTTCTTCTTCTTCTTCTTCTTCTTCTTCTTCTTCTTCTTCCTCTTCTTGTTTTTCTTCCACTTTTCTTCTTTTTCTAACTATTCGTCTTACTTTCACGCCTTACGATGTTCTTCGTAAGAAGAGAAAGTTATGTAATTACATAAAGTTATGTAATTACATAACGCACAATTGTGCGCAGGAAAATGGCGAATTTTTGCCAGTAAAACTCTTATTGCTTGGCTCTGGTAACGGAAAAGCGGATAAATCCTGTTTACATTTAGAGCGAAAAAGCGGATAAATCCTGCTACATTTAGAGAAAAAATCCTCTAACACGTGGTGTAGCCAGAATATTGCTTGGTTCTTGATACCGGAAAATCGATTGACGGCAAAACGTCCATCTGTGCGTCTGTCCATCTGTCCGTCCCTCTGCGGTAAACGCTAGCGACTAAACAGTTCAGCCGATTTTCTTCAAAATTGGTATTCCCCAATCGATCTGAATGAACTCGTGGCTTTGGGAGTTTCAAAAGCATATTATGATTTTTGAGGGTCAATTGTGGTCGTAGCGAGCGTGGCAGGCAGGGGAGAGCGGAGTGGGGAGAGGAGGTAGTGGAGAGGTGAGGGTGGTGTAGGAGCAGGGGTTTTGAGAAGTGCGACGCTAGACAGTGCAGGGCTACGGTGGCGATGCATTCCTCTTTCCAATTGACGAATGTGATAAATAAATATCCGGGAAACGCAGGGGCACTTCAACTTGTTACAAATAGAGTAGGTTTGGAAATAAATGTTCTATCATTACTCTTACTACATTACTATTATGTTCTATTATTACTATTGGGGAATCATCAAGCAGCAACTAACGGTGGATGCATCATAAACTACAACAACTAACGGAAGATGCAAGTCACAATTTATATTAATGGGAGCGAGAGTAAGAGGATGAGCCTTGTGGCCTTGACCCAGAAAGTCCAGTTAACAGCTGCGGGTCACCGCGCGGGAGTCTGGCATTGATAAGCTCTGCGGCCGCTCGTTCGCCCCATACAAAGTCAGGGAAGAGGAAGGTGCAGGACTCCTATTACGTTTCTTGCTTTCTTCCATGATAAAATTCTGATGAAAGTGCTGATAATCAGATTTTCCTGACAGAAAATTAATATATTTCAAGACTTTTTCTCTAAACAGTTGTAGAGTTCGCTTACAAAAGGAATAATACGTCAAAAATGCAGATCTCCGTTTCCAGAAAACTCGCCAGATGTACATTTGTGTAAAGAAGCGTACCTCATTTACAACATGTTTGGATTTAGAGACTTTTCTTCTCTTTGAGTATAGTACGATTGTGGTTGTACTTTCATATGTTGGAAGAACTTAAAGCTGCTCTAACTTGTTCTTTGTGTTAGATGTAAAAGAAAACATGTTAATATTTCTATCAGGACACTTAAAACAAACAGGTGCCAATTGTGGAAAACGAAGAAACTTATAACAAAACTTCCTATTTTTTACTTTCCCGTATACATACATATATACGGAGTAATATACGTAATATAGGGAAAGTTATGTAATGCTGCGCGAAAAAATGGTGAATTTTCGGCAGAAAAAAATTCGTTGCCGGGCAGTGAAAACGAAAAACTGGATAAATCCAGTTGTTAAATTAAGAAAAATATCCCCCCACGTAAGGTAGCCAGAATCCCTGTTTTGTGGGTCCTTCATACCGAAAAACCAAATGAAAGCAAAACATTCGTCAAGTCAGTCCGTCTCTCTCTCTCCGTCCGTCCGGTGTATGTGAACAACACTAGTGCCTAAAATATGCGGACGAATTTTTTTCAAATTGAAGAAACCCCTGTGCATTTGATTTGAGTCGAAGCACAGCGATTTTGAGAAACATTCATTAATTTTTGGGGGTACTTTACATGAAGCTCCCATTAAAAATTTTTCTCAAAAACGGGTTAAACTTAAACTTTTTTCTTTAAATTTCTAGTAAGAGTAGAGTAAAATATACTTATTAACGTGGCATAGGTTCTATTTTCACGGTTAACTCTTCATTTTCGATAATTGCATAATTTTGAATTTTATTCGGCGTCTTCCTCCAACTACAAAATTGCAGACAGAGATTTTTCCTCTCTATGAGATAACATAAGCGCCAAATAGCTCTATTCTTTTGTTTTTTCAAAAATTGGAAACATTTAATTTTTTTGACTTGTCTCTCACGTCGTTAATATTTACATTAGTGGCGATTTTTTCACATTATTATATTTACGAGAACATGTGCTTTAAGTAATGTCAAGTAAAGTCTCTCGAAAACACAACCGTTTTCTGTGAAAAGTAGCTCAAAATTCCGCATTTTCAGAAACGCTCAAACGCCATTTTCTCATAAATGGCTCCAAATTTGTGTCTGCAAACTTTTCGAACGGATGGTGGTAATTTCATTCTTTAATGTGACGTAAAGTTTATTTTCAGTTGTTTTTTGTAATTAGGCAAATGTAATTTTTTTAAAGATATCTCACACTGTTAATACGCACATTACCAACAATTTGTAAACTTAATTATATTTGTGACTTCAATGACTTCAAATTAACTTTTTTTTAACTCAAAACTGTTCTGTAAAAAAGAGCTTCAAGTTTTGCATTTTTAGTAACGCTTAAACGCCATTTTCTTAAAAACGGCTACAAATCTTTAAAAGAAAATTACCATTTTGGATGTTATTTTTGTGTTCTTTAATATTCTAAAATTAATATTTCCGTTCTACCATTAGGAAACTGAAAATTGAGAAAATGTCAAAAAAATGTACTTTGGGCGGCAAAAGATGCAACTGGGTGGCAGCTGGCAAGAATATGTGGCAATTTCCAACGAACCCAGACCTAAGAAAATAGAAAAATAATACGGGAAAGTCTGTGCCATTCTGTAGCACCACTAATTTTTAATTGCATTAGGTGTCTGTGAACGAACGATAATAAAGGTGTCCATTCACATGAAAAATGAAGAAAGGTAATACCTACAATGACAGCAGGAGAGTAAGAGAGATTGGAGAAGTAAGACATACACACGATCACTACGAATAGCTTCAAAATTTAAGGATTTGTCCCAAATCAATTAAATATTTTCAGGCTGATAACTAACGCGTTTTCAAAGGTATTGAGTAATTCCGAAAATGATGCCCTCTATGAAGGAAATTAATATTACTCCCTTCACGAGCAATGGGAATTTCAAACTCAATTATAAAAGTTACATTTACATATTAGATAACACTTAACATTGTAATTTACTTTTATGTAGTAAAAATTTGAAACTGAAAAACTAGAATTATTAATTTTAGTGTCTCAGGAATTAAAGACCCTAAACCAGTGGTGTAGGGGTCTTCTTCTGGAGGCTGCGGTACGCGTCGTGGCACCGTAGCATGCCATAAGCTTTTCTGCGGAACTAGAATAGGGAAAGGAAACTATTAGTAACCCCGCCGTATTACAATAGGGATGGCGTTGTCTCTGGTGGCGGAGTAATGAACTGCGTGAGGGGCGATTTCGTCGTGACACTCGTGCCACGGACTCCCGCCTGTGGCATCGCCCTAGACAACACTGCCCTAAACTGATACAGTTTCTCGCACATTGAGCTTACTCTGTGCACTGGAAGAAGTACTCTAATTTCGTTACATTAAGTTAACAGTGTCACGGACGCCCTTCTAATTGACTCCATGAGCAATGTAATTGATACGAAGCGAAGTCACAGCATCTCCGGACCTAGACATCAGCGCCACAAACTGTGGAACCTAAAACTTTAAGAGCAGCATCAAAGCGCGCACAGCGACATCTGGCAGAAGAAGAAGACACCAGTATCATTACACAGTACTTGAAAAAACTATAAAAGCGTAAGTATATAGATAAAGATACATGTGCAAGAAATTTAATCTACGATTTCGTATTAGACACAAATTATGAAAACCAGAATATTTCTTGAATAAATTCAGTTATGGAGGTAGTTTCAAATTTACAAAGCAGGATCCTTATCACATTGAATCTCTTTTAAGAACTTGATGCCAGAAAAGTAATCCCTATAATTTATTCCCAAATGTTCACCAATGTACACAACAAATCATGCGCAACCGAAGATGTTTTGAAATATTTTGAGGGAAAATACAAAACAAATGGAACCACGATTGGACAAATTCCAATATAAGCATGCTGCATAAATCATCAAACTTCAGTAACTAATAACCAGAACCCAGTAAGAATTTTGGCCGCAAATAGCCCTTTTTATAAGATATGGGCACTCAAAATTAAGTCACAGTTACCTATAGCACTACACGTAATATACCTATAGCACTACACGCACTTGCATATAGCACTACATGTAATAATAAGTATATTTAAAAATATCAACAACAAATATATTTAAAAATATCTACCCTTTATGCATGTTTTGTTGTGTACATTGGTGTACATTTGTAAATAATAGAGATTACTTTACACATGCATGTGCAACATACCAAAACTTTTCCTCCTCTTAAGAAAAATTGTTTTGTATACTACGGTGGCGTCATGCAGGTTGCAATAATACACAGACGAGAGTGGGTTAATCTATTGCTGGTTTATTAATAATTAAATCCACCACCGAATAAACTTTATGTACAATCGTTAATTAATGAAATAAATCGATCCCACTACTAGGAGTGATATAAATTCTACAGTTACCACTCCTCTACTTAACTATCGAATGAACCCGATCGTGTGAAACACCGCAGAATTCCCACACGCTTCCTCACTCGAGTCTCACTGCCTCACGACAAATACATTACCGGCCCTAGCCTTCGCACACGCGGTCTGAGCCCCCACCGGGCGGCTGTCTCCGAACTGCACAAGTCAACTGCCTGAAGCAAAAAGGGGGCGGTGGAGCGTGGCAGCGGCCTATCTAGGCTAGCCGCGCCCTTTTACTCTGGGCTTTTCCACTACGTCGCATCCTATGGGCGAGCGCGTCGTCCTGAGCGTCTCTCCTACGTCACGCGGTCGCCCTGTTGTCAGATCTATGATTGTGCACGACGCTACACTACCAACAGAAGTTTGTATGTTTGGTTCAGGTTTCATCAAACTGAACAATTACTTGATTGTAGGTTTCACGTGCCCCGGTATATCTTATATATTTATGAAATGTTTGAAAAAATGTCACTTCTGAAAAGCCAGAATTGAAGAATTTTGTAAGAACATGTACAAAATATAAAAACAGAAAAGCAGAACAAATTAACTGAGTTATTTCAGGAAATATAAGTGTACATTTTTTGTTCAGAAAACGACACTTTCTGAAAAATGCTCCAAAATTTTTAATGAAAATTTGTATTTAATTTTCTATAATTTTTAATTTTCTATAATATTCTTAGATCTTTCAATTCTACTATTATTAGACCGAAAACTGAGAAAATGTGAAAAAACATATTTTAGACGCCAAGAGCTGGCAGCTGGGAAGGTGGGGCTGAACCAAAAAACTAGCCACAATAATTAATTAGCCAGTGATTGTGTCACTATTTAACACAAATAGTTTCATTTGCCTTTTTTGGTCTTTTTTTCTATTTGTGGATAATCTCTGGAACGGTTCACATCATTGCGGTTTTCATTGAAATGTAATTTGTCATGCACAACTTAAGCTACTTTTTCAAATTATTTTCACTTACATGAAGATTTTTTTTGTTTTTCATACAAATCTACAGTTTATTCTAATCTTAATGACATTTTTTACTCGTGACTTTCGAGACAAACGAAAAGTTATTGTCTCTGTAAGATTTCGTAACTAGTGTCGCTAGAAAATCACATACTTTCTCGTCGCATTATTTATAACTGAAGCAATGTTTGAAAAAACTGTGGCCATCCAAACGGACTCGACCAAAAACAATAATTTAATGTGTTGAAAATACCCCAGAGGCGATATATTTACAAAAAAATAATGAAATTCGGGAGAGAAGTGTTTATTTCCTTATTTAGCCGGAACTGAGGAGCTGTGAAAACGGCAGACCAGAGTAAGTAAATAAAGAAAGGAGATCTTAGAGTGCCAAATAATTACACGACATTAGGTTTTTAAAAGAAAATTCAAAGAGAATTATAATTTTTTAGAAGACAATTGAACACTGCCTACCGAAATCATGATGGAAGTAAAATATCTCAAATAAACTGAACGGGCCTAAAAAACATTAAATTGTAAACAACATAACTAGGAAAATATATAATTTAGTTACAAAAGGTAATGCGATCAATTGTGAGCAAAATTTAAAGAAAAAAACGCAATTATATCCATAGAAAGTAAATGACAAACGAAAGAGATGGAAATTGTTCTGGGACTTTCGCAAGACAGAATACGTAATCAGAGTGATTTCAGAATTGGTACGTGGTGGATCGGAGAGGGAACCCATGTTGGTTTATAAATGGAAGGTGATAAATTGAATGATCAGTAAAGCACCAATACGGACGTAAAATGAGTTTCAAAATGGAAATGGTAATCCTGGAAGTCGGCGACGTGTGAGTTGATTTCTCTGGTGGACCTCGACGATCAACGACAACATTTTAGAATTTCTATTTCTATTTGCTGATATGACAAGGCCAAGAATGTATTGCAATGGGAAAATGTTAAAGTTTTAGGCGCCATAAGAGTAAAGGGAAAAGGAATGCGCGCTTGTGTGAATGAGTTTTCTGTGTATTGTTATGTGGGAATGTGTATGTTAATTGTTTTCAAGGGTAATATATATAATGTTTAGTATGTGTCAATGTTATTCTTCTCATGAAATGTATTATGTATTGGCCAGGAAAAGTAACAACAAGGCTAGGTAATTATTTTGTTGCTTAATAAAGGAAGTTGCGTCGGAACTTGCGGTAGCAACGATTCATTTTAGATCTCAGCTGTCCGTTTTTTAACGATTAATTTTGAAAATTCAATGTTTTATTTAGTTGTGAGCAACAGCAGAACAAACTTACGTATCCAATTCCCAAAATCGATGATAGGCATCCCGTTTCCCTTATAGGGATGGCTTCGTGGATTCACACCTTTAAATAAATTTATTGAAACGGTAAACTAGTTCCAAGGTGTAGGGAAATTATTTATATTTTTAGTAAATTGTAGCAAGAATACAAATCGTTTCAGCTGGCACTCCGAGCGTGGGTGAAGAAGGGCAATATATTTTTGTTTATTACATTTGCGTAAAAAATGAAACTGTTTCAGTTGGCAACCCAGCGTGGGGCACAGTTGTGTATGTAAATAGTTCTGTTTTTTTGTATTATTATTATTATTATTATTATTATTATTATTATAAAAATAGGAAACTATTTCAATAAAGAAAATTAAAAGTAGCCCCGCGCCAGTTTTTAAGGGTCCTTTGATCTATCCAAAGAAGAAATAAAGAAAACATGGAAGGCGTTTATTGAGAAAAAGATGTATAAGTTGCATGAACTTCAAGGAGAAATATGGTAAAACTAACAGATTTTAAAAAAAATTACGTGACTTTATTTCATAAAATATGCTCAAACTATTCGATTTAAAAAAATGTACGTGACCTTATTTCATGAAATAAGGTCACGTACAATTACGAGTACGAATACGAGTATAGAAAAAAAATCCATTAATATTGTAGAAATTCTCGAAAAAGGAAAGAGTTTGCCGAAAGTAAGACCGAAACAATTTTTAGCGTCCTTGGTTATATCAGAGGGAAAAATTGAAAGAAAATTTTTTTAAAAAATTGAAAGAAAAATAAATTCCGTATTTCAGATTGTTGCATCTTACTGTAAAATATGACTTAAATAGAATGAAAAGGGTCACGTCTAATTCTTATTTACGGAGAGCAGAATTTGCAGGTGATGGGTTCTTACTCGGTTGTTTAAATTAGAATGTCTCCTGAAGACCAAGGTATTCTTGATTTTTGACGTTTTCCTTCCGTGCCAGCAATTTGGTACTACTTATTCAAATCTAACTTCTGCGAATGTCCTTCATTCTATTGTATTTGAATTGCGTTTACACTGCGCTCACATTCTGCTTGAGATAGGTAGGAAACAGTAACTAAAAAAATTGGTATCCATCCTATGGAATCCCCAGAATTATTTATTAAAATAACATTGAATGAACTTCTCTTTTAGCATTATCTTATTGAATTCTATTTGTTCCTTAACTCAGTGTTGATAATTTTCTCTTTAATACAATGATACCCTCTTTCTTTCCTTTATTTAACAAATATACAACATTTACTAATTTGGAAACGTGGGATGAGCAATATAGAAGGTTCTGTCTCTAAAATGTTCACAAACATTATTTGAAACAAAATTATTAAAGAACGTAATAACTGATATGCAACAAAAAATACACACATGACACAGAATTTAAAGTTTTGAGATTTGACAAGACACATCGTATTTAAAAATTAAAATTTTAAAGAGTTCTAATGGTTCTTAGTCTTTAGTTCACTTTCATTAAAAAGGAAAGAGTATTGAAGATTGTTTGTTTTCAGAATAAGCAATTGAAATGTGACTTTCAGAGCATTGTATCTTTCCTTCAATATCACAATACTTGTTTTCTTTTAAAATCGGAGTCAGTAATCTGAGAACTGTCATATGACACTTCAATAGTTCAAAAGACCGTTTTGAAGGGTTCATTTACGAATGCAAAGGTAATTTTTCTTTTATCAATAAACTCCTTGTTTCCAGTCTCGAATGTCAATAAGTACAGGCAAGTCCTTAATTGTTGGAAAAGGAAGAAACGCTATGTGACCTGAGTGCTTCAAATGCAATATGCAACGTCTCAGTGTTTTCGTTTGTTCGATAGCGCCATTCTTGCGTGTAAGAAGATCAATTAAAAATTTTTGAAAGGAGATAACATCTAATATTTTTGAACAAGATTCCAATGATGGAAGAAAGCATGAAAAATATATAACTGTATTGGATTCTCGCACTTACATTGATGGAAATACGAAGAAAGCAAAACAAATAAAATAAAGAAACTCCATTTTTTTCTTCTCGATATTACTAGATGACGATAGAAGCGACACATTGTAATACATTCATTGTAATAAATACATGTATTGAACGAAGTCCATTGCAAATGTTTTTGCACTTCAAACCCTCAATACATTTTTCTTCTCGCATTCCATTCATTTATTTTATTAATTATTTATTTGTGTATTTATTTGTTTATTTACTTATTTATTAATTTAATCTCAAAATCTATATAATGTGACGTTTGGATGAGTAACATATTCCCTTTCACAATCAAAGCACGGGCAAACGATCTTAGACTTTGTTCTAAAGAACAAGTGATCATATACCTGGAGAGTTCTTATGAAGTTCACAGTGCCAATTCAATGTGAGCGAATAGAATGTGATTTTTCATAGTTTAATGAAATGATGTCAATGTCTATTGCATCATTTCTAATGCTAACAAATATAATTTATTAATAACAGATGAAAATAATACGTGTGATACCTTTTGGGGTGGAATTGCTTTTGTTGACCGCATTTTCTGTCTTTCTATTCAAGTGTTAGGATTACTGTGAAGGAGACTTCAAATGGTTGTTATTTTCATAATTTGCAAACGCAAGGTAACTTGTAAAGTGATTCAGTGGTGTCAGAGCGTTCGACTGTTAGTTTGCTGACGAGTTTGCAAGGTGTCATTCAGAAATGTTGAGCGAAAGGTTTTTAATTATACATTAAAATAATAAATACATACGAATACGTAAGATTGCCTTTCTTCATTATGTTTTGTAGTTTCCTATAAGGAGGAGTATTATTAAAGTGAAATGGTGATTCCGATGTAGATCAAATTAAATACTCGTTGAATGCGGCACGTTTATAAGCCAATGCGGAGGCCGGAGGTTCGAGAGTTTTTATCCAGAGAAAGGCGTAAGTTTTGTTTGATGCATTGGATCAACCGAGAAGAAACGCGCGTCAAAAGTCGCGGACCACTTTGCATCAAAATTCGCTAGTTTTACAATATTTTTTTAGGGAGATAGTCAAAAGTCGCGGACCACTTTGTATCAAAATACGACAGTTATACAATATTTTTTTAGGGTGATAGAAAGTTTTGACATTGAATTTTTATTTTACGGATCAAAATACGGATCAATTCTCGTGTGTCTTGTGCCATATTGATATATTGTCATTTAATCACATAATCTTTATAAATAAAATTGAGGTGTCAGTCATTTCAAAATTCAAGAAATTGCTTTTTTAATCTCATGTGCTTCTTTATTTTATATAAATCCAATTCGAAAGTTTTTAGGTTTTTTTTTCGGTCGGGCAAAAATCTCTGGAATGGCTAAACAGATGGGGTTACAGTGAAAGGTATAGTATTTCATCGGCCATTACTTAGGGTACTTTTTCAAATTATTATTTTCCAATTTATAAAGAATACTATTTACAATTTTATGTGAATATGCACTTGTATTCTGATTTTAATGAAATTTTGTACAAGTGACCTTCAAAAACAGAGCTTCACCCTAAAAATACAGCCTTCATGAGAATTATTATATTTTTAGTTTGGTTGGGAAGTACTTGAGGAGATATTCGATTTGCAAGAGATTTTATGATTCTTTCCATGCTATTTTACAAGCAATAATATTGGGAAATATATGGCTTCTTGATAACTTCATTGTGAGTTTCTTACTTGTATTACGTGATTTTGCTTTCTTTCCCATTCAAAACTATTCAGTAACCAAGTATTTTGAGAGAAAATGCTTTGGAAATTATACGCTGAGCTGATCAAGGTTGTTTTATTTTAATCGCGGAGAGCAAAGGACGATCCCTCGTCACTCATTTGAACACGCGTGTCAACTGGTCTGTAAATGTACGTTACATTAAACACCGTTTCCTTTGCGGATCCGCATTGTCTTTCTCCGTATATTTTTGGGTAGTTGATTACTTATCATGGGACACAATAAGGGAAAAGAGCCCATCGGAAAAACTAACTCGAGAATTGACAGGAGTAGAGCGCTTTGCTGCAGCAACATTTGTAATGCTAAATCGTTAAAGCGAATCTTACTTATAAATTTCATTGGGAATCTTCTATTTGACGCGGATTCATTTAGAAAACATCCGTAGTTTGATGTCCTGTGTCCTTGAGAGATCGACTCCAACTCGAGGCGGAGCTTATCGTGCGAGTGTGTTCATGGTATTCTCTTCCAAAGACTTAGTGCCAGTGCTGATAAGGGTGTCTGCGCTGAAACACGCAAACCGAAGCAGAGCGATGCCACTGAATGTTCCGTTCGTGAAGTTAAATAATGGGCAGCAGTTCCCTATCTTCGGTCTTGGCACATGGAAAGTGAGTAAACATTTCTAGTTCTGCTTTCGAAGTAGTGTAGACATACGAACTAATTACTTAGCACTTCGCACTTTATTTCCTATTGCCATAATATTCTCGTTTTATTCCTTTTCCGTTAGTCCAAACCCGGCGAAGTGACGCAGGCTGTGAAGGACGCGATCGACGCCGGATACCGGCACATTGACTGTGCACATGTGTACGGCAATGAGGCTGAAGTGGGGGCCGGCATTAAGGCCAAAATTGACGAAGGCGTGGTGAAACGTGAAGATCTCTACATTACAAGCAAGGTGAGACAGAATGTTTGAAAAAAGTATTTCATAGAAGGAAAGGGAAATAACGAAAATTGAGGAGAAAATAATATTATAACTGTGATAATCACTGTTCCAATGCTCTCTATACATTTCTATAATGCAAATTGCAAAGAACTGTAATGTAAATTTAGGTATGACGTTCAGTGTAAATAAATCGCAAAGTAATATTTTCCAATCAGAAAGAAATATTTTTTGTGAATTTTTCAGTTATGGAATACTTTTCATCGTCCCGATCTTGTAGAACCAGCGATCAGGACATCTTTGAAAAATCTAGGATTGGTGCAACTGGATTTATATTTAATACACTTCCCGCATGGGTTTCAGGTATATTCGTATTAAAGGAGATTATTCATTTTACTGTTACATCATAACACAAACATAAAGTTGATTGAATGGCCTGTAAAGGGTGAAATAGTGTAAAGCCGTACAATAAACAGTTGGTAACAGTCATGTGTGTACAGTCCATAATTTGCTCGAAGATCGGTAATTTTAAGTGGAAAATTAATACTAATCAAAAATATAATACAAGATATTTGAATAATTCCAGTTAAATAAAACGTTACTTTCTTCACCTAGACGAAACGGCCTTGAATTTGAAATTAACCAGCACATTTAGTTGCTTGGGAACCTTCCTAGCGGCTAGTTCCCGAGCGATTAAATGTGGTGGTGAATTTCAAATTCAAGGACATTTCGTCTAGGTGTAGAAAGTAACGTTTTATTTAACTGGAATTATTCAAATATCATGTAATATATTTTTCATTAATATTAATTTTCCACTTAAAATATTAATTTTCCACTTTGTTTTTCGAGCAAGTTATGGACTGTACAAACAAGACTGGTACCAACTGTACATCCCTTAATTAGTAGGGATGAGACACGTGAGTGTGAGTATAAGAAGTATATAAAATTTATTTCTCCAGGAAGGTGAAAGTCTGTTTCCAGAGAAAGACGGGAAAACTCTTTACAGTGATGTGGACTATGTTGACACCTGGAAGGCCATGGAACAATTAGTGAAGAAGGGGCTCACCAAGTCCATAGGCGTTTCCAACTTCAACCACGAGCAAATCAACCGTGTTCTGGAAGTGGCAGAGATCAAACCTGTCACGAACCAGGTACAATCTACGTAGTTATTTTTTTAAAGTGCTGCGCCTTTTTCCTAATTACGTCTCATAGCCATCTTTTGGGCACTAAGCATATACATCTATTTGAGGTTAAAGTTTCGTTTTTGTCTCGTAACGTCGCAGTCAGTCATTGTCTTTTATCCACTTCGGCCAGGAGTTCGGGGTCGTAAGTAACCGGGGTTCAAGAGACACCCAGAAAACCGTGATGTCTCGAGCTGCTTAACTTCTCTGACTTCACGGAGCGTAGTTAAGCTATTCGACTAATGACCCCGGAAAATGTTGAAAAGGTCAGAAGAGAGTCGAAAGATGTTGACAATACGATCTGTTTTGTCCAGGTACCCTTTATTTAATTAAGGATGAGCTAATGGATTGATGGAAGTTTTTATCGTAAGAAGGTGTTACGTATCGTAAAACGGAGTAAAGTGAAACAAAATTTGATGTTTTCTTAAAACATGAGAATTAAAAGGAATCTGAAAAAATGTCTGTTATTGTATATGCATAATTTTCCAGATGGCACTAACATTATTATTTTACAATGTCTGGTTTCAATCATAAATATTATGAAATTCTTGCCATTTTACCCACTGCTTGGAGTAAAGTTGATCACCTATAAATTTTTGTATTGAAACCGTTTTATCACACTCTACTTGGGATTGGACAGATTTTTGAAAAGAAATGTTACTACAATTTCATGAAACTATTTTTAATATTACAACTACATTATTACTTTCTCGTAAACTTACGTATATACAGAGTAATATATGTAATATACGTAGTATACAGAAAGTTATGTAATGCTGCGGATAATAAATTTCGAGATTTCAACGAAAAAAAAAAACACGTTTTGGGAACCTATGCTACCGAAAATTTTTTTTTTTTTAAACGTCCGTCTGTCTGGGTGTATATGAACAAAGCTAGCGCGTAAACTATGCGTAGGATTTTTCCAAACTGAATAAACTCCTGTTGATCTGGCCTCAGTCAAAGTTCTGTTATTTTGGAAAACATTGATTAGTTTTTGGGGGTACTTTACATAAAGCTCCTGCGACATTTTCAAATTTTTTTCAAAAACGCTCCAAATGTTTTGTTTAAACTATCCACATGGATAGTGCTAAATTCAGTCATTTAGATGACATAAACGCCATTTTGCTCTATTCTTTTGTTTTTCAAATGTTACAAAAATGCAATTTTTTGACTAGCCTCTCACGCCAATCATATTTACATTAGCGGGAAATCCTTCACATTATTGCATTTATGTGTACATGTGCTTCAAATGAAATGTTATTAAGTTTCTAGAAAACTCATAACTTTTCTGTGAAAAAGAGCTCAAATTATTTTCAGAAATGCTAAAACGTCATTTTCCTCAAAAACGCCTCCAAATTTTTTCTTCAAAATTTCTGTACCTAATTTCACTGATTAAGATGACATAAAAATATTTTTGCGGTATTCTTTTGTTTTTCAAATATTACACAAATTTAATATTTTTTAAATATTTCTCACGCCTTTACTATGCACATTTCCAGCGATTTGTGTACTTCCACTGTTAGTGGAAGTGTCTCAAATTACTACCAAGATAATTCGAAATTTTAATTCAATAATTTTCGAAAACTCAAAAGATTTCTGTGAAAGAGAGCATCAAATTTCGAATTTATAGTAACGCTTCAACTCCATTTTCTTTGAAACGGCTCCAAATTTTGCAATGAAAATTTTCATGTATGGCAAGCTTTTACTCTTCTTTAATATTGTTAAAGTAGTATTTTATTTCTGCCATTAGGAAACCGAAAAATTAAGATTTTTTAAAAATCATTTTGGGCGACGATAGATGGTAGCGGGCCAGAGGCTGGGGCCAAAGACATAGCCCTGACCAAAGACATTAGATAATTAACTAGTACGAGAAAGTCTGTGCCATTCCGTAGCACCACTAGTTATTAAGAGTAAACTACTATTTCATTAAAGATTATGGCATCTGGATACCAAAATCGAGAAATTAACACAATATAATTACATATTGTGTTACTATTTATTCCACGTCGCGTCGGCCAAGTTAATTTTTGAGATTACATATCAGCCCTTCCTTAAATCCTTCACCTTTACTTTACATGCAATATTTGCCAGCAAAGTAAAATGTATGTCCCCCAAATCGCATTACACGAAGTGCATTTCATGCATGGTCAGTTGAATTTGTTTATTTGGCAATTCATCACCAACAGAAATTATTAAAAATGTAAAATCACCTGTCAAAAGTAAGTATTCTTCGTTAGTTTCTCTTAATTATAGATAAAAAATAGGCAAGATCACCTCTGAAATGCAAGAAATTCCGGATTCTTTATAGTTTTAGGCGCAGAACAACTTATTTTATATTAAGCTCATCCTAACATCAAAATGGCAAAAGACACGCACTTGAACGTGACGTGTCTTTTCGTGATGTCTTCTACCTTGGACCTATTTAACGTGGTGTACTTTGGACCGATCCGAGATACAACACTTCCTAAATTATAGTACTCTTCTATTTGATGCAATCTCTTTACGTTTAGCTTTACAACTAAACGTGAGTTTTCGATGATTTCAAAATGTTACTTTAAACTAGTGGTCCTACAGAATTGCACAGACTTTCCCGTATTAGTTTTCTATTTCGCTTGGTCTCGGCAGCTTGCCAGCTGCCATCTATCGCCGTCCTAAGTACATTTTTTTGACATTTTCTTAATTTTCCGGTTTCCTAATAGTTGAACGGAAATATTATTTTAAGAATATTACAGAACAGTCAAACATCGTCCTAAATGGCATTTTTCTTTGAAAAATTTGGAGCCGTCTTTAAGAAAAGGCGATTATGCGCCACTGAAAATTCGAAATTTGAAGCTCTTTTTTACAGATAATTTTTGAGTTTTCGAAAAACTCCATTTGAATTCATTTGAAGCACATTAACACACAAATACAATAGTGTGTCCAAATTGCTGGAAATGTGCTTATTAACGGTTCGAAATGTTTGAAGAAACAATTTGGAGCCATTTATGAGAAAATGGCATTTCAGCGTTTCTCAATAGGCGGAAATTTAAGCAAGTTTTCACAGAAAACGGTTTTTGAGAATCTCTATATGACATTATTTAAAGAACATGTACTCATCAATATAATAATGTGAACAAATCGCCGCTAATGTAAATATTAATGACGTGAGACAAGTAAAAAAATTACAATTTTGTAATTTTTTAAAAACAAAAGAATAGAGCAATATGGCGTTTATGTCATCTCGTAGAATACATTTAGTACTATCCAAATCAAAAGTTTAAAGAAAAAATTTGAAGCCGTTTCCGAGAAAATCTTGTTTTTGTTATTTTGTTTTAAATTGCAAATATTGCACAAAATATTGCACGAAAACTACTAAAATTTTCAAGAAAATGTTGCTGACCTTAATGAAAACACTCACTACGTATATCAAATTTTATTTGAAAGAAAAATCTCTAGCTTTAATTTAGCACTTGTAGGAAGCCGCCGTCTTAAATTCAAACTTTCGCAATCATCGAAAATTCAGAGTTAACCGTGAAAATCGGACCTATTACACCTTAATAGTTGTATTTTACTCTATTCTCACAAGAAATTTAAAGAAAACTTCAAAGCCGGTCTGTTGAGAAAATTTTGAAAAAGTCCCGGGAGCTTCATGTAAAGTACCACCAAATTTCGAAGAAAGTTTTTCAAAATCGCGGCCTCGGGTGTTGCCAGATTGACCGGGGACTAACCATTTTAGAAGAAATCGTTCTTATAGTTTGGGC
This sequence comes from Acheta domesticus, assembly GCA_031308135.1. Lineage (NCBI taxonomy): Eukaryota > Metazoa > Arthropoda > Insecta > Orthoptera > Gryllidae > Acheta > Acheta domesticus. Next base: position 102,437,681 of record JAHLJT010008756.1, read on the forward strand.
GCTAGTATTGTTCACAGACTGACGGACAGACAGACAAATGGACGGACCGACGGACGGACGTTTTGAAAACCAAGGTACTCCAAACCAGGGTACTCCAAAACGTGTATTTCCGTTGTAATCTCGAAATTGATATTCCGCAACAATACACAACTTTCACAAAACTACGTCGTTGTATTTACTTGTATATTACTCCGTATATACTAGAATGTATACGGGGATGTAAAAATAACACTTTTTCGGTATCAGAGTTACTGCAATGGCAACAGTAACCCTGATACCCAGATGCCCTGAGGTAATTCAGCGGGTATATTCGTCAACCCCCCCCCCCCCAACAAATTTTACTTTCTTAAAGGTACCATCTATTTGCTCCTCAATGGAGAATATACGTTATTCAGCGCAACAACTCGTTTCTCTCTCCTTTTCCCTTTTTTCCCTTTTTCCTGTTTTCCTTTTCCCCCTTTTCCTTACTTTCGGCGTTGCAGGGTATTTCTTAGTAACCAATCCTTGTGAAAGAAAGAAAAGATCAATTTCATGTAAACTTTGGTGTATAAGATTATTATTTTTAATGTAATTGGTTCACATTTTCATAAAACACAATGCTCTCTTCCATTTTATTTTACACACATTCTAGAATTTTACACTACATTGCTATTAGATTAAAAACGCACTGCTCCTAGCCTCTAGCGATAGCTATTAGATACCAATTCTGCCGCACCGCTACTGGCCTCTGGAGGATTATATTAGAAACCCACATATCTACCAACATATTATTTAAATTCTTTATTTTCCACTTTTGTGTTGTATTAATCTCTATCAAACCTAGCAAGATCACTGCGACAATCCTGAAGAAAAGCCAATAAGAATTTCGTAACTATTCATAGACTACTTTTTGTGGCATCGATGTTGGATTGGTGTCCATGAATTCACTTTTAGTAAACTTTATATATATATATATATATATATATATATATATATATATTTTAGGGGATATTATAGGGGCTATATATATATATATATATATATATATATATATATATTTTTTTTTTCCCCTTCTCACTTTCTTACCAATCGTCTTTTTTATTTTGCACGAACACGTTTGTCTTCTCTGTAGATCGAGGTGCATCCTTATTTGAACCAAGAGAAGCTGATTGATTTCTGCAAAAGAAAGGACATCGCAATAACGGCATACAGTCCGCTAGCTTCACCTGATCGCCCTTGGGCAAAACCCGACGACCCTCAATTGCTGGAGGATCCTAAGTTAAAAAGTCTATCAGTGAGATACGGTAAAACGCCTGCACAGATTCTTTTGCGGTATGGGGTGAGTATTGCCTCTTCAAATACTATGTTTTGTTCTAGTTTAGTTTGCCAAAGTATAATAGGGTTACGAATTCGTCGTGTTTCTAATAACGTAAAATAATGAAAATATCAATGTTCCAGTACTCTGTATTGTACTTTCCTTCTTTTCGCTTTCAGGTTCAGCGAAATCTGATAACAATTCCGAAATCAGTAACGAAGTCACGCATTATACAGAACATAGACATTTTTGATTTTGAGATTTCTGAAGAAGATATGAAATTAATCTCTTCTTTCGACTGTAACGGCCGAGTAGTTCATGCGAATTGGTAAGTAGCATTTCAGTTCTAAAGTGCATCTCTTCGTATAACAGTAAAAATCCAAAACTATGATCCACTTACAAAGTAAGAGAGATATAAAGATTTGAAATGGGAATATTCTTTAAAAAAAATAAAACTGAAGATGGTCTAATAAAAGCAAAACGTGAAAAAGGTATCCGAAACTTATACAACGATATTGAAACAATAACATTATTTATTTGTATCAGCATTAGAAATATGCGTATTTCATTCAAAACAAGTGAACTTCTTAGATGACTGTAATGCGTATGACTGGTGAAAAACCTGATTCTCCGAAACAAAGGACACAAAGTACTGTAATCAAGACGGATTTGGAAATGATGCGAGATATTGACTGATAAATTATATACTTTATTAACTTCATTATCCATAGAGATATCAGGCCTACATTTACCAACAAACTTTGTCACTATGAAGGAACAACTTTGGCATATCTTTTATATAAGGTGACAAATTTGTACTGTCTCGCGCTTAGTAAGGAAACTCTTAAGAAGGGAAAGTTATATAATGCTGCGCGAAAAAACGGCGAATGCTCGGCAGAAAAACTCATATTACAGAGCCCTGGTCACGAAAAAGCGGATAAATCCATTTGCTAAATTTAGAAAAAAACTCCTTAATACGTGGTGCAGCCAGAATTCATGTTTTATGAGTCCTTGATACCGATAAATTGATTGACGGCAAAACGCGTGTCCGTCCATCCGTCTGTGAACAATGCTAGCGACGAAAATTGAAATAATTCAAAATTTTCGGCGTCTTCATACAACTACAATTATGAAGAAACATTTTTTTTACATTCTCGCCTTACGAATACTTCGTAAGAAGTTATGTAATCGTGCGCCGGAAAACGGCGAATTTTTGCCAGAAAAACTCTTATAGCTCGGGTCTGGTAACGAAAAAGTAGATAAAATCCGTTGCTAAATTTGGAAAAACAATCCTCTGACTCGTGGTGTAGCCAAAATTAATGTTTTGTTGCTTTTTGATGCCCAAAACTCGATTGATGGCAAAATGTCCGTCTCTGTCTGTCTGCCTGTCTCTCTATTGTCCGTCGGTGGTCAACGCTAGCGCCTAAACCGTTCAGCCGATTTTCTTCAAAATTGACATTCCCCAATCTATTTAGCTGATGTCGAGGCTCCTGAAATTTGAAACCGATATTTTAACATTGGGGGTTACTTTACATAAAGCCCCTTGGAAATTTTCTAAGTGAAAAAAAATTACACCAAATTTTTTGATTAAATTTTGTCGTTAAAGAGTGCGACGGACGTTTAAGAGAATGATGCTGGGATCATTTTCGTTGATATCCCCAATTTTTCGAAAATTGCAAAAAACAATTTCAAAACTGCAAAATTGAAGATAGAGATTTTTGCCTCAGACAAAGACGGTTGTACAAAATTAGCACTTTAATTACGGTTATGTGCAATTTTTTGAAAAAGCGAGTAGTTTTTTTATAAATGGCGCTTGAAATTACCCAAAATTTTGTTTCTCAAAAACCACCCCAAATTTTTTCTTTAAATTTTCTTCATTTATGTAATAAGAGACGGTAAAAATATGGCTCTAGTCCTAAATCCGGGTATTGCTTGGTTTTTCGAAAATTTCAAAAATTATTTTGAAAACTACAAAATTGTAGATGAAGTTTTTTCCTCAGACAAAGTCTGTTGTACAAACCTATCTCTTTAAAAATTGCAAGTACAAATTTCTGAAAAAAAAAACATTTGTTTTTGGGTAACTTAAGCTTGAAATTTACGAAAAAAATGTTCCTCAAAAACTGCTCCAAATTTTGTCTTTAAATTTTCTCCATATGTGTAATAACGGACGGCAAATAAATAAATAAATAAATTAGTGGTGCTGTAGAATGGCACTTACTCGCAGAACTTAGTTTTCGAATCTCTTCAGTCTAAACTAGGTTTTCGTTTATGAATGATTATCTTCCCAGAAACTTTTGGACACTTAAAGGACATTTTTTTCACATTCTCTAGATTTTTCGGCTTCCCAATGCTAGAAATGAAACCACCATTACTATTATATAAGTGTAAGTGCCATGTATTGCCAGGATGGCCGCGTTAGCTAAATGGTGGACATAGACACAACTCTTCGGTGGGAAGCTTCTCCTGTTCGAGTCTTGTTCGGGGAGTATTATTTGTTACAATTCTGTTGTCACAGGAAATAATTGAGAAATTTATAAAATTTATTGAGAACCATTTGATATCATATCAAATCAATCATACCAATTGATCATCATATCAATTGTTTTCCTATCAGGCACTTACCATTTAATGGCTCTGTTCGACCCTTATGGTGCTTGTGTGGCGTAGTGGTATACGTGCCGGCACGTAAACTTTGAGGATCTGATTTCGGGTCTCGGAGCGGAAGAAATTTGCTAGTTGAAAACACTTTTGCTCTTTTATGTAGAAGTATAATATTGTGGAGCATTTAGAAACAATACAATAAAGTATGTGCTTTGGTAAGGCCACTAGTTGAATTTGAATTTCAATGAGAAAACAAAAAAAATATATATCCTGGAATTTTTTTATACCTTGTCCCAAATTATTTTTTGACAAAATTTGGCATTTACCACGTATGTCTCTGCCCTAGTTCGACCCATATGGCGCTTGTTTGTCGTGGTGGTATGAGTGCCGGAACGTTGATTCTGAGGATCTAAGTTCGGATCGCCGAGTGGAAAGAGAATTTGAATTTTTCGAAAATATGAGTAGTTTTTCTGTAATTTCGTGACAATCATAATAACGCGCTCGGAATTGACTACGCTTCGTAATCGGCGTTTTCTTACAACTAAATTTGTAAAAATACAATTTTTTTCTTAATGAAATATATTTATCAAAATAGATCTTCAAATAAGTTCAAGTTTAATATTGTTAAAGCACGAATATCTTTTGTATAATTTAGGGACAAAAAATATCCAGATTTACTGCCCACTGCAAATTTACTGAGCTTCAGGCAGTTAGACGCTTTGTAAGTTAGTATTTGTATATTATTTCTTTGTTCCTTTCTTGCATTCGACCTCTTTATACACATGCAATTTTTACAAATTATTTAAAACCTAATTGAAATGTAACAAATGTGTGCTTCACAATGGCACCGACTTTCCTGTGCTAGTTTTCTATTTCCCTTGGTCTTGGCTATTCGGTCTTGCCACATACTCTTGCCAGCTGCCATCTATTGCACTCTAAAGTATATTTTTCTGAAATGTTCTTAATTTTTCGGTTCCCTCATAATAAAACGGAAATATTATTTTAAGAACATTAAAGAATAGTAAAACCTCGTTCTAAATGGCAATTTTCTTTAAACAAGTAGGACCCCGTTTTTTACAAAAATGGCGTGTAAGCGCTTCTGTAAATGCAAGATTTGAAGCTCGTTTCCACAGAAAATTTTTGAGTTTTCGAAAAACTTTATTGGAAGTCATTTAAAGCACCTTAACTCACAAATACAATAGTGTTTACTAATTGCTGGAAAAGTGCATATTAACGGTGTGAGAGATCTTTAAAAAAATTGCAATTGTGTAATTTTTGAAAAAGCAAAAAACATCCCCCAAATTGAACTGTACGTCATATTAAAGAGTGAAATTATCACTATCCGTTCGAAAAGTTTCAAGAAAAAATTTGGAGCCATTAATAAGAAAATTGCATTTTAGCATTTCTGAAAATGCGGAATTTTGAACTAGTTTTCACAGAAAATTTGGAGCTGTTTTTGAGAAAATCTTATTTTTATATTTTTTAAATTGCACATATTGCACGCAATATTGCGCGAAAATTACTAAAAGTTTCAAAAAAATGTGCATGACCTTAATGAAAGAACTTACTATGGAGAACAAAATTTATTTGAAAGAAAAATCTGTATCTTTAATTTTGTAGGAAGTAGGCTGTAGTTCTGGTAGGTTCTAGTAGTTCTGGTAGGTTCTGTAGGAAGATTCTGAAAAAAATTCAATGCAAGTTGGCAATTTTCGAAAATTTAGAGTTAACAGTGAAAATCGAACGTATGCCGCCTCAATAGGTGTAATTTACCCTATTCTTACAAGAAATTGAAAGAAAAAATTTTGAGCCGTTGTTGAGAAAATTTTGAAATTGTTCAGGGAGCTTCATGTAAAGTACCCCCAAATTTAATAGAATATTTTTCAAACTCTCAAAGCTTCGACTCTAGACAGATCGACAGGGGTTTCTTCAATTTGAAAAAAGTCCTACGTATGATTTAGGCGCTACTGGTGATCACAAACGGAGGGACAGACAGACTGACGTTTGCTTTCAATTGTTTTGTCGGTATCAAGTGCCCACAAAACGCATTCTGGTAACACCACGAGTTAGGGAACTATTTTCTTAATTTAGTCATTGGATTTATCTACGTTTTCGTTATCAGGGCCTGGCAATGAATTGTCTTCTGTCGAAAATCCGTCTATTTTTCGCGCAGTGTTAAACTTTTCCTATACTACTTATATTACTCCGTATATACGTATGTATACGGGAAAGTAAAAATGTGTCTGTCTAAAAATATCGACCCTAATCCTTTACATTTTAGAATACTTTTTCCTTCCGTTAGTAAATGCGAGAAAGTAATATTTGCGACGTGTTGAAAAATCAAAAGAAAAATAAGATATCATTCAATCTCTTGAATGTTACCCAGAAAATAAATGTAATCACATGAAAACGAAATAGTTTAACAAATTCAAGTGAATATTCGGGTTTACATTCACAACATGACTACTGAAGTAGTGACCTATCGTTCGGGCCTGCGAGGCACGCAATTATTTGAAGATCGGGCGGGCCGAGGTAACAGATCACCTACTGTTGGGCTCAAGGTTTTGGGATTGTAAGAAATATTAATTACTTGGTACTTTGCGAAAGTTGAAACAATATAATATTAAAAACAACATCTTAAAGAAGAATGATTTTTTCCACTTCGGTAGCTTATGTAACCCTGTTTCTAAATTAATAAAAGTAAGCAAATCATTTAGGTTCATAAAATTAAATAATATATTTCATAAAATTAAATAATAAACGCAGAGTTTCCCACTATTGGTTAATAATCATAGACTGATGAATTCGAATTTGTTAAACGACATTTTTATTATTGAAGGTCCTAACACTATTTGTGCTTGCTACACACTTTAATAAAGGGGGCAGGGATGAAAGTTATGCAGGGGAGCCCGCACTCATTTCGTTATGATACTGAAAAGAAGGAAAATAAATTATAGTGGGTTTGAACTTTTGAGGATTGCAAGAAAATAAAATTACCAATACCAACAAAATTATTTAAGAATGAAATGAAATAACGAAAGTAATAATGGAAAACAGATACTAAGAGAAAATTACCCAACAGTATGATTTTTAAAGTAATTTAGGATATCATGCGATTAAAATAAAGAAACGCTAGTTAAATTAAGATGATCATTAGATGTTCGCTAATTAAACAACAAGTCAAGAATGGAAATAAAAAAGTTAGTAACGATCACAATATTTCTTACGGAAGTTAAAGGATTATCCTAACTTCAGCACTGCTGGCACTAGTGGCAATGATTCTGCAAAGTGAATTAAGGGAAGAAATTTCCCTGGAGAAGTACCACGAATTGATTTCTTAAGGTGCACTCCAAAGAATCTAGATCCTTTTACCAAAATAATAATTTATATTTGTCGACGGAAGCAAAAGATACTTCATCCTGGTACAGTCTATCTTGGATCATTTCTATGCATGTTATTCTCATTTATCGATTGAAAGATTTGTCTATCCGCTTCTGTGCATTTATTTATTATTTGTTTATTTTCAGGATCAGCGACCACAAGTACTATCCATTCCATCTTGATTTCTGAAGAAATTGTTCAACTATTTAATATATATATATATACTAGTATATATATATAGTATATATATATATATATATATATATATATATATATATATATTGGACAAAGCAATAGTCAATGTGGTTTAATTGAAAATAAAGTTTTAATATTTGCCAAATTATGATTTATTATTGATTTTACCTGTCGCTTGTTTCAAGGAAAAAATCGAATTATTTGTTTCCTTCCGATTTCAATTATAAAAACAGTGAATATGGAATAATGAAATATTTCGGAAATATTTTGAAAAAGGATAGCCAGTGTTTGTTTAAGGCAGACCTACACAGCATTTTGCACTTTCACTGACCTCAGGAGCTGCGTGCGGGCAACTCGGGTGCAAATGAGAAAATCGATGAAGGGTGGGGATGAGACCTAATCTAGGAGTGGGGACCACCAATCAGAATGCGCAATTCGAAAGATAGCGCGTAAATTTAAAGAGCAATCAGCAAGAACATGACGGTCATATACAGTTCGAGTAATATTGTTTTGCATTATATTGCAAATGTTTGTTCTCGGTATATAACGGCGAAATATGAAACTACAACGAATTATACATATTAGATTTCGACACCAAGTATTATAATTGCTTGTAGGGTTTATAATGTCATTCGCTTTGCTACGATGTAATCACAAATTTAGTGTTGTGTTAAACACAAAATTTTGATTCTGAATTGTTTTTGTTTGATGATGACAGCAATAAACTATTTTTTATTAACTATGTTTAATTGAATAAGACGGTTCTCTCAAAACAAAAAATATTGTTCTTAAAAAATCATGATTATTTTCTGTTCTAATTTCTGACAAGAGAGTAGAGTCGAGTACGAGATAGTATAAAACATAAAGCCCTTTGCATTCTATTTAACCAATACCCATGATTATCTTGATGATGATTGTCCGTAACATATCGTCACAAAAGTTTGCTCGTTGATCTCTTTTATTCAGTTTCATAATAGGGAAAAATGGTCACAAATGTGCTATTAAACATTACCCTTCTTGGAATTGCCACATATTCTATTTTATGTCAATCTTGATGTGAGAGATTGCTCTCATGATTTTGTACATTTTTCTATGATTTGGAGATTATAACATTCCTAGTGAACAATCAATTATTAAATTGCAATTTTGTGTTAGATAGAATTAAATAATATTCTTTTCTTATATATAAGCATATATTTTAAAGCTATTGCTTTAAAATATTGCTCAAGAGTCACAATGAGCATGTTATTTTCTTTAAAAAAATTAGAAAATGAAAATACATACAGTGGTGGATACAAAGGTGGATATACAGTAGTGCACAGGACGTAAACAGTGAATTATGACCCTGGTAACTTGAAATACTAGGTATATTCCATTTAAACAAATGGGCATTTAATTTTGAAGCATGGATCATTATTAGACGCCCAGGCATTCAATCTACGCGCCGCGTCGTGCTACGTCAGACTTCTCCCTCCCCGCAAAGCTTCCTACTCCCCACTACTTGCACTTTCGGCGCTGCCACGGGCAGACGACCGGCTCGCAAGTGCAGAATGCCCGCGGGAGCAGGCGTTGTGCAGGTCTGGTTTAAGGGGTCATCCATAAATTACGTAACGCTAAAGGGGAAGGGAGGGGGTCTGAGGCAGCGTTACTCTGCATTACACAGAGACAGGGAAGTGCGTTACAAGGGGGAGGAGGGATTGAAAATACTCGAAATTTGCGTTACGTAATTTATGGACAGCCACTAAGATGCTGTGACTTAACGTTAGAAGTACATTTGAAAGATCCCCTAGAAGAGAAAGGAAATTGCAGATCGTCGTTATGTCTGAATGATGATGAAATTATGACACAGTGATTAAATAAATTGTTTGATACTTGATCATATATTGTATTTTAGTATGTTCTCCGGTTTTGAAAAATTGAGAAAAATGTCCCTTTTAAATTTTCTACAATTTTGATTAATATTCCTTTTTCACCCACGAGTTTTTTTCTACAAGTTAACTTTGATTAAAGATTATTTAAGACGTAACTTTTTAATGCTCAATATTAGGCAAAACGTACGGTTTTAAAGTTGCTGAAAGTGATGATATTGCTGGCAAAATATTAGATGATGCCAAGTGTAATTCATAAAAATCTGCTGCGAAATTCCTTGCAAACGGAAGTATTGGCTCTCGACCTAGGAATCATGCTATAGTCAGCACTGATTCTCTTAGGGCACGAGAGAAAACCGCGACAAAAATGTAGATTATCAAACAGGTTTCGAATAATTTATATAAGGTTTATTTGGAAACACAAGCTCGACTAAATAAAACAGCTATATCTTATCACCACCTCCATCTCAACATTAAACAACAATGAGTTTCTCAAATATCGATTGCGGCATTGTTGCCCAAATTTCAAATATGCTTTGAGAATTGCTTGAAAGAAATATATCAATAAATTGAGTATTCAAATTTAGTAAGAAGAAAAAAAGTGCGAAAAAGTCAAAATGGAATTAATATTGGGGTTCTCTATAGTAAATTAAAATTAAACTAATAATTCTTCATATCATTCATACATTTTTCCCGTGGCCCGTAGTTGGTGTGAGACCTGTATATATTTCATTATTTTCAAGCAGAAATTCCGCAAAAACTACTCATTTTTTCAAAACAGTGTTCATGATTATTTTAAAAAGCAAATTTTGTACAACAGACATTGTCTGAGGCCAAAATCTCTATTTTCAATTCTGTAGTTTTAAATTATGGTTTTTGCTAATTTCGAAAAATCAGGGATTTCAACGAAAATGACACCTGCACCATTCTTTTAAACGTCCGTTGCACTATTTAACAATAAAATAAAAACTAGTGGTGCTACAGAATGGCACAGACTTTCCCGTAATAGTTTTCAATTTTCTTGGGTCTTCGCTAGCTATTCGGAATTGCCACAAACTCTTTCTTGCCAACTGTCATCTATCACCGCCAAAAGTACATTTTTTTGTCATTTTCTTAATTTTTCGATTTCCTATTGGCAGAACGGAAACATTCATTTTAGAATATTAAAGGACACAAAAACTTAGTCATAAATGGCAATTTTCTTTTAAAAATTATTGAGAAAATGGCGTTTTAGAGCTACTAAAAATGCGAAATTTGAATTTTTTTCACAGAAAATTTTTGAGTTTTCAAAATTCTTTATTTGAAGTTATTTGAAGCGCATACACCCACAAATATAATAATGTTTACAAATTGTTGGTAATGTGCATATTAAAAATGTGAGAGATCTTTCAAAAAAATTACAATTATGTAATTTTTGAAAACACAAAAAAAATAACTCAAAATAAACTTTACGCTATACTAAAGAGTGTAATTAGCACTATCCGTTACATAAGTTTGAAGAAAAAAATTGCAGCCATATATGAGAAAATGGCGTTTGAGCGTTTCTGAAAATGCGAAATTTTGAACTACTTTTCACAGAAAACTGTTGGGTTTTCGAGAAACTTTACTTGACATTATTTAAAGCACATGTACTCGTAAATATAATAATGTGAAAAAATCACCGCTAATGTAAATATTATCGACGTGAGAAACGTGAAAAAATTTACATTATTGTAATTTTTGAAAAAAAACAACCTATAGAGCAATATGGCTTTTATGTCATCTGAAAGAGTACATTTACCACTATCCCTACCTAAAGTTTAAAGAAAAAATTTGGAGTGGTTTTTGAGAAAATCTTGTTTTTGTAATTTTTTTAAAATTGCACATATTGCACGAAAACTACTAAAATTTTGAAAAATATTTACATGACCTTTATGAAAGAACTCAATATGCAGAACAAATTTTATTTGAAGAAAAAATCTCTATCTTCAATTTTGTAGTTGGAGAAAGACGCCGAAAAAAAATCAAATTTTCACAATTTTCGATAATACAGTGTTCTTGAAAATCGGACCTATGACATGTTAAAAAGTGTATTTTACTCTATTGATACAACAAATTTAAAGGAAAAATTTGGAGCAGTTTTTGAGAAAATTTTGAAGCCCCGGGGGGCTTCATATAAAATACCTCCAAATTTTGAAGAATCTTTTCAAAATCTCAAAGCTTCGACTAGAATCAGATCGACCGGGGAATATCCATTTTGGAAGAAATCGTACGTTTGGTTGAGGCGCTGGCAGTGTTCACAGACGGACAGACGGACGGACGGACAGACGGACGTTTTCCTTTCAATTGGTGTTTCGGTATCAAGGACCTAGAAAACAAGGTTTCTGGGTACACTACGTGTTAGGGGATTTTTTTTCTTAATTTAGCAATTGGTTTTATCCACTTCTTCGTTTTCACGGCCTTCGTTTTTCGTCACCAGGGTCCGGCAATAAGTTCGACTTAAGCCTGCCAGTAAGTGCCGCAAGAGGTTTATTAACAAATTTCCGGGCGTGAATATGCCACATCGGTCGACAATTTTGAAGCTTGTAAAGAAACTTCGCACCCTAGGAATTTTAATAGACAAACAAGATTGCCATGTCCAGACAGTAGATAAGGTAAACGAAGTATCTGCCAGATTACAACAATCTCCGAAAAAATATTTGAGGCGTCTATGGTTACTTTCAACGAGATTCGGCAACTGCTCGCACTGCAGTTCCAACCATGAACTTTTTAAATATTTTTTTTAGTGATGATCCAATAATTAGCCGTGAATTATGGCCTCCTACATCACCTGATCTGACTCCTTATGACTTTTTCCTTTGGGGGTACTTGAAAGATCAGGTGTATGCCGAAAACCCACATTCAGAGGAAAAGCTTCGGCGCTCTATTGAAGAGAAAATCGCAGCAATACTTCGAGACTTGCTTGAAAGGGTAAATCACAATATGTTCCGGAGGTGACAAGAATGCATGCGAGCCAAAGGACACCGCTTTCAGCGTCGATGAAGGTAACATTAGCGCAGCAGGGGTTGTCGACCGATGTGGCATATTCACGCCCGGAAATTTGTTAATAAACCTCTTGTGGCACTTACTGGCAGACTTAAGTCGAACTTATTGCCGGGCCCTGGTGACGAAAAAGTGGATAAATCCAGTTGCTTAGTATTGAAAATATCCCTCTAACGTGGTGTAGTAAGAATTCATGATTTGAGCGTGTTTCGTGCCGAAAAATCGATTGATGGTAAAACGTCTCTCTGTCCGTCCGTCAGTGCACAACGCTAGCACCAAAACATTCCAACCGATTTCCTTCATAATTAATATTCCCCAATCATTCTAGCCAAAGTAGCGGTCTCTGACATTTGAAACCAGAATTTAAATTTTGAGTGGTACTTTACATGAAACCCCTGTGTGTCAGAACGGGAGTGGAGTGAGCGATTCGCTGGGCAACGGAGCCCTCAATTGCCCGGGCGAAGCGGTCTGAATCTTCGGCGAACGATAAAATGAACACTGTATTTCACCGTCCACTGTAAAAGACAGTATTATGGGCAAGAAAATAAGAAGGAATGTCGAAAAGAGGAAGTGTAATGTAAGAAAAATGTGTAGAGATTCTGGTGAAGAACATACAAACTCAAAGAATGTAAGAACACCAGGATCGGAGTGTCCAAACGGGTGAACCAACGTTGTATTTGCCACAGCTTATGCATGCTGAGTTATAATTCGTTTCTACTAAAGATAATACCATCAAGTAATTAAATTGTTGTATAAATTTCAGAATACACCCTGTAAATGAAGGGCAGGATTCAATGCCGAAAAATATTGTGACCTGAAAGTGCAGATCTTTGAGAAGTTCCGTGCACTATGTTATGATAAACATTTAGCATTTCTAGCCCATTAGTGTGACGATCTCAGAGTCGAAATGAACTTCAGAATGTGTTTCTCTTAGACATTGTACCATTACATATTCTTATTATTATCATTATTAGCAGCCAACTAATATCCCATTAAGGGCAAGGGGCTCCTGCCATTTTGCAGGAAATATCGAATGAAGTGATAGGGCGATGATGAGGGGTAGAGGGGGTAGGATATAAAATAAATAAGGAATGCAGATCCGAAAATCACAATCATTAACACAGAAAGGGGAATCAATAAGTTGTTAAGCATTTTCACTTTCCCTGCCGATTTATAATTTCCAGGAGTTATATATCAGAATAACAACGTTGTATGTGTTCTGGATATGAAACGTTATTCCATGGAATGAAATTGCATTCATTTGAAAGTCATAAAATATCCTTTCTAGAGTATTTTCCTTTCTAAAACACATTTCTTAAAACACCTACAAGTATCAGAAGAGCAAATAGCACCACTAGCAGTAAAAGTTTAAGAGGTAATCATTTTGTCCTCTCCTGTAAAATTTAGAATACGTCACTTACAACGTTGTTCCAGCCGATGCTTCAATTGTCAGAGTCAAACTCGACGATTTTGAAAAACATTCATTAATTTTTGGGGGTTCTTTATGTGAAGCATTTGAGACAATTTCAATATTTTCTCAATAATGCCTCCATTTTTTTTCTTTTAATTTCTTCTAGGAATATAGTAAAATACTTTCATAAAGATGGTATAGGTATAATTTTCACTGACAACTCTGAATGATCGAAAATTGCAAAAGATGGATTCTTTTCGGCGGTTCCTTCAACTACAAAATTGAATATATAGATTTTCTCTTCAAATAATTTTTTTGTTCATAATTAGTTCTTTCATTAAAGCCTTGCATTTTTTAAAACTTTCAGTAGTTTTCGGGCAATATTGCGGGCAATGTGCGCAATTGTAAAAAGTAAAAAACCAAGATTTTTTAAAAAACGACTCCAATATATTATTTTAAACTTTTGGTAACGATGTGCTAAATATACGAGATATGATGACATAAACTCCATTTTTCTCTATTCTTTTGTTTTTCAAAAATTAAAATAATGTAATTTTTTGACTAGCCTCTCACGTAGTTAAAATTTACATTAGCGTCGATTAGCCGCTAACGTCGTTAATATTTGCATTAGCGTCTATTTGTTCACATTCCTGCATTTACGAGTACATGTGCTTTTATCATGTCTTATAAAATATCTCGAACGATTTTTGTGAAAATGAGCTCAAAATTGCGTGTTTACAGAAACGCTCAAATGCCATTTTCTCAGAAACTGCTCCATATTTTTTCTTCAAACTCTTCGTACGTCGCTTACGGCACTTTTTAAGATGATGTAGAATTAATTTTGCTGTATTACTTTGTTTTTCCAAAATTACAGAAATGTCTTTTTTTTAATATCTCTCTCACCTTTAAAATGCACATTTCCAGATTTGTATACACTATTGCATTTGTGAGTGGATGTGCTTTAAATAACTTTCAATAAAGTTTTTCGATATCTCAAAAAAAGTCTGTGAAAAAGAGCTTAAAATTTGCATTTACAGTAAAGTGTGGCTTCAAATTTGCATTTACAGTAAAGGATGGGTCAAGACCGAAAAGCTAGTCCAGGCCAAAGAAATTAGAATACTAACTAGTACGAGGAAGTCTAGGCCATTCTCCAACACCACTAGTTTAATACTGCTATTAAATCAGCAACCCACATTCCAGGCTGTATTTACACCACAATTAGCAAAAAGAGAGCTCAACAAAACGTGCGCATAGTGAGCTACATTTATGGGTAGAAGCAAACGGGAACTGAACGAAAAACCTGATCGTGAGGGGTTGGGGGTGTCATTGACAAAGAAGCCGAAGTCCAATAGTTCCTACTTGACTATTTAGACTTTTTTTAGTTTTGATGGTCAGTATGGTCTCTAATTATAGAGAAACAGTTACGTAGTAAAAATGCTTAGCATTTACAAAATACTTAGCAAAAATACTTTGCAAAAGCACTTCAACGTGAATATTGATTTTAATTGTTTAATGTAATATGCCACAGTGTTGTAAACATAAGTGTATTATATCTGCATTTCTTGTCATGAGCTGTTGATATTAACTCCTGATGAATATGATTCTTACGAAGTTTGTTGTAATTATAAAGATCAGTTCTTTCTGAAAAGGAGTTTCCACTTTTAAGTACACCAGTTTTGACACAAACTACAGACTTTTTTTTACATTTGTGGCGAATCTATGAGCAACGCGTCTTTTAAACCCTTTTGGGCGTTAAGCGCAATACGGAGTAATCCTTTTTTACTTCTACTGACATTAGCGCTCTCTGTATTCTCATGGCGCATTATTTGTCACGTCACGTCTTGTCAAGAGGACCGCCAGGTAGCATCTCCGCATACGCGCCTCACACCGCGCGCCCCTGCGTCACTATCCAGCGCCCAGAATTGGGAAGGAATAGGGCACTTCACTAAGGTTGGACCAGCCCTTCTGGAGCAGCCGAACTCGTTTCGTCGAAACTAATTTCATATGAGAATCGACGGGAATCGAATCCGGACCTCAAAGGCGAGCAACTTTGCTCTGAGCTTATGTAAATAGTTACAGCTTATGTAAATATACAAGCAAAGCAATGGTAAGATTTCAAGCTCAATGACGTGAATCTGCAGGAATCATATGAATGGTATTTGTTTATTATTCTCACAAATTTTTTCTACAATCGAAAAGTATGAGAGTACACATTCACATGGACATTCAAATACATTGTAACGAGCTGCATGAAAGCTGAGTGGAAGAATTCTGAACGTGTAACGTATTGAAGAAAAATTTGTGTTTCTTATGCTGTCTTCTCAACAAATGTATTATGTTGGATTTTCTTTGATAAATATGAATATTTTTTTATTTCCGCATTGAAAACCAGAAGTTCTAGAGATGACGTTCGTCACAACGTCTAGAGTAGACATGCACAAAGCAGCGCGATGCTGTGTACCCAGGACCGGCGCTAGGTTATTTTGTGCCTCAGGCAAAATTAGATGTTTGCGCCCCCCCCCCCAATAATAATAATGTTTAGAAATATTTTTTAAAGTAAAATATGATACAGTAAAATATGATACACAAATATAAGGCAAATGATATTTAGAAGTATAAAAGCAATCGTAATAAGTGTAAGACAAATGATTTTACAAAACTGCTTTCGAGGGGCGCAAATTTCTACTTTGATAAAAAAATATACTATTAAAATTTGTTAGACGCACCGACACCGTAGATATTCTTAAAACAAGTTCCATGTTTTAATGCATTTAATATATAAATTAAGTAAATACAAGTTTTTGAAGAGTAAGCAAATAATACTTAGTAGGTAATAATATGTGTATATTCAACAAAAATTAATTAATTTCTAAGTAGAAGTTTCTAACTTCTTTCTTTCTTCTTTAAATTAATAACTTTCACAAAAAACAGAACAATAATATTTATTATTAAAAATGTTTCAAATTTGCGCCCTCCTGAGGTTTGCGCCCTGGGCGGTCGCCTAGTTTGCCTATAGGTAGCGCCGGCAGTGTGTGTACCCACCGCATTTCGCGTGATAGCAGAAGGCAGCAGCTGAGTCGCGAAACATTAGCGCTCCAAACGGCGGAATCAATAACCTGCCGAGCCGAAAGTGAATAACAGCGTCATCTAGAAGAGAAAGAAACAATGTTTGGAAATACTAAGGAATCCATATTACATTGCCGCAAGATCTTATGAAATAAACATCAGTAATAAGAGCAACGAAGAAAAGGATTAATACAATAAAAAATAAGATATATATTAAAAATTGGATAGTGAAAAAAAATTATGTTTTATGTGATTTCACAAATACTTAACATGACAATTGCAACTAAAATAATATGTTTTTCTAGAAAACTGTGAACAAGGCATCGCAAATTCAATAGTAGTTCAATAAAGTTACTGCCTAGATATTTTAATCATAGATACACACGTTACGTTACACACGTTACTTAACATTGCAATTAGAGTATATTACAAATGGTATTCGGGTCCTTAAACACTACTTACTATATGCAATCCTTTCAAAAATGATATTTCCCGGATAATATTATAATACGAATATGGTGAACCACTACAATATTGAAGAGGTACTATTTCATGCATACGGACGTAATAGCGTCCATTCGGACATCCGCATCCATTCGCACATGAAAGTTTGGTGTTGAGGCGAGTCTCCTGGGTGTTCAAGCAGGGAAAGTGAAACTAAATCCCACTAAATCATGTAAGCGAGGGTTAATGAAGCAAACGCAACCTATCCTCCTGACTACACTTGTAAGGTGTCCTCCACAACTTCATTAATAATTATTTTTGTCTTTCGTAGTAAATGCAGCAATAATGTGATTAATGAATTTGTCTTGTTTGCTCGCAGTATTACTTTTCATGATATTGCTCGATTAGACTTAACGCAACGAGAGGATGGAAAAGCCGCTCTAAAATCACATGCCTGTTTAAGAATTTTCGTAAAACTGTCCTGTAAATAAATTTGCATAATGCAACCCATCAGAGGAATGGAAAATTAATCTTAATGGCCGCTGGCCGTTAAGGAATTATAACAGCCGCTGGCCGTTCAGGAACCTCGTGGTCTTCAAACTATTTATTGAACGTCGAAAACAAACGGCAAGGACCATACACAAACAAGATAAATAACACAAAAATAATGTTCTAGAGTTCAATTAAAATATTCTTATTTTTTAACTTATAATTTTCATTTTCTCCCACTTAAGAAGGAACTTCTTAAGAAGAGAAAGTTACGTAATGCTGCGCGAAGGAATAGCAAATTTTCGGCAGAAAAACTCTTATTACAAGGCAGTGGTAAAAAAGGGGGATGAATTCATTTGCTAAATTTAGAAAAAAAATCCTCTAACACGTTCATGAACCAGAATCCATGTTTTGTCGGTCCTTGACCCCGAAAAATCGAATGAGGGCCAAATGTCTATCCGTCCGTCTGTGAGTCTATCTATGAACAACACTAGTGGCTAAATCGTTGAGCCGATTTTCTCCAAAATTGATATTTCTCAATCGATCTGGGTAATGTCGCGGCCCCTTGAATTTGAAACCGATATTTTAATTTTAGAGGGTACTCTCCATGAAGCCCCTGGCACATTTTCATAATTAAAAAAAAATTGCTCCATTGTTTTTGATTAAATTTTGTTGTTGGAAGACATTTAAAGGCCGATATACACGGTATAGTTTTCCGTGTAGTTTCTTCATGTAGTCCAGACTACATGAGAAAATTATGAACACGTTCGTAATTTTTTCGTGTAGAAAGCATATAGTTTGACTCCAGCGCCACTAGCGGCAGAATTGTTCACTAACGGTAATCGGCCATGTCGATTTTGTGGTTAGGTGCGATTGTATGAAGTGATATATTGTGATAAACTACTTCTTTCCTTATCCCTGCCTTCCAATTTTTATACTCTATGCCCCTCATGGTTTTACTCGTAATACTACTAAATCAAGATCATAGCCAGAACGCACGCATAGAAATACCCACGAAGTAGGACTTCGTGGAAATACCATCACTGAAAGTACTCGGAAAGCAATTCAGTTGTTTCCCGCTAGCCTCCCCCCCAGCGGCGGCTTGGGGCGATTCATACAGAAAGCATATAGAAAGCGTATAGACGTGTATATGGCACTTTTTGGCTTTTACACGTTCAGTTTGAGATTTTGACGTTTCTATATAGAAACTGTATGAGAATTTACACGAAAACTGTACTGTGTATATCGGCCTTAAGAGAATTGTGCAGGTCTCAAGTTCGTTAAAAACTCGATTTTTCGAAAATTACTTTAATACAATAATTGTTAAGAAATATTGTGAGTAATTGTTGAGAAATATCACCAAGAGGAGCGAAACTTTCGGAATGCCACGCATTCTCACTACTTTCATTAGACCAGACTTCATGCGAGGGAAAAATTGTTAATTGTATCAAGAAAAGTTCCATTAATTAAAGACAATCATATCATATGAAATTAAATATATTTAATACAATATTGAAGAACGAAGTTGAAGTTTTACAGTTGGAGTTTCACAACGTTTCGGAGATATTTTGTCTCCATCATCAGGTACATTTTGACTAAAATCAAATTTATTCCATAAATATGAGTAAATAAAATGAAACATTTTAAATATAATGTAAGAAGAAAACATTAAATAATGGAAGCTTACCTTTCAAATCAATGTGTTCTATAAATTATGGTAAAATGTTATCTTTTACCTTTTATTGAATGTAAGTTTTACGTTAGTGAATATTACGTAAAACAAACGAATAGAATAAAGAGGCAGGGGTTCAGGTAACCATAGGCAGGGGTCAATAATAGAAGAAAATAATAAATATTATTTTATTTTGCTTAATATGTTATCATACGCATTGGTGAAGTTATTACATTCAACTATCGAATTCATTGAGTCATTTAATTTAATATGAATAGTTTCTGAAATGATTCTTGGGAATCTCCTGGTTTCCTGATCAAGTATTTTAACATTATCAAAGTCTAACCCATGAGTTTCTATTCTATGAGTCGTTACGGAATTCTGTCTGTTAAATGGATCCCTAATATTCCTCTTATGTTCTTTAATTCTCATTTGTAATTTTCTTTTCATTTGACCAATTTCACCAACTTTTTGTCGCACATTTGACAAGAAATCTGATATACAGTATTTTCTGTTTCTTTATATGGTATGATGTCTTTAACATTCTTAATTATATTAATCTTATTGAGAATTTTATTTCGGACATTGTATTTCCCTTCCATTATTTAATGTTTTCTTCTTACATTATATTTAAAATGTTTCATTTTATTTACTCATATTTATGGAATGAATTTGATTTTAGTCAAAATGTACCTGATGATGGAGACAAAATATTTCCGAAACGTTGTGAAACTCCAACTGTAAAACTTCAACTTCGTTCTTCAATATTGTATTAAATATATTTAATTTCATATGATATGATTGTCTTTAATTAATGGAACTTTTCTTGATACAATGAAGAATAGACAATAAATTAAAACGTAATGAAAAATTGTTAACCTTGAATTTGTTATTGAGTATTTTTATCTGTCTTCAGATATCTAACGCCCAATTAATAAAAGTCATGTCATATGTTATCTGTATGTAGATAGACAACGTACGAGTACAATCTGATAAAACGAGACCACGAAGTATTTTTTAATCATCAATTTCTATGTTATAATTCGGCATTTAACTTTAAATTGCAGTTTATTTTACTACCTCACATGCACTAAATGTTCCTGGGGATATCAACAATTACGCCAAATAATCCATTATTGAGGGAAATAGTGGATACCTTTGGTTTTGATCTGGCAAGGGTACAATTTCCAACTCAATGTTACCCCAGGCACTACGGAGTTCTTTGATTGGAAGTAACCTTAAACTTACTTTTATTTTGCTGAAATAAAATTACCCTAATCCAATGACGGATTCCGGAAGAGCACGGGAGTCATGCTCTCTTCCTCAAATTAAGCAATTGTTTGTTATTTTACTCATTTAAAAACATTATGATGTTTGTCTCATCACACTGGAAACAATATTTCCAATATGAATAGACTCACACATTTTTAAGCCATCATTTAAAAAAGAAAGTTCCTTAAACTGGTGGTTTCTTCTTCTTCATCTTCTTAAAAAGTCTAAGACTTGTTCCTTTCCAAAAATTATAACGAGTCTTTCCATCTTCTCCTTGGTCTACCATCTTCTCTTCTTCCCCTCGGTCTTTCGTCTCTAGCAATCCTCATTCTCTCAATATGATCGTTCCATTCCTTTCTTCGGTTTGCTACTCATTCCGTAATTGGCTTAGTTTTACACAAGTCTCTAATGTTTCTGTTGTGTGATTTGTAATTTTCCTCAGAATTCTCATTTCATCGACCTCAAGTTGTTGTTGGGTACGTTTTGTTTCGCTTCTTGTTTCTGCTGCATATCATAGTGTTGGTCTAATTATTGATTTATATATTCTAACCTTCGATGTTTTAGATGCTTCGACCTGTTTTAGATGTTTATTGTACCATATTGAGTAGCTGAGACAGCCAGCGATCCTTACCCTTTATAATTTGCTCTTTAATTTCTTTCTCCGTTTGCCTCGAGCTTGTTAAAGTTATTCCCAAATACTTCATCTCTAAAACTTCTATTATTTGATTATCCACCACCAATTTACACCTAATCGGATTCCTAGCAATTGTCATAGCTTTCATCTTCTGAGTAGATATTTTTATATTAAAATTCCTACAAATTTTTCTGAATTCATACAACATCGTTGTAAGTCATCTTCGTTTTCTGCTATTAACAATGTGTCGTCTGCGTAACATACAATATTTATATTATATTTTCCCATACTGTATCCTTTTTTTTGTTTTTAGATGTTTCATAATACCATTCATTATTACATTAAATAACAATGGGCTTAATGAATCTCCTTGTCTTATTCCTTTCGAAGCAGGAATAGCAGGTAATATTTTTCACTGGTTTTTAATTTTTACTTTGTTTTTTGAATATATAACGATTATTAGTTTTAAGAGGTTAGAGGGCATCTTTTCTTGTGTCAGTATTCAGATGACATCGATTAGTTTTATGTTGCCAAATGCTTTGCTTAGATCTGCAAAGCAAAGGAAAGCTGATTTATGAAATTCTAGAGCTTTTTTTCCAGGATTTTTCGGATGATAAAAATTGCTTCAGTGCATGATCTACCGCGTCTAAACCCCTGTTGTTGTTCTTCCCATTCTATCATATTCATAAGAGTGTTTGCTATATACTTTGTGAGGATTTTCAATGAGCTGCTCAGGAGGTTTACTGGTGGTTTAAAGCAATAAAAATACTGCTAACAAAATCACACAAAATGATTTTCCAAAAAGTAGCACCCACATCGCTCAACAACAACAACAACAACAAACGATATACCCTCTTATAACACTGCAATAAATTTAATATTTAAAAAACAGACTTCAAGAATACTGAAATAACAATTATACAGTTCGACAGTTCTTTACTACCAACAATATAAAAAACTGTATAAGAGAAGACCGAGAAACACAATCTACTTAATGTTTTTTTAAATTTTTCCCGAGTTTTTGGGCATCTAACGAAACCACAGACATGTCACATGGCCAGACGCTCTATAGTTTTCTTTCAATTTCTGTGCGCATTGCAAATTAGCAATAGAGATATTGTAACGTTCGTTATACATGGATCCACGTCGGGCACGTCATTTGAAACGGTTTCAATACATTTGAATCGTATCCTGACTTTAAACCGATTTGACTTCCAAAATAATATTAAATTTTTCAATAAGTCCTGTTGATGCCGACTCCTTAAATACTTACGCTCTTGAATAATACTCGTACTTACGTGGGTCGACGACCCATCTAGTGTAGATCTGGTACACTCTGAAAATTAATTTTGTTTAAAAATGATTTGTTTGTGAGATTTGATTATCAAATAAATCAGCCTTTTCAATAGAATATTTACAACATTTATTGGAATATTGAAATTGCCAAATGTAACTACTTGATTTGACAAGCCTTCAACGTTTTTGTAATATGTTATGCTTTGATGTAAAACCAATGTAAATGTTTATCTCAATAATTTTATATTCCATTGTTTGTACACCATTGTCAACCGTTGCCATTGTATTGCTCTTGACAAGGCACGTACCAAACGTGCGAAACGTTGAGCCAAAAATAAATGTATTTGCAGTTTTATTTCCTGAAGTCAATATTGATTGATCCTTTATGGTAAAAAAATATATATTTATTCGTACCATCTACGCATCTAATTTACTGGAATAACAAATAGTATTTCAATTTTGACTTTGATCCTAAATTTACGAACAACGTACATAGAGCTCCTTAAATGATTCTTGGTGTTCCATTCTAATAAAGAATAGAAAAATCCCGCAGGCGTTGTCCTGCTCTCTCTTTCTGTCTGTCTGTGAAATTAAGAGCAATATTATGCTCCAGCGCCATTTATTAGAGTTATCCGAAAATTAACAGCATAAAAACTTCTCGTGAAACAACACGTAGATGTGCCAACTTTCATGGAGATCAGTCGCACGGCGTCCGAGTTCACTGTTCTGGTACATACGAACTTCCATTTATATACACATACATAACAACTTATTTAACTCAATAATAGATCTTTGCAAACATTTCTTGATTTTGCCTTCACGGCGTCTTTCGCGGGGCTTACAGTTCGTTGAGATGCAGCTTGCGAGACGTCGAGAAAAAATTCCACCGCCGGGAATGTATAAAGTCCCCCAGGAATCTTCTATTCTTATTTGTTGCTCTTGAAGTCAGATAAATTTAGAATTGCCGCTCACCCAATACAATTATTAATCACGCCGTGTTCTACTATTTACAAAAAAAATTAATGACAGAATTATTTTTATAAATATATTTATATAAATTTCTAAACCTAATGGCATTAGGATATCAAACTATTTACGCACAAATAAATTCTCAAATATTTCGGTTAGATATTTCTACTTAGACTTTCTATTCGCATTGTCTAAACGTTGTACTTCCCGAATAATACCATCAATCGAAACTTTTCTTGATAAAAATTAAAGGGACTTACAATGGAAATTGAACCTTTCGCCTCTCATTATTTGATCTCTCAGTAAACGAAACCCTATGTTATATCATTCGTTTCATCAAATTTCATTAATACACGCCTACGTGTGTTGCCTTCCGAGTCTGAAAGCCGTCTGACCAAATTACACTTCTTATAAACGTGTCACTTCCGTTTTCACTTTTTAAAAACTTGTTATAAACAATTTTATCATTGGCCTTTCCCAATCACACGTGGTCACTTATTCTAACCTAATACCTACATTGTTAATAAAATAGACCCCATGTGGATATAATTCCTTCTTGATTCCTCCAACCGACAAATGTAATAACAATTTATATTCTAAAATCAAATAGGACCTACGTCCCAAATCATGACTGTGTTCAATCGTCTAATAATCAATAAGTATTCAACGTCATTCATCGTCCCTTTGTCTCAAACTCACATGAGTTCTGAAATTCGCGTCATAATATTTACGTTTGATTTTTGTTAATACAAACCATATCCTATTTGTAAATATGTAATTTTACTCATTTAATTTCACCTCCGGGTTCTAATGTCTTGAAATAATTTACTGTATCACTAAATTTACGTTAAATTTCCGCAGGAACTATCTGGTATACTTAATGTTTATGTGTGTGGGTGGGTGGGTCTGAAATTGACTCCCTGTGAAATACTTCCTTGATGTGCCTCAGTCTGAATACTTTCATTGGTACTGATACACAGGAAGCCTTTCTGCTTAATCAACATATGTGCTAATGTATTGAAAAAGTAACGTATATGGCTAGTCTCTGATGCATTTCAGGTAAACTCAAGACACAGGAAAGGTGAAGCGTTTGAATTTCTAACAAATATAACATTTTACCTTTAAAAAACAAGTCTGAGTAAACTCCATTTTTCCATGAATAAATTAGAAATCTGACTTCCCCAAGGTTGTTTTAAAAGTGTTACATTGCTCCGTAGGGTTATGAATATTTTAAATAAAGATATTAACATTACACTAGAAAATATGGTAAAGCAATGACTTGTTTATAAAGGAAAATATCTCAATAACACAGAGAAGCTTACTACGTAGACCTACTGTAGTTTTGTTACTTTTATTCCACAAAATATCAAAAGATATTTTCGTTGTAAATATCTTATAGGAAAGCAATTGTAAACCATCATCTTACCCCCTCCCATCCATCCCTCTATTTATATCAACCTTTAATTGTTTAAATGTATCATAAATATCAACATCTGTTTGCGTATAGAACTCAAAAATGTAAGACTGCAGGTCATAAAGTTTTGGTGAAAGTCGTTTGAGTATTTAAACGAAAATAAATCAACCTAGTTAAAGCAATAGTAGCTATTCAACATTATCATTATCTCTAGGGCCCGGATAATTATGTAATTACATATTTCCGTGGGTTAACTCTATCAAGTCAAAACCACAATATTTTTACGTTTCATGTCGATTAGGGCCTAAAACGGATGACTTTTTAGTACATATATTTATTATTTTACCCGAAACTTCATGTATTTGCATATTTTACACAAAAGCACATATTTTTAATATTTCTTAATATTTCCGTTTTTTTGCATTCTTTTTGTATAGTTCTTCCTTTATCTTATATGTTTTTGATAAGCAAAATCTCCTCTCCTCTCTAAATTGGCGCTATTGCATCGCGCAAAAATGTTGATATTGCAGCACGCAGAATCCTACTAAAGGGCAAGGTGTTGTTGCACTCCAAAGCTTCTAGTGTCTAGATTTCAGCCTGAGTATAACAGAGAAAAAATACTGCTCGGAAAGGAAGTTGGTGTATGAAAATGATGTCTAGCAGACTATAACTCGCACCCACAACGCATTTTCCAGAGGCCTCCCCTGATCTTTATACCCTTCGCCAAACATTACACGTACTAACGCAGCTCAGAAAGCGCCATTGACTGTTTTCTTTCTCCGTTTGTTTCACTGGAGCTTAAACTCTTGTTTGTAAAGTATCTCTGAGGTGAAAACTTTAAGTTGCATGATGTGGCACTGCAGCTTTTGGATAAGAAGTGGAAAGAAAATATTACGCGCCGATTGGCTTAAACCTTGTGATAACGCAGACTGGGAATTTGCCACAAGCAAGTTTGTTTTATCTTTTCAGAGACGTCTAGCAATAGCGACTTGGGTTATGAAAGAAATGACATAATTAAAGAAAGCGGAATTTGTGCTAAGAATCAACTGATCATATATCAACCAGTATTGTTTTTATTCTCTAATCTGTGAATAGCATTGAACTGTGACATATTGGGACAAAGTTTAAATATACATCAGTAACTTCGTGCAATGTGGAACAATTAGTCGGTACAAGGCCCTCGAACAGATAATAGGAACAAATTCATTCCTATATAGTAACTGAGTAAACTCTTCGTGTGCATGCTTGTGGATGAGCCGTTCCGTCTCTCACGGGGAGACCACTTCCCGTGCACGAATCCAAACAAACGAGGTGTCGTTCGATGCGTCCCGGCCTCCTGAAGGGGAACTAATAATTTGTTTCCAGATATGGCCATACAATTCAAAGAAATTTCCAAAAACGTGTTTTTTCGTGTTTTGACGCTGTGACCTTGGTGAGTACGGGAACAAAATACCCACCACTTAATTAGATGTAGGTGGCGTTGATTAAACTCCAGTACCAATACCGACGAAGAGAAAGATATAAAGAGAGACGAGGACGACGACAAAGAACAAGATGACGACGAAGAAGAAGGAGACGACGACGAAGAAGGAGACGACGAAGGAGACGACGAAGGAGATGACGAAGAAGGAGACGACGAAGAAGAAGACAAAGAAGATGAAGACGATGAAGACGACGAAGAAAGACAAAGAAAGAAAAAAAACATTCAAACAACCGAAGGTAGTTTAAAGCGTCGGCGACGTCACACTGAGCTACTTTCTAAGTATTTGAAAAAAAATATTTGTTTCTCATCGTTTCGGAGATCATTGTAAATAACAGAATTATGAGTAGTATTATTTTTTAATTTTGTTCTTTACGGGTATATTAAGTCTACAGATCAATATTTAAGCAAAAGTATTTTATTAAAACAAATTGATATAATCATTAAAATGTTACATATTTCTTACTTTTTAGCACATATTTCTATACATTATAATACATATATATGTACATATTTTCCTAATTTTTAGAACATGATTATCCAGGCCCTAATTACCACATTTTCAATAACTAATCCTCAATAACAATTTGGCATGCTCTTTATTATTCGTTGTACACAGCTCTGAAATTAAGTACAAAAGCATGTCAAGACATTATGCTTTATTCGTGAACAAGCAATGATACGGTACTAAATACCCTTGCGTACGAAAAAGTTGTCAGATTCTCAAGATTTAAAAACTGTTAATGTACTGTGATAAAACTAATTTACCTAAGAATCATTGTACCACAACAATAGATATTTATATTTTAAGACATGTGTACTTTAGATAGTCAGACAGTAGATACCACGAATTCCCCCGAATTCCTCCGGAGATTAAATTGCAATATAATAGTTGGTAGCACGGTGAAAATATTCCATTTTCGATCGGCCGGGTTGAAGAATGGATTGCCACAACGGATCTTAGGAAGTAAAATTTTAAACATTGTTCACTAACACAATTCTCAAAGATTTAATTTTTTTATGTTAACCCAGTAAGGGTCTTATATATTCTCAAGGATTTCGAACAACGGTATTCATAAACGGAGGATACAGACGTTTGGCACGTAGTTCTCCATATACTACGTATAATGACGATACTGATGTAAGTCAAATGTGGGGTTCGATTGAATGTATGTTTTCAACACTGGCTCTACCGCCTCGAACTCACGTATGCAGGTGGTTGAAACGTATTGATATCAAACTTTTATTGATGAAGATACAGATAATGTCCGCGTCAACAGTGCTTGGTGGACGTGTATGAAATCGCGCCATTTACGCAATCCTCTCGTTTTTGCCCTTGCAATGCACTACTTACATAATGACGAATGGTCAATCAAGGAATGTAAAATACTTACTTTATCAATATAAGCATACTGAGACAGATAGAAGGCCTCCATGATTGCCAAAGCCTCATCCCACAATGACATGCAGTTTCTAACCTAGATTTTTAAGTATTAATACAAATTTAAAAAATGCAAAAAAAACTGTTAGAGACTTTTCCCATTCTTCCATTTTTCACTGATTCTAAATGACATTGGATCATTTATTCAGGAATTTGGGATGCAAAGAAAATGCGAATTAGAATAAAACCATATAAAATAGTGAACAATAATTAGTATATTATAAATAAGTACACAGATAAATAAACGCATAATGGCAATTACCCCAACGAACGAAAAGCAAAGACAAATAATTTTACATCAACGCTAATCAAAAAAGAACATTGCACAAAAAACAGAATATTACATTTACATGTATCCGTTAACTGTTGACGTGTCTTCAAACTTCTCTTACCGGTGACGTGCGGTCTGGGAGACCCCAAACGTTTTAGGCATACTATTTTCAGTGTTCCATTTCAGTTGACTTGAAAATTTTTTCAGGTTAATAATGCTAGAATAAACAATAAAATAAAAGGATTTGTTGTTACTATGTAAAATAAAAAGAATATAATTATTTCTCGCCGAGTAAATTTCTGGCTATAATTTGTTCCATACAGTTTCTTAACTCGTAGAATAATTTGAAATATTATTCACTACATTAAAAAAATTCATTTAAATACGATAAAGCATTGATACACGAAAATTATTCATTAATAAAAAATGTGCAATGCACATTCACTGTGGGAAGAAAAGTCCCACTACTGCTGGTGTGAGGTCTGCGAGACCGCTCCGAAACTTCAACTAGTCTTCAAAGGCTAACGGCTCTCACCTGATCCGCTGCCCCGCGGGTGAGTGTAGTTTAGAAAGAGATAAGAAGGTACTGTAAAGAAAAACTTAATACGACGTACCACAAAGGAGGACTACGCATTTATTTTTCCTCGACAGTCTCAGATACCGCACGTCACCAGTTAAGGGGTATATCTGGATATTATCGTTTATCTTAATCCCTTAACTTACAACCCTCTTCATATAAATCTTAACTTTTAATGTATATCTAGGCCCAGCGTCATTTGAGGACCTATATTTCTGGTCAGCTCAAATTTGATTTTTTCTACGAATTTGAGAATTTTCGTTCTTCAATAAATTTAGACATCCTGAACAAAACATATGCAAGTTGTGGAAATCTTAAATCCTAGCTGAAAATTTAGCAGGCAATTTTGCTAAACGTCGCGTCGTTTGCTAAAGCATCGTCCGCTCCTGGGCAGAGTGTGTTCATGATCTGCAACAGTTCGAATATTCCTCTAAAATCGTATTAGCTGCTGGACGCTGTGGTTATGTAGGAGGGTGAGACTGCGACGTTGTAAAGCAAACGGTTGTTGGTTCGTAATGAAGATGAGTGGACATTTGTATCAAAGGTCTAAAGATTCTCCTGCTCTTTATGGAAAGTAGTGCTACTTTCTCGCATTATTTACAACTATTATATCTTCGAAAATTCACGGAAATCAACAACAAAGAGGTCTGCACTATTTTTAAGCATCCTTTGCACTACCCTTGGAAAACATTTTAAGAAAAAAATTGGAGACGTTTCTAATACATTTAAAAATTGTATTTTTGTAACAAGCAGGAATTACGAGACGACTACTGTTTTTTCAAACAACAGAACATGACATTTCTTAAATATCTACTTTTTACTTTCCCGTATACGTACGTATATACGGAGTAATATACGTAGTATAGGGAAAGTTAAGTAATGCTGCGCGGAAAACGGTGAATTTTCGGCGGAAAAAGATTATTGCCAGGCCATAATTTCACGGTTAACTCTCAAATTTCGAAAATTGCAAAAATTTTAATTTTTTTGGTCTCTTCCTACAACTACAAAATTGAAAATGGAGATTTTTCCTTCAAATAAAATATTTGTCTAAATTGTTCCTTGCATTTAGGTCACGTACATTTTTTTCAAAATTTTAGTAGTTTTCGTATTTCGTTTTTCTCGTATTTAAACTTTTGTTAAGGATAGTGACTAACGTACTCCATGAGATGTCATAATTGCCATATTGCTCTATTCTTTTCTTTTTTCGAAAATCAGAAAAATGAAACATTTTTCACATGCCTCTCACGTCTTTCATTTTGTCATTAGCGGCGATTTGTTCACATTATTATATTTATCAGTACATGTGCTCTAAATAATTTCACACCAGGTTTCTCTGAAACTCAACTGTTTTCTGCGAAAACTAGCTCAAAATTCCGCATTTTAAGAAACGTTCAAACGCCATTTTCTCATAAATGGCTCCAATTTTTTCTTCAAACTTTTCAAACAGATAGTGTAAGTTTCAGTATTTAATATGACATAAAGTTCATTTTGGGAGATGTTTTTTTTCGAAAATAACACAAATGTAATTTTTTTTAAAGATTCCTTACAGCGTTAATATGCACATTTCCAGCAATTTGTAAACACTATTGTATTTTTGAGTAAATGTGCTTCAAATGAATTCTAATAAAGATTTTTGAAATCAGAAAAGATTCCTGTGTAAAAGAGCTTCCATTTTTGCATATGCAGTAGCGCTTAAACGTCATTTTCTTGAAAACGGCTCCCAATTTTTAAAAGAAAATTGCCATTTAGGACAAGTTTTAACTGTTTTTTAATATTCTTAAAATAATATTTCCGTTAAGAAACTTGCTGATTCCTTTGCTAAAAACTCTAGCAACTCAAATTACGAACCAACATTTTTAGCACAAATTGCATCGTCTTCTACTCCCTACTTGGAACTCAACAAAGAACTATTAGAAAACAATGAGGATCAGTATAACCAACCATTCCACATGCATGAGCTTAGCTATGTACTAAACAAGAGCAAAAATTCAGCACCAGGGCCGGACGACATACCAAACAGTTTTCTTAAGAATCTCCCAGAGAATGGATTAAAATAGCTTTTACAAATATACAATAGTATTTGGACAACCCATACCCTTCCTAACCAATGGAGAGAAGCCATCGTAATTCCTTTCCCTAAACCTCTTAAAGACCATTCAAACCCAGTGAACTTTCGTCCCATTTCGTTAACCTGTAATATATACAAGATACTAGAAAAAATGGTTAACAATCGATTGAGATGGACCCTGGAAGAGAAAAATCTGATATCACAGTATCAAAGTGGCTTCAGATCACTCCGGTCAACAAATGATCATTTAGTCAGTATAGACACAGAAATATGTGACGCCTTAGCTACAAATCAACATGTTATTTTAGTCTCTTTAGACATTGAAAAAGCATATGAGATGGTATATAAAAAAAGACTCCTAAATATCCTTTCTGATATGGAAATAAAAGGTAATACACTAGCTTTCATAAATAATTTCTTAAGTCACAGATATCTCAAAGTAAGATTACAAGAAAAAACATCGAAAGCTGTAGAAATGATCAATGGACTTCCGCAAGGGTCAGTACTTAGTGTTCTCCTGTTTCTCATAGCTGTCAACGAAGTCAGTACATTAGTAAAAGGCCCAACTAAAATATTTTTATTTGCAGATGATATCACCCTTCTGTGCACTGGAAAAAATATTCAGTTAACTGCTAAAATAATCCAAGAAATATTAAATAAAATTGACAATTGGGCTAGTTCTACAGGATTTATTATTTCCAAAACTAAATCTGAATTCATAGTATTTACCAGAAGATCCCATGAACAGAATGCAAAAATTACGTTGGAAATTGGGAATAAAGAAATAAGAAGATCAAATACCTGCAAAATCCTTGGATTAGTGTTTGATGCCAAACATACATGGAAACATCATGTTGCAGCTCTAAAAACAGATTGCAAAATGCTAGCATGTAAAAAATGGGGAGCCCAGTCTGATTCTCTAATAAAAATTTATAAAGCCCTAATACAATCTAAACTCGATTATGGGTCAGTGGTGTATAGCGCAGCAGCCAAAACACTACTGAACACTTTGGATCCCATTATCCACAGTGCATGTCGCATAAGCTTAGGAGCCTTCAGAACTAGCCCGTGTACCAGCCTTCTAGCAGAGGCAGGTCTCATGCCACTGGAATTGCGAAGAAAGCTACAATGTTTAAAGTATGCATATGCAACATTCAGCATACCTCCAAACCAAACAAACGCATATATCTTCAACTCCCCTAAAACAGAAATGTATAATGTACATCCAAATTTTCCAAAGCCTCTGAGAGAAAGACTTCCCTTATACCTTAACGCTCTAAATATTAATAAACCCCTCATATTCCCAAGAAGCTATCACCCCATCCCCCCATGGCACTTATTCAATCCCACCATAAATCTTGAGTTTAATCAACTTCCACACCCTTTCTCACAATCTGAGACCCTTCTTCTCCCATTTATTGCTGAATATGAAGCAAAATTCAATAATCACTTAAAGATCTACACAGATGGGTCAAAATGTAATGGTAAATGAAGTTGTGCTATAATTTCAACCACAGAGGGTACTGAAGAAGTATTTCGACTACCTGATTTCTATTCAATTTATTCCTGTGAAGCTTGGGCAATCCTAAAAAGTATTGAAACCATTTCTGTAAATAAAGTAAATCCAAACATACTTATCTTCTCTGATTCCCTGTCCTCATTGAGAGCCATAAATAATAGATATACAAAGAATATCTATATACAAAAATACAAAAACTACTGTATGATCACCATGAGGCAGGAAATCAAATAGTTCTTACCTGGATTCCTTCCCACAAAGGCATTATAGGTAATGAAAAAGCAGATGAAGCCACAAAAAAAGCAACAAAATTACCAAATATTGACAATAATGCTTATGGTTCATATGAAGATATTAAAAAGCTTTTTAAATCTCAAATAGTTAAATACTGGGACACACAATGGAAGAACATAACATCTAAACTGCATCTCGTTAGGAGATCAAAAAATGAATCTCCATTTCCACATAAGTTGGTTAACAGGAATAATCAGGTTACTATCACCAGACTCAGAATAGGTCATTTCAAAGCCAGTCATGGACATCTTATAAAAAAATCCGATCCAGAACAATGTCCTAAGTGTGGAGCTAGAATTTCTTCCCCACATCTGCTACTTGAATGCCCAGAAACCAACAGTCAAAGAGCAGCAATGGAAATCAATGGCAATTTATTAGACCTTCTTAATACCATAGAGAAGTGTGATCAAATTATCAAATATTTAAAAGTAACGGAATTTGACAAACTAATATAGAACCGCATAGTGAAATGAATGGGATACCAAGTAAGGGGCTTATTTACTAAATTGTGGATATGAATATATATATGTGTATGTGTTGAATGTGAATGTATATGTATGTATATGTTTATTATATGTATGTATCTGTATATATGTATATGTAAGTCTATGTATATGTACTTTGACATATTGTAAATAACATTTGCTATTCTGTGTACTGAATTTAAATACCTCTATGTATAATTCTGTCCAACGGGCAAATTGATAGATGAAATGACCACTTAAACCCACAGAAGTACAAATTAGAGCATTGTACTGGGAATTAATAGTAACTTAGGGATCTATTTAAAAACATGAAAGTTATGTAATCTAAATTTAAATTTTTCCTTTAAATTTTATTGTACTTTCCAGTAACATAAACTGAATTAATAAGCTAATATGGATTCTGAAATTGAGTATTAATTTCCTAGGGATACAATGGATCTTTACATTGATTCAAACAGTTAACAACTGGTTCATATGAGGTTGCATTATTGTGTCAAGTATGTAATGTATTGCATGTATTGCTTCTATGTAATTTATGTATCTAAATATCTGACGAGTGTACTTGTGTATTACTGTGGTCGCTTATGACCCGAGCAGTTTAAAAGCGACCTAAAATAAATAAATTAAAAAAAAACAAACTTGTAATAAGAAACAGAAAAATTAAGAAATTGTCAAAAAAATGTAGTTAGGGCGGTGATAGGTAGCAGCTAGCAAGAGTATGTGTCAAAGCCGAATAGCTAGCCCAGACCAAAGCTGATAGATAACTAATACGGGAAAGTCTGTGCCATTTTGTAGCACCACTAGTTTCGCGTAACATTACATAACTTTCCCTATACTACGTATATACGTACGTATATGGGAAAGTAAAAGTAGATAAATCCAGTTGCTAAATTAAGAAAAAAAAAATATCCTAACACGAGATGTAGCCAGAATCCCTGTTTTGTAAGTCCTTGATACCGAAAAACCAATTGAAAGCAAAACGTTCGTCCGTCCGTCTGTCCGGTGTATGTGTACAACACTAGCGCCTAAACTATGCGGACGATTTTTTCCAAATTGAAGAAAAGCCATCTGGCCTGAGTCGAAGCTCTGAAATTTTGAAAAGCATTCATTAATTTATGGGGGTACTTTACATGAAGCCCCCCAAGCATTTTCGAAATATTCTCAAAAACGGCTCGAAATTTTTTCTTTAAATTTCTAATAACAATAGAGTAAAACACACTTATTAAGGTGGCGTAAATCGGATATTCACAGTTAACTGTTTTTTTTTTTTTTCGAAAATTGCAAAGTATGAATCTTATTTGGCATGTTCCTACATTTACAAAATTTCAGATAGAGATTTTTCCTTCGAATAAAATTTGTTTTTCACAGTGAGTTCTTTCTTTAAGGTCATTTACATTTTTTTGAAAATTTTAGTAGTTTTCGTGGAATATTGTGTGCAGAATGTGCTGTTGAAAAAATTATAAAAAAAAGATTTTCTGAAAAACGGCTCCAAATTTTTTCTTTGAACTTTTGGTATGTATAGTACTCTATGAGATGACATAAACACCACATTTCTCTATTTTTTTCTTCAAAAATTGCAAAAATATAATTTTTAATTCTCTTTCACGTCGTTAATATTTACATTAACAGCGATTTGTTGACATTATTATATTAATGAGTGCATGTGCTTTAAAGCATGTCAAGTAAAGTTTCTGGAAAACTCAACAGTTTTCTGTGAAAACTAGCTCAAAATTTCGCATTTTCAGAAAAGCTCAAACGCCATTTTCTTAATAATGGTTCCAATTTTTTTCAAACTTTTGAAACGGATAGTGATAATTCCTCTCTTTAATATGGCGTAAAGTCTATTTTGAGGCATTTTTTTGTTTTTTGAACAATTACACAAATGTAATTTTTTTGAAAGATCTCTCACATCTCTAATATGGACATTATCAGAAATTTGTAAGCATTGTTATATTTGTGAGTGAAAGTGCTTCAAATAATTTCAAATGAAGTTTTTTGAAAACTCAAAAATTTTCTGTGGAAAAGAGCTTCAAAGTTTGCATTTTTAGTAGCGCTTAAACGCCATTTTCTTAAAAACGGCTCTAAATATTTTTAAAAAAATTGCCATTTAGGACGAGGTTTTTGTGTTCTTTAATATTCTAAAATTAATAAATATGTTCTACCATTAGGAACACGAAAAATGGAGAAAATGTACTTTGGGCGGCGATAGATGTTAGCTGGCCAGATTATGCGGTAATTCCGAATAGCTAGCCCAGACCAAAGGAAATAGAAAACTAATACGAGAAAGTCTGTGCCATTCTGTAGTACAACTAGTTTGTTACAAGGCCCGGCAATGAATATTTTTCTGCCGACTCTGAGCTGTTCTTTCGCGCAGCATTACGTAACTTTCTCTATACTACCCTGTATATTACTCTGTATATACGTATGTATACCGGAAAATAAACAATATATAAGCTCGACGAACATTTACAAAATTTTCTAAAAAAATATGTAAATATGACAAAAAAGATTTTGCTGTGTCCTTTTTTTTTCAAATTCTCCGCAAATATATTTTTTAAATATCTCTTAGGCAGTTAACATGCACGTTTCCGGCAGTTTGTATAGATTATTTCATTTGTGAGTGAGAGTTCTTCAGATCACCTGCAATGAAGTTTCTCAAAAACTCAAATGTTTCTGTGAAAAAGAGGTTGAAATTTCGCGTTTACAGTAATGCTAAACCAGATTTTCTGAAAAACGGCTAGAAATTTTTCAACGAAAATGTGAAAAAAATTCAAAACAATGTATCTTGGGAGACGAAAGATGGCAGCTGGCAAGTGTATGGGGCAAGGCCGAAACGCTAGTCCAGATCAAAGATATTAGACCACTAAGTAGTACGAGAAAGTCTGACATTCTGTAGCACCACTACTTTACCTTTCATTTAAATCCCAAATCAATGATTTAGCCAAGGTTTACAGAGATAAGATATAGATTTTATTTTATCATCCGGCATCTTTAACGACCACTCAAGATAAACACAATCACAATATTTGGTGGCTCTTTTAGATACGCTATGCTGTCATAATGATGAATCAAAAGAGAAATCGCGTCCGAAAAGTTTTGCATTCTCGCGAGCAACCATCCTGAACTACGTTGCCAGCACAACCCGAAAAAGTTTGAAATAAACATGTTTAAATTGTTAGCTGGCGGTTGATATGTAGATATCACATCCAAATTATTGATAGATTATGGAATAAGAACAATAAAAAAGTAATTAGAGTTATATTAATAAGCATTATAAAATGTTTCAGAATAATTTTGTTTCCAAATTCGTATTTTGCGAGTTGCGCCAGTATTGCAGTATATGCTTCACATATACATTACTTAATGTGTTTTTAATTAATTAATTAATTTAGTACAATTCTAGTTTTTAGGTAATTTAGTATAAATAATTTTGTAAGCTTTGAAACTGTTTGTCCTGGATTATTGATTTTTTTACTTTCTCGCGCTTAAGAAGTTCCTTCTTAAGCGCGAGAAAGCTATGTAATGCTTTCTTCTTAAGAAGAGAAAGCTATGTAATGCTGCGCGAAAAAACAGCGAAATTTTGGCAGAAAAATTCTTATTACAGGGCCCTTGTATCGAATAAGTGGATAAATCCAGTTGCAAAATTTAGAAAAAAAATCCTCTAATATGTGGTGCAGCCAGAATCCACGTTTTATGAATCCTTGATACCGAAAACTCGATTGACGGTAAAACATCTGTCCGTTCGTCTTTGTCTCTGTCTGAGAACAACCCCAGCGACTAAAGCCGATTTTATCCAAAATTGATATTCCCCGCTTGATCTGGCTGATATCGTGGCCCCGTAAATTTGAAATCCATATTTTAATTTTGGAGGGTATTTTACACAGCCTCTGGGACATTTTCAAAATTTTGGCGCCAGCAAGTTTGATGAAATTTTGTTGTTGGGTAGTCTAAAGAACGTTTAAGAAAATAATGCAGGTCTCATTTTGGCTAAAAAAAACTGATTTTTCGAAAACTGAAAAAAATAAATTTTTTTCGCATCCTCCTACAAATATAATTATGAAGACACTTTTTTCTTAATAAAATATGTTCATAAAAAATCTTCAAATACGATAATGTTCAATTTTTTAAAAACATGAAAATTTTTTGCGAAATTTTATGTCGACGCATGGGCAATATTTATTTTCTTTTAACTATTTTTCTTAAAAAACGCACAACATGTTTTATTAAATTGGGACCTTCAACAGCATAAAGAACGCTTAAGAGGACGGTGCAGGTCTCATGTTCGTTAAAATGCCTGATATAGCAAAAATATTTTTAAAAATTAAAAATTTCAGCCTCTTCTTAAAACTATAATTGTGAAGATTCAATTTTTTTCTTAACGAAATGTGTTCATAAAAACATCTTCAAATATTGTCATGTTGAATTGTTTGAAAATACGAGTAGCTTTTTTATCATTTCGTAACAAAGGTAATAGCTCGTTCGGAATTGGCGGCGATTAGTTTTCGGCGTCTTGTTACAACACTTGTGAAAATACGATGTTTTTTCTTAATGAAATGTATTTATCAAAATAGATCTTTAATTAAGGTCATGTTTAATTTTTTTAAAAAAAAGATTAATTTGTGTGTAATTTTGCCATAATTTTTGTAATTTGGCTGCAAATATACTGCGCTTCAGACAGTTGGTTGCTTCGTTAGAATTTGCATATTACTTCTTTGTTCGTTTCTTACCTTTTTTACACATTAATATTTTACAAATTATTTAAAACATATTTCAAATATTTAAAATAAAAATTGGAGCCAATTTTGAGAAAATTTTGAAAATATCCGGGGGCCTTCATGTAAAGTACCCCCCGAAATTAAAATATCGATTTCAAATTCAAGGGGCCACAAAATCAATCGGAGAGTATGAATTTTGGGGAACGTCGGCTGAGCGGTTTAGTCGCTAGCGTTGTTCACTGACAGACACACGGACAGACGTTTTGCTTTCAATTGGTTTTTCGGTGTCAAGGACCCACAAAACAGGAATTCTAGTTGCACCACGTGTTAGATTTTTTTTCTTAATTTAGCAACTGGATTTATCCACATTTTCGTTACCAGGTCCCTGTAATACGAGTTTTTCTGCTGGAAATCCGCTGTTTTTTTTTCGCGCAGTATTACATAACTTTCCCTATACTATACTTACGTATAGCAAGCAATTTTTACTTCCCCGTATACTATACGTAAGTACTATACTATACTAGTATTATAGCAAAATTTATAGCAAAAGTATGTCATGTCCGAATAGCTAGCCGAGACCAAAGGAAATAGAAAACTAATACGGGAAACTCTGTGCCATTCTGTAGCACCACTAGTTCAAACTTCATCCGCGGCTCCCAACCTACTACTATAATTCACAACATACAGAAATTGATTGTAATGGGTCTTCATTAATTAAAGATACTGATGAATTCGACAATTCCAGTAAAAACCACCGCGAGAGGTGGCTCAGTGCATCAACTGATGTCACCGCAGCCCCTCTGACCGGAAGGTCTAAGGTTCGAGTCCCGACAGCGGTAGGATTTTCGACACTAGCTTGTCAGCTAGGTCGAATGAAGTCGCCGTCTGGAGAAGAATTCTAGCGGCCGGCTGCTCTAATCTGTAGTTTTCCGTGGTTTCTCCGATCAACACCAGGCGAATACCGGAGCAGTACCCCAAACGGACCGCGCACTATCTTTCCTTCCTCTTCCTTGTCCTATCCTCATCCTAGACACACTCAAACACACACACACACACTAACATGTATTACACTACCCCACATGCCGGGAGGCCGGTCGTGTGCTGAGACCTTGTCCCGCCTGGGCGGTGTCCCGCTGATGGGAGATACCTGGTTGTGGGAAACCCCGCTAGTCGACGGTAGGTCTGCGGCGGACCTCGCCATCCAGCGGGGAAAGATCACCGCCACCTCCCGATGAAAACACACAGTACACGTACGGGACTATTGACCTCTGTATTTGACGCGCCTGGAATCACGAACAATCAATCCAGTAAAAATTTAAAATATTTCAAGTTTTTCTTTATAAAAAGCACTATTTTTTATTTAATCGACCAACTTTGTTTACTTATGGCTTATTTTTAACATTATCTAAAGATACAACGTTATTCATGAGCAAATATTTTGTGAGGGGTTAAAAACATCTACCATGATATCTAATGATTTCATAAACTGAACAGATTTTACCACCTTCCAAACGTCATTCGAAAAGATAAGTGTGTGGATAAGTCACGTCTTCTCGGGAAACCTGCATACACGCGCATTGTTTTAGAACCAAGAACTTAGATGTACGTGTACATGGAGTATTCCTTACCTTCTTAAACAAATAAAATAATGTAGATTTGTTTATATGAAAATGCACGTTCATGTTTGGAAATATGCGATTCAATGGAGGTATTTCGTTTCAGTCATAAGCTGTAAAATTGATAATTATTCTATAATAACTGAATAACCTTCAAAGAGGGAAATCGAATTATGACTTAACGTTAAAAACGCTTCCGAAGGCGAATAATAGAAAAGGTGAAACAGTATTCCTTTCTGTCATGGTATCAAAAACTGCATTTCCATGCATGCTTCAAAAACATCCAGGACATCGCATTAGCTTTGACAGTCCCAAACAGCGCATGACGTATCTGTGTTTTTCGCTGGCGTCACGACGTTGGAGAGGGGAGACTGCATGAGTGAGTTCGCTGTTATCTACGCTCTTTGATTACTGAAGAGGTTTTAAAAAGAAACCTCTTATGGAAACTGACTTTACGTTGACTGAACGTTACTGAACATTACTCCAATCGGCACGATGGCTCCGAAAGTACCGTTCGTCACCTTCAATAACGGTTTGAAATTTCCTATCTTCGGTCTTGGCACATGGAAGGTATATTTCCATTTAACAGAGTATTTATTAAGCATTTCAATCACAAGTGCAATAATCAATTCGAATGAAATGTGATTTCTTTTTTGTTTAATAGCACAGTTTGAGTTTCCACAGTCGATTATGAATCTTGTTTTATCCTTCTTGTTTCCTTGTACTAGTATTTTTGTCTTAGTCCAAGCCTGGTGAAGTCACACAAGCAGTGAAAGATGCGATCGACGCTGGGTATAGGCACATTGACTGCGCGCATTTGTACGGCAATGAAGCCGAAGTTGGGGCAGCTCTCAAGGCGAAATTTGATGAAGGAGTGGTGAAGAGAGAAGATCTCTACATTACAAGCAAGGTAAAGAATTTTATTGGAAAACTGCGGAAAACATTATGCTTTAGATTTAGCTGAATACATGATTGAAAGTGGTACAATTATTTACTATTTAAAATTCAAAAAAAGATAATGTAGAAATTCTTGCTGTGGTTTTAGAGGCAAATAGTCCTATTAAAATGATGAACTTTTTTACGTTTCATTCATGTATCAGTACATTAGAAAAGATACATCAGGACGGTCGACTTCCACAAGAAAGTCTTCTCTTTTGTAAAGGGGTTGACGTAATTAATTTCTCGGAGGATCAATAGCGTCCATTCTCATTACAATCGTGTTAAAAATAAATCGAATGTCATCTGAATAATTTGAGAGATTTGAGAACTTTAACCAGATATTTCAAAGTACATTTTTTATTTGAGGTCATCTGAGCCCGCCTTATAATTTTCTGAAGAATTTCTGAAGCCTCATAATTGTCTGAAGAAAATTAAAGGGAACTTTCCTCTAAAAATACATGACAAAACGACACTATTCGAATCGGTTAACAGAAGTAAAATAAATTGTCATCATTTTCTGATCCTTTTATACCTTTGACATATTCAGATGGTTATGTTACATATTGGATATTATTATTTCTCCATTTCAGTTGTGGAATAATGCACATAGTCCCGATCTTGTAGAGCCTTCCGTGAAAACAACGTTAAAGAACTTAGGATTGAAACAGCTCGATCTGTACCTGATTCATTGGCCTCATGGGTTCAAGGTAAGACCTCAGCTTGATTGGTTCCGGTGGACATGAAAACCGTTTAACGCCTATGTTAATCTTACAAATTTTTTGCATTTGTTTCAACTGCCTCGCATTATTACAATGTATCCCTGCTTGAAACCTTCACAGGAAGGTGGTGACCTTATTCCCACGAAAGACGGAAAAGTCTTGTACAGTGACGTGGATTATGTTGACACATGGAAAGCTATGGAAAAGCTGGTGGAAAAGGGGTATACCAAATCCATCGGCATCTCTAACTTCAACCACAAACAAGTAGAGAGAATTTTGGCTGTCGCCAAGATCAAACCTGTTACAAACCAGGTAGTTCACTTTTCTTCTTTGGTCCTTCATCTCACTATGTGTTAGTACTAAAATAGGTATTTTAATACCAGTGCTAATAAATCTAATAAATCAGAAATATAATAATAGTTGGCAACTATTTTAGTTTGTGTATATATTTGTGAAAATGAATTGAATTCATTTTAATTATTCAATTGAATCGAATTTATCAATTCATTTTTTAAATTAAAGTTAATTACATTTTTATTATATTTGCATCGTTCTCTTATATGCCACAATATTAATCAATCAAGTGGATGTTACGTGCAGATTGAGGTGCATCCATACCTGAACCAGCAGAAGCTGATTGACTTCTGCAAGAGCAAAGACATTGTAATAACGGCGTACAGCCCTCTCGGCTCCCCAGACCGTCCTTGGGCTAAGCCTGACGACCCGAAGCTCACAGACGATCCCAAGTTGAAGCAGGTAGCAGCGAAATATGGCAAATCGACTGCGCAGGTTTTACTGCGGTATGAGGTAAGTCAAGTCCTAATAAGCATTTGTAGGAGGTCGATTTGATAGATTGCAGAGGCTACTCAGTTTAATGATGGCTGCTCTGCCAAATACATGCCTTTAGTTGGAATAAAAATATTATTTTTTTATGATATTTATGTTACTAAAATTCTAAATGCATGTTTTTAGTACAGCTGACGTTATGTTCCGATTTTGTAATAACTTTACACAGTTGTAAGGTTTCTGTGTTTATAATGTAATTATACTATAATGTAATTATACTTATATAATGTAAATTCTCTTAAAAAGGAAATTTAGAATGTTAGGTTATATTTTTTATATACCGAATACATTATTTGATATTTACTGAAAATGTACTGTTATTAGTGTACAACCTATTTCTAGTCTAATGGATACAGCCTATTTCTAGTCTAGGGATAGTCGTACCTACATTGTTTTCTTTAAAAGAGTCACTAGGTCTCTCTAGAAAAACAAACTGATAATTTTATGTCGTAGCAGACTTTTACTGAAAACTAATTTTGTGAATACTGTAAGGATAATATTTACTAATTTGATCAACTCTTCCAGGTTCAACGAGGGCTTATTACTATTCCGAAATCAGTGACGAAGTCTCGTATCGTTGAAAATATTAATATTTTCGATTTCGAACTTGCGGCTGAAGATATGAAATACATTGATACCTTTGATTGTAATGGACGTGTATGTCATTCTAATGAGTAAGTAATATAGAAAATAATAAGCGTGTAAATTGATATTTTCCTATATACTTATAATTTTATGTAAGTCCAAAATGTAATATTTGCTTGAACGTTCCAAAATAGTTTCATTGTGACCCACAATACACGGAACTATGGTGGGTCTGTGCAAAACAATTGCTACGGGCACATACGTCATTGGAGAATTGAGCAATATCTGCTGTAGTTCTTCTCACATTATATCAAAATTATAATTTTTCTAATGTTTTATTAGTTAATCGAATGATGTGTGCATTGACACTATTAAGGTGTTTTTTTACATTCAGGATGCTTTATTTCATGTTCATTTATAATGTAATATTATTGTGAAATAATGTAATAATTGTACTGTCTTATATGGGAACAGTATATATGAATTATCTTCTGTAACAGAGTCCAGGATCACCCTCACTACCCCTTCAACATTGACTTTTGAAGAAAGAAGCTTTTAAACCTTCCAACTGCCTGAAGTGAAGACCATCTCAAGTTGTCCATAACACCTATTTGTAATTAAAATTGTGGATTTGCTGTATATAAATGTGAAATAGATTTATAATATAAATTTGTTGTTGCCTTTCATGAAACTGTGGGTATGAAATACTCACATCTATAAATGCAAATGTAAAAAAAACAATAAAGCATATATCAAATATTTTTTTTATTATTCGTTAGAAGGCGTATTTTTTATCATTCGTCTTAGGTTTCTTATGATCCTGAGTTACAAAATTGAATGAATGCCGTTTATTTTAATTAACGTTAAATTAATTTAGACAAAAAAGTTATATAATTATCTTTCAAAATTTATTGTAGGCGTCATAAAATTTACTCTGAAGGTAATAAATCATTCCGAGGTTCATTTAAAAACTCAATAATTTGGAAATTCAGTCGTTAGCTATTATTCCGATGATGTTTATTTTAATTTGTTTTCAAATTAAAAATGTATTTTAACAAAACATAATACTGGATCAAATTAACATAAATATTGAAAACTATCTGGTACTCACTCAGAGAGGTAATACGTTTTTTTTTGGCATGGTATCAATGAAGATTAAACACTACTTTCTATGTAGACGCTGTTGCTATTCATTCCTGATTTATGGACTACTTACGATTACTTATTAGAGGGAAAGACCTTACCAACTATGCCAATTAGCATTAGGTTTTGTGGTTCCGATTCTTATGGTACAAGATGTAAGAAAACAGTCCGGTTATCAGATGATGTAGTGCCTCTGAAAGGTAAGATAAAAATCTGCAGAAAAATCACGTAATGCAAATAAAGATAAGTTATATCCATTATAAATTCTTATATACACATATCATATGTTACGTAAATGTTTCATCGTATGATTGATCTCAAGTAATATACGTGTGTAGAAAGCCGGTGCTGGAATGTAATATATTTTTAATAACCGACAAACGGAATTGTCTTTGCATCGAGAGGAAAATTAGGTTACTCAGCTTAAACCTACTGAAACTAAGCTTTTCATCTCGCTACTCTATGAATTTTCACTTTATGAATGGAA
Organism: Acheta domesticus; assembly: GCA_031308135.1. NCBI lineage: Eukaryota > Metazoa > Arthropoda > Insecta > Orthoptera > Gryllidae > Acheta > Acheta domesticus. Next base: position 102,481,890 of record JAHLJT010008756.1, read on the forward strand.
CGTTTAAATATTTGTTTATTATTGCATTGCACCATTTGAAGCGTAAAGACACATTAAATTACCTCTCTACCTAGGTGACAGGTATAGAATTTTAAATTGTCTCTTTTCAGGAAATGCATTTCATCTGTTTTTCACATTGTGCTAACGTCTAATAAAATCAAATGTTAATCTGGTAATTATTTACTTTTACACGGCAGAGTAAATATTGTCATAGCTTGGATTATTGTGAAACACTGGCATTAATTCAGATGACTTTTAGATTTTGTGCACGAGTTCTACTAACTCTAAAGCGATTAAGTAAATATTAAATATTACAAGTATCTAATTTCTTCCAAGTACTTCTTCCTTTAGGAAACGTACTTACAAAAGTATCAAAGCAAGCGATCTTATTATGTTGCATTTCCTGACATGTGAACTATGCCGCTTTCTGTCTAGTGTTGCGGGGCCGGGGGCGGGGGCGGGGCGGGCGCAGGGGCGGGGGCGGGCGCGGGGGCGGGCGCGGGGGCGGGCGCGGGGGCGGGCGCGGGGGCGGGGGCGGGCGCGGGGGCGGGCGCGGGGGCGGGCGCGGGGGCGGGCGCGGGGGCGGGCGCGGGGCGGGCGCGGGGGCGGGCGCGGGGGCGGGCGCGGGGGCGGGCGCGGGGGCGGGCGCGGGGGCGGGCGCGGGGGCGGGCGCGGGGGCGGGCGCGGGGGCGGGCGCGGGGGCGGGCGCGGGGGCGGGCGCGGGGGCGGGCGCGGGGGCGGGCGCGGGGGCGGGCGCGGGGGCGGGCGCGAGGGCGGGCGCGAGGGCGGGCGCGAGGGCGGGCGCGAGGGCGGGCGCGGGGGCGGGCGCGGGGGCGGGGCGGGGCGGGCGCGGAGGCGGGCGCAGGGGCGGGCGCGGGGGCGGGGGGCGGAGGCGGGCGCGGGGGCGGGGGGCGGAGGCGGGCGCGGGGGTGGGGTCGACCTTGGCAGTTATCGAGAGATAACGCGCAGGAGGGCATAGGCGCCGTCTGCCGCGCGGTCAAAAGCCCAGAGATGAGAGGCGGAGGCGCTAGGGGTGTGGCGTGGTCGAGTACCGATTCAAGGCCAGTCTTACGCAGAAACTCGAAACTGAAGTGTGATCAGAAAATCCTGGGTATTGTTAATTTCTAGATTTTAGTAAACTTCAACCAGAGCACATCAAATAGGCTGGGCTAAATTTTTTGACAAGTTTTTATATTGATGGCACATGAATTAAATATTGTAGATATAAATAAATATTACATGTATGATGTACATGTAAAATGATTTAGAAATGAAATATAATATTTGTAAATCTTGCTTTAAATAATACTGGCACACAAAATAAAAAAAGTTGTCAGACTCAAAGACATGAACAATATGTTTCTCTACATATATCGACGCGATGAATCTGAATCTGAAGCCAAAATTGTTGTTTTTTTTCGCGAAAAACCACAGCGACTTTTTCTCGGGAGTTCTTGTCACATCCAAAGGTTTAATACAGGTTTCTTTACGTATGTTGAAGCGCTGAATTCGAATCTGAAGCTGTAATTACGCCATTACCCTCCAGTTATATGGCACTGATACAAAAGATATAATTCTTGTTCCTATTTGTAATAAATTACTTCCTCTAACACGTGTATTCTGTTGTGTAGTCCGTCCTTTTTGTGGGTCCTTGATACCGAGAAATGGTTTACGACATAACGTCTGTCCGTCGGTGTGTGTCTGAGAACAATGCTAGCGTCTAAATCGAACACTGAATTTTGACAAAAATTGTTATTCTGGTAGAAGATGCAGTCCCTTGAATGTCAGAGGAATGTTTTGATTTTTCGGGGTATTTTACATTAAGCTTCAACATTTTCAAACTTTTCCCAAAATAGCTCCAACATTTTTCTTTCATTTTTTTGTTAGTGCAAAGCACGCTTACAAAAATGTTGCTGGTAAAATTTTCGTTGAAAACTGAATTTTTGAAATTTTCAAAAGTGAACACAATTTTTCGACGTCTTCCTGAAACAATAATATTGAAGGTAATTGCATAAAAAATGTCTGCAATGGAGCAGTTAATCAATCGGTGAATGTTTTAAATAGTGATTCGTAATTTGTAAAAGTAATTTCTTATCTGTATTAAGTTGTTTATACTTTTTTGTTTATAATTGCAATTCTGTCCGTTAATGGCCTAGAAATTAATACAAACTTAAATAAAGAAAACTGCAAAATTATTGACGAAAGAGTTTTTTTTTCCGAATGAAATGTTTGAAAATAGATCTTTAAATCATGTCATGCACAATTTTTTGAATATATGAAAATTTTGCGTAATTTTTCTTGAAATAAAAGTGATTGTAGAAACAAACTTTGGTCAAAAAGACTCCAATTTTTTTCTTTTAATTTTGTTGTCGGATTGTACGAGGTACGCTTATAAAAATAGTCCAGGACCACTTTTCGGTGAACTTTTTGAAAATAGAAAATGTTACGTATAATGTGAGAAAATATATGTGTCACTAGTTTGATTTCAAATGTGAACAAAACAATAATATTTAATATTGGGCCTATATAAGAAGACTTCGAAGACGTATAAAGGTATGGCACACTGAAACCTTTTCACGTCTTAGTGTTCCTTATGTTGATTTTGGATATTGTAGAGATTTGACAGAAAAATAATCATGGAAAATTCATTTAAAGCCTTCGGAAAAGTTAGCAACATAAGGTCTTCTGCTGGTGGCAGTGGCACGCCTCGCGGCACCATACCATGCCACGAGCTTCTCTGCGCCACTAGCGTCGGGAGAGGCAACTATTAGTAACCCCGCCGTTTTACAATAGTGATGGAGTTGTCTCTTGCGGCGGGGTTATGAATTGCCTGGAGAGGCGATTTCGTCGTGGCACTCGTGCCACGGACTCCCGCTCGTGGCATCGATCTTGACAACACTGCTCTAGGGTATTCATAAACGGCTTCGCGTAAACGGTTGCGTAATAGTAGGTTCCTGCCGCATTGACCGGTACCGTAGGTTTGATTAAACTGAAGAACATTATGTTCTTTGGCACTTGTCAATTAAACCCTATGTATTTAAAACACTAAATGGGTGTATTTAGAAAGAAATTTGAGCTTTGTGATCAAACCAAATTTTGTGATTTTTGCTTTAAATGAAATGTAGTGGGCTCTAGATATGTTATCGCTTGTTCTTGTTAATAGGTTTTACAGTATAAACTCCAAATTGTGTTAACATCTTCAAATTAATAGAATGAACGCTAATAAGACGTCATTTGCTGTTATGTTTCTAAAACTAACTTCCTTATGTAGTTGGAAGGTAGTTCTTCTTTGCTGCTTTTGTTGTGCGATGCCTTAAAAGCTTCCAACGTTTCATATTGTTATAGTTAGCGAAGCGAAGATAGAGAGCTTTCTTATTTCAAAGAATGAGTGTTTTTAAATGCATAGATTAGAGAGTGCATATAAATGTCATTCGTCTTGAAAAATAAGTACTGAACGTCAGGAAGCAATAGTTTGAGGTTTTCGATTTTCTTTGTAGTGCAAATAATGTACTTTTTTGTTGTAACTTTTCTTCATTTATTTTCGGCGACGTAATAGCAGAGACCCAACGGTGTAATGATTATTTGTCCACCAACAATCCTCATGAATTATATACCAAGGATTGTGTTTAGTGATGACTGGAAACATGGGGATAGGCATATCGTCTTATCCTATTATCACAGCTCCGGTACTTTAGATGTAAGTGACGATTTTTACTTTTGTTTCGAAACAGTAAAAGTACAAGCCTCAGTATTATTTATTCTCAGAAGGAATGCATTTTCGGAAATGGCACATTAAAATATCGTCAATAATATTTCAGAATATATTTCAAATATACATTGGATGTAAAGGACAAAAGTATCAACGTTGAATTTGTATGTAGAGTTATGTAATATTAGTATGTAGAGTATGTAATGATTCCATTCGATGAGTTATTTTTAAAGACCGTGGAATCTACCATTATTTGCAAGTTTTATTTGACTTTTCCGCATTCGATTATTCTGCTACTTTAACATTATGAATATCATCGTCTACTGCTAATCAACGATGATAAAGCAGGTAATGCATCAGTAAAGGATTCCAATATTGTTGAATTAGTTGCAAAGTATAGTTCTAATGAAAATGCTTAACTATCTCTTGTATTATTGATCGACATAGCGTGTTAAAAATGCGACATTATGTAAAACGAGTCACGTCAATGGCTAAAAATACAAACTAAAAAAGAGGCGTGAGATAGGCGTCAGGAAGTCCATGAGGGTCACAAGATAAATTGTGGCAAGCAACTCGCAAACATTATTTGAAGTGTTATAAAATTTAATTTTAATGTCGAAATGTGCTTGTCAGCCTGCGATGTAATCTACATATTACGTAACCTTTGGAGTAAATGAATCCAATTAACGTTGAAAGGGTTGAATGTACCTGCGTATCTTAAAATCAATAATCACGCCACGGTTCCTATTGTTCTCTCTAATACTTAACAATCATCTAATCCCCAACTGAATGTTTTTCATCTCCTCTATCAGAAGATCATTAGAACAAAACCAGACAATTGACGAATCGTTTGTCTGATGATTGCATCTACGAAATCCTCACGTAGCTGCGAAAGATGTTCTCTCGTTATCACGCCACGCCTCTTTATCGCTGCACTCAATGATTGGCCACTCCTATCGCTCCACAACCTCTGCCAACTAGTGCCAAGCCGCCGCCTACAAAACTCGACGACTCCCAAGGCCGTCCCTCAGTAACGCTTCGCTTGTTAGCTCGCGCCGCCCAGTTCTGTGGACCACTCCATCGCAATGGCTCCAAAAATACCGTTCGTTAAGTTCAACAACGGTCAACAGTATCCGATTTTTGGTCTCGGCACATGGAAAGTACGTAAATGTTAATTTAACAAACTCATCTCAACAAATGTATTTATTGTAATATCTATCCAAATCAATAAATCAATATAGTAATATTAGTAATACTGATAAATCATATCGTTTATTTTATTCCTGCGCTCACTATTTTAAAATGTTTACTTGTTTAGTTAAGTGGCGCATCCGTAAGAACGGTGTGCTGACCACTTTTTTGCACAAATAATACATTTTCAGTAGTAATAGTAATTTAACATTAACGTTTTTATGACGATCATGTTTATGTTCAGTCGAAGCCCGGCGAAGTGACACAGGCTCTAAAAGACGCAATCGATATTGGTTACCGTCACATCGACTGTGCTCATGTTTACGGCAATGAAGCCGAAGTCGGCGCTGCCATTAAGGCGAAGATTTCAGAAGGAGTCGTTAAGCGAGAGGATTTGTACATCACCAGCAAGGTAAATATTTTAGAAAGATTATTATTCCTTCTTTTATTATATATTGCTAACTATTTCCTTTGAGAATGTGCATTTATGCAATAACATAATTTCTATATTTCAAAATGGGTTGTAAATAATAGATTTTTTTCCTTAATATTTATCCAGGTTGTGACTATGTTTTCGTAATATGTGTCTTATACATCCCGCCTCACCAGTGACGGAAGCTACCAATAATTTCTAAAAAGTTTATGATATCGAAATCGTCTCGTTCAATAAAAGAGAATCATAGGTTAAATAATGTGTCGTTGATGTATATTCCTCAAAAATTTCGTTTTCCGAGAAATTGAACTATATTTTGTTATTTAAAAGCAACTAATTTTTGTCTGCAATGTAGTATTCAAAAGGGAAAAATAAATACACGAGGATTTTAGTCATGAAAACATAACATTATACTACTTGCAGGTCTTTGCAAATATCTATTGTAATAAAAAATAATTTTAGTGTTTCCTGTGTGCTTACCTAATTCGTTAGTTTATCCTAGTATTGATTATAATGCCCAACAATACTTTCAGTTGTGGAATACTTTTCACCGACCCGATCTTGTGGAACCTGCCATTAAGACCACACTAAAGAACTTGGGATTGGAGCAGTTGGATCTGTATTTGATTCACTGGCCACATGGTTTCAAGGTAAGTAATTCCCTTACTCAATGCATTTTTAACCCAGAAAGATGTAATACATTTTCCTTTTATTCAGTGATTTACTTGAATGAAATAAAAGATACCTACTCATAAAGAAGAATAGGTAACTTAGAAAGTTTCCAGTACTCACAATTTTGATTCCTTCATTCACATGGTTGGATGGTAAATAATATATCTTAAAACATTTTGGACATTGCAACAAAATAATGTGTAGTCCTTGGGTACTTTACGACCTTTGTCATTCGTTTATTAAAATGAACAAATCTCCATTATTGATTTTCATTCATGACATTAATCAATAATTAAAGGGAACCAAGTACAAATTTCGCTCCAAACATTGATATCAAATGTGTTTGGGGTTGTTTTTTTCTTTGCGCAGGAAGGAGGTGCTTTGTTCCCAGAGAAGGACGGCAAGACTGAGTTCAGTGACGTGGACTACGTCGACACATGGAAGGCCATGGAGCAACTCGTGAAGAAGGGGCTGACCAAGTCGATTGGCATCTCCAACTTCAACCACGAGCAGATCAACCGCCTCCTGGAGTCAGCAGAGATCAAACCCGTCACCAACCAGGTGTGAAACTTCATAATGTTTTACAAAGATTTTTCGTAACTAAAGCGCAACCTTTTCTGATATCCAAAAATTACATGTCAAAGCAATTAATGATTATTTTTATAACAAACGCAAGGTACATTCTTTGGAAACTATTCATTTATTTCTTAACATTCAAGTAGCCATGGAGAAACCTGTAATAACTAACGGGAAAATGTTTTGATCGTAACACGCCTTATATGCAACATTTCGTATGAATACTTTCTCAAAAACTTTCTCTGAATAATTAGAAACACCCATTTTCAGGTCGAGGTGCATCCCTACCTCAACCAGAAGAAACTGATCGACTTCTGCAAGAGCAAGGACATTGTAGTAACGGCATATAGCCCACTTGGTTCCCCCGATCGCCCGTGGGCCAAACCGGGAGATCCACAACTCATGGATGACCCTAAACTCAAGCAGGTGGCCCAGAAGTACAACAAGTCACCCGCACAAATCCTGTTGAGATACGAAGTGAGTTGTACCACACTTAATAAAGTTTAATTACCCTTCATTGTCCATCATTAAAATGTACTTTTTACAATTTTTAAGGAAATAGACAGACAATTATCAACCAAAAGTTTTATTCTAATGAAACAATAAGAGGGTATTTCTTAATATATATGTTTATATATATATATATATATATATATATATATACACACACACACACACACACACACACACACACACACACAGGCTGAGTCACGTAACTTTAGCACCTCCTGTAACTTTTGGACGGTTGAAGATATTGCAATGCAGTTTTCACGGAAGTGAATGAGGGAATGGGGCTAATTGATATGTGTATTGATTTCTCTTTTATCACTTGTATTTTACGAGATATACATATTTTTCAGTCTATCATGACAAGCGTAAAAAGACGAATCCAAAGATATAAATATTGTCATATGTTAGATAAGCATTTTTTTGAGTAATTGTGATTTTTTTGAGACTAGTGTTTAACGGATATTTTCATTGTAACTGTCAGCCCCACAAGGTCACGCAGCGCTCCCCCAGCAAACGCGGGGTCGGGAAAGGGAAGGGATTTTAGTACTTGAGGATACGAAAAATATTCACAAAACTGTTGCATTTTTTCCTGAACTCTCCTTTTCAGATATTTTGTGTTTCTTAGGGATTGAAAATACGGATTTGTCTTAAGTAGTATTTATTGAAATGAGATTATTTATATCCCTAAGTTATTATTATATTCTTATTAACATTGAAATTGTTTGCTCAAAATATGCAATATTTTTTGTACAGTTTTAATTAGTTATTCTTATTGTGCTTTGTTTCAAGATCCCATTAATACGTATCTTATGAAACCCCATTAAATGAAGTTGAAGTTATAAACAATTTTATTAAAATACATATGTCAAATCCTTATTTTCCATCCTTCAATCAAAGAAAGACAAAAATCTGAAAATGCGGAAGGATGGAAAGCACGGTTCAGGAAAAAACTGCAATGGTTTTGTGAATATTTGGAATATGTTTCGTATCTTCAAATCTCCCTTCCCTTGCCCGGGCGCGCGTTGCTGGTGGAACTCTGCGTGACCTTGTGTGGTGGACTATTTAAAATGTTCGTTAAACCCCAGTCGCAAAAATCAAAATTAATCAAAAAAATGCTTATCTAACATATGGCAATATGTACATCATTGGATTCGTCTTTTTACGCTCGTCATGGTGGACTGAAAAAATATGTATAGTTCCATTTAAAAAAACAAGTTACCTAAAAAATCTCGTAAAATACAAGTGACAAAGTAGAATTTAATGTACGTATCTATTCCCCTCATACACTTCCGTGAAAACTGCATTGCAATAACTTCAACCGTTCAAAAGTTACAGGAGGTGCTGAAGTTACGTGACTCAACCTGTATATATATATATATATATATATATATATATATATATATATATATATATATATATAATACATATTGCTCTTTACGGAGTACCTTCAATGAAATATCACAGTCTTTTCTGTTATATTCGACTGAGTGACCGGAAATAATGCTTGTGTGTTATACTACACATTCTAGATTCAACGAGGACTCATCACCATTCCAAAATCAGTGACGAAATCTCGCATTGCACAGAATATCGAAATCTTCGACTTCGAGTTGTCTGCTGACGATGTGAAATACATCGATTCCTTTGATTGCAACGGTCGCGTCTGCCCTGTTCAGAAGTGAGTATTTTACCAGATTCCTGTGGCCATGTCCTACGTAACTTTTGAAAATTATGTTAACTACATTAAACATCTAGTTTATAAAGGAAAATTTCTTAGTAATGAAAAGATTTCGTTAAAAAAACAATAAGGGGGCAAATGGAATAATGCCTAAAGCATGCATTTCCCGCTGTTTGGGCTCCGAGTTGATCCCCAGAGAATCTCTGTGGAATTCCCTATGGAAGTGAGATCTCGGCAAGTTTTCTCGTATATTTCCTGCCTTTCAGTTCTCCATTTCTTCACTATATTTCATCTCATCATCATTATCGCCAGCATGTATTCATTAGATCATTGGGGCCTAAACTTATATCATACAATAAAAACAATCAGAAAATGCTAATAATTGGCATATCATCGAAATACATAAAAACATATATTGTATTCTCTTATCAATAGGATCGGATTTTAATGAAAGGTATTTTTTTCTTTAAACTTTAGAAAAATGCTATTTACTGTAGAAATCAATTTTAAGTTATAAAAAAGGAAATAACTCATTTTATGTCTTTTTTTGCATTTTTCGTCGATTTTGACTAATAGGTTCATTTTACCTTTCCCCGTCATTTTCAATGCATGTTTTGCTAATTTCGTCGATTTTAATAATATTTTAATCGTAGTTGCTTGAAATAATATTTACTAGATGCAACAAACGTTCTCCACAGAATTCCTAAGTAGCCTATTCGATTTCTTCGCTCAGAAATTGTGTCAGCCATTGTGAGTGTAATCTAAGGTTTCTGTGAGCCTGAAAGCCATTGTCGATTCGGTTGATTTCGCGATAACTTAAGACAATTTTTTTTGGAAAAGAACAGTCCAAATCAAGAGTTTGAAATCTAAGTTCACTGGAACAAATAGAAAAAGCCTTGATAACTTCAGTAACGTATCTAACATTTTGAGTTGTTCATCCGAACTCTTTTTGATACAATTTTTTACGTCACTATTTGCTTCATTTTTAATACATTTTAAGAGCTTTTTATTGATCATTTTTGGGGATGTTTTATGTCATTAAAATCCACCCCCTACTTATCAGTATTTGTTCGCTTCAGCGGATCTACACTAGTTACGAGAGTAAGGGCTTGGAATTACTGTTTACAAAAATAGATGGTTTTGTATTTGATTTGAAGATCATGTATTTTGAAAAAAATAACTTTTACACGAGTGAAATAAAGTATATATGATCTAGTTGATACACTGTGTTTCTAGAATTTGATAATACTTTCTGAGGCAATTCAGTTTCCTATAGGAAAGGATAGTTATATCTACCCATGTAATGAATGCTAAAAGTTTCTTTTAAAGAGAGAATATATGTTAACATTTCTTCATTATTACTTCATGAGAAGTAGAAATAAGTTTACTAATGGAAATTTTATTTCTTTTACAGCGCGAAGGAACACAAGTATTATCCTTTCAACATTGAATACTGAAGTATCAACTCTTTTTTACCGCATGAAACATTTGTGTAAGACACAAGCGGACACGTGTTTGTGAGAAGAACTATTTTTATCCGAGATACGTGTTGTATTTTATGTTTTATAATGTAAATCTTTGCAAAAAAAGTATTCTTGAAACTTTGTGTTATAATTTAATTCTGTGGATAAAATAATTGAAAAATCATTGCGTCAATTTTACACCCTAAACCTTATACAAAGTAATCGTATATCAGTGCTAAAATTATTAAATGACCTAGTCTTGCCCAGAAAGTTCTGCTTGATTAAAAATTCACAAAATTACTTTCCTCGTTTCTAACATTAGATTTGAAATACTAGCCGGATCGAAGTTAACTGTTGCCCACACTGTCAAAAATTGTTGGATAACTTTAAAGTAAATTTCATTAAAGTAATTATCGTTAACACTTTAAATTTAATGTACACAGATACATTAGTATGCAAGAGTCAAAGATTGATGGTCGTTTCGGAATGAACAAAAGAATGATTTTGATAGATTGGTGATTTTTATATGATATGAATGATCCTGAGACAAACTGAGAGACAGGGGATAAGGGAGAATCTCTACGTTATAGTAGTTTTAATGTAAGCATTAAATTTAATGAACAAATACATTAAGCTCTGTTTAATGTACAAGGTACATTGCATCATGAACATTAATACATTCAAATACATTAAATTTAAAGACATTTCTGACAGTGTAGATAAGAACTCTTTCCGCTCTGTCTGCTTTGATCGATTGTTTTCATTTTTCTCTCAATTCTAGAGGAATTGTAACTTAAACAACAACGAATCACAAGAGATTATTCCTTTCCCATTATTCCACTCCAATTCTTAACGCAGAACGACGGGCTGATCTCCCACCTGTCCTCTCCCCCACGATCTAGAAACTCTAAGCCTCGGAGATCCGGCATGCAGCCGCAGGTCTTGGTGGAAGTTATCAGACGTCGCCTTAAAGAACGTTGATAAGTGTGTTACGCAAGGCATAATTTTATCAATAGTTCAATGAACGATATTAACATAAATAACAATGTTTAAAATATATAAAAATGTGCATAAATGCTAAATCATCTAATGAAAATCGTAGCAGTTAAAAACAGGTTCATTAATGACACAGTTATTGTTAATAAATATATCATTGGAACCATAATTTAATAAAATTGTTTCGGTGTTGCGCTATGGTCAAATATGAGTCTCTGGATAATGTGGAGAGCGAACACTTTTGCAGCACTATTGGTTTTCAGGAAAACTCAAAACTTGTCTGAGAAAATGAGCTCAGAATTGCGAATTTTCAGAAACGTTCAAACAATATTTTCTCCACAACGACCCTAAATTTTGCAATGAAAATTTGCATATAGGACCAGTTTTTATTGTTCTCTGACATTCTCAAAGACGTATTTCAATTCTACTCTTAGAGAATTGAACAACTGAGAAAATGTAAAAAATGTACGTGGTTTTTTATAACACACAATTTCCGTTATATGAATATTACATGAAAGTAAACCATTATGTTAATTGATATATGTTGTAAATATTATGTTTTACTATAATTTTTGAAGAGTTAGTTAATTGTGAGAAAATTGTTCATTTCTGAATACGTTGTTTATATAGAAAATTCTACAGTAAATTTGTTTGTATTGTTGCTACAAAAAAGAATGGTTCACATGCAGATAAAGATAAAAAATACCAATAAAGAAAGTCATTCAAATAAATTCAAGCAATGCTACATGTTACATTTAAGGCTGCGTATGCATATTATATTAGTTATATTTATATTACTGTTTTAATAAATTATGTTACATTACCGCAACACCTTCACAAATAGGTCAAGTGATTTGGTCTCGTGTGACGGGGACTTTGGGAAGGTGAGTCTGTCGCGGGTCCTAAGGCTGTAAGTTCGACATTCGTGTAAGCCATGAATGTTTTAAGTTCGTGGTGTGGGGGGCATTCCGATCCTCTCCTATATTTCAACCAATGATAATCACTCCATCGTACTCTCTTACTTTAATAAATAATATCTCATTCCCTCATGCAACTGTGTATGCAACCTGTGTGTATAATTAAGCAACTGGATCCCACACCCAGGACAATAATACAAGCACCGAGAGGGGGACGCAAGATATGCCATGGAAGGAGTATGTAAAGGTACAATTCTATGATAGATATATGTGATGTTCGAGAAGCGCGAAGGTATTCGTGTGGAATGTCCCCCAAAAGGGCAGTAGGTATCGCAAGAGGCCACGTGCTTTTGGCGCCGATAGATAGAAAGCACCTGAGAAGGGGTGGATCTACGCCAAAAAGCTATCTCAGACTCAAGGGAATAGAAAACTAACTGGTACTATAAAGTGTGCCATTCTGTAGCACCACTAGTTTATTCTTTTATCAATATTATGTCAAGAAACATATATTAATACACGGTACATTAATGAAATGTTTACCCGTGGAAACAGATTTCGAGTCGAAAATGCCTTGGTCCGAGAGGTTGATGGCCTGAGAGGCGCTGGACATCCCTGTCTGCCGACAGCACTATCTAACGATGAGTTTCGTTCTCTTGACCGTAATATGAAGATTAAATTAATTTGATTGGAGAACGTATAAAATATTTTAACGTGCATTGAGATCCAAATAGTAGTAGTAGTAGTAGTAGTAGTAGTAGTTGTAGTAGTAGTAGTAGTAGTAGTAGTAGTAGTAGTAGTAATAGTAGTAGTATAGAGATAAGAAAATTCCGTGATTCCTGTCTATGAAAATGAGTTGAGGTTAATTTTTTTGTACGTAATGTTGTTTCAAGTTTCGATAATATAAAGGTATTGTTTTAACTGAGGATGAAGGGCAGCGAATGTATGGATCAGTATCAAAGTGTTGTTTCAAGAGTGGAAGGGTGGTGAGTTCGAATCCGAGTCTGGATAAATGTTTTTATCCATTCTACATTGCCATAAAATCCACTAAATCCATACATTCGCTGCACTTCCGCCTCTCTTAAAGCAACACATTTAAATTACCGAACCAATATAACGCTTGTCCAATTTGCACTTACTGAGTTTAGCTCAGAAGCAGCATTGCCGCTGTTTCTGCAGCGACTATGATCGGGAGGTTCTATGTTTAAGACCTGACTGTGGCCGGTTTTCGACACGCTATAAAGCTAGGTCGAATTCAACAGCGATCTGGAAGATATTTCTAGCGACCAGCTGTTTTGATCGGTAGTTAACCGTGATTGATTAATGATTCCAGGCGTCAACTTCTAAGGTAATTGGTCCCGTAAGTGTAATGCATGTGTTTTTCCTCGAGAGGTGTGGTGACCTTCCTCCGCTGGATGGTGAAATCTGGCACAGACCTACCGTCGGCTAACGGGGTTTCCGACTACCAGGTATCTGCAACCGCCCCAGTCGGATCAACCTCTAAGCTCCCGGCATGTGTGATAGTGTAGTGCATGTAACTGTAAATAAGGGGTAAGAATAGGACAAGGAAGAGGAAGGAAAGATTGCACGCAGTCCGTGTCCTGTTTGTTAGGGTACTGCTCACGCATCACGGTATTGATCAGAGAAATTACGGAAAGCTATCAATCAGAGCAGTCGGCCGCTAGAATTATTCTCCAGACAGCAACTGAAATCGACCTAGCTATCTAGTCAGTGTCGAAAATCTTGCCACCGTCGGGTCTCAAACCTAGGACCTCCCGGTAGAGGCACTGCAGTGATATTAGTTGATGCCCTGAGGTACCTCTCCCGCTTAGTTTTCCATTGTTTCTCCGATCAATATCAGACGAATGCCGATGAAGTGCCCTAACAAACTTTCTCTTCAGATGTTGAAATTTATTTTATTGGTGTATTCAGAATCCATTTTTACCCATTCTTGAAACAAACTCGTCTTGAATTCTTTGTTGTAACGGGTGTTTGTCGGAATCTGTTATGGTTTGTTCCACAAATGCGTAGTAGACTTCCAGTCTGACGACTGAGGAGTGTTGAATAATTGAACAGTAGTCGCTCTCTCACAAAAAGACTTATGTTCTGAATTATTATCTATAAAAACATTGAGAGAGCTGCGAATTCCCAGTTTCTCAGCTTCTATATAAGTTATAGGAAGATTCTGATCATTGTGAGTCCGCTATGAAAATAGTATACCCCTGCCTGGGCATGGTACACTCCCACACCATTACACAGCCCTCACCATGATTGACTGCAGTCAATTGTTCCAAACGAGACGATTTTGCTCAAGTACTGTGATTTTTCCTCAGTGTACAAGTTTTTTTTCTTTTTCCTTGTAATACAATAGGCTCTCCGAATTAAAATCTAATAAAGGTATTTATATACACATCTCCGTTGAAATCACTGTGATTTCGAACACTTCTTCCTTGCGCATGTGGAACTCGTAAAATTCCAAAAGCGAGGACATTAGAATTACCATTACGAGTACAGGAAGAGCCCTAATCGGCAAAATTTCTGGTTTTCCGACAAGGTGCGTCGACTCGCGTATACGATGTAAGCAAGGTCAACTGTCCTTGCGCGCTCCAGCATGGCGTTTACCAAGTTCTAATTGCACTGTTTTTGAAAAAAATACTTTTAGAATATAACAATATTTATATCATTGCATTTCATTTTTAAAGAAGTTTAGAATGCTGGAGAAAAAATATATATGTCCATTTAAAAAAACAAAGGTGTGTCAATATCTCAAAAATTACATTAGGTATTAACAAGAAACCGAAATGTGTTTTTTGCACCATCATCTGCAACAACATGACACAAATAGCATCTCGATACCTCCAACTGTTTTAATGAAAATTGCTGTGGCCAACTTAGGTGGTCCACCCTGTACATCTAAAATATAATTTCGTGTAATGTATCAGGATAAACAAGTGTCAGTATCCCTTTACGGAATGCCGTTTCCTTTGGAAGAAGAAGAATTAATAGCACATAATTGCGTAACAGCGCACCTGACTCTTAACAACATGACTTGCACAATGCTAGCCAACAATTCTTCACTCTCGTCTTGAGATAATGCTCAGCCTTGAGACGCGTCGTCGTTATTTCTTTCAGATAAAGAGATGAGAGAAAGATACTAAATAAGAGAAACGAGTAGGAAACTCAAATGCGCCACGAAGAGAATAACGTTTTCAGAGAGGAAAGGAAGGCCTTCTACTTGCCTTTATTGGATGTTGGAACTTCTGTTTACTAGGATGCATTTATTATATCCCCGAAAAACTGTTTGTATTTATGTATACAATTTTGTCAGTGTTTTTTTCTTCAGTGAAAAGTAATGATATTCTATCTATTCCACAGATGGTTGTAATGACACCACCATGTTTCTTTCAATATAGTTTAATTTACTTTTAATCACAGTTCATAAATCAATGACATTTTCGCAACAAAAACAAGTGAAGTATTCTAATTTTTTTCGCAAGACAAACAAATCTGCCCTGGGCTCATATACTAGGTTCATTACCGATTGTCATTGAAGGAACCAGATTCAGGCCAAGTGATCTCGTTAATAAACTGCTGGGAGCATGAGCGTAAAATTTGCGGATATCGGTGAGCGCCATTGCGATTTGTGACGAAAGAAAAAATGTCCATCAGCTGTAAAATTATACGTCTGATGAACAAAAATAAAAAGGATTGACAGTTTGTGGTCGCGTGATTTCGCCAAAGCTCATCCAAATTCCGATTTCCAGCGAAAGAAAAGATGTCCATAATGGTAATATTATACACCTACGAATAGAATTGGATAGTGGTTGACAGTTCGTGGTCACGTGATAAGGCCAGAGAAATAGAGAATAAGATGCTTCGGCATTTAATTTGTGTTGTCACGTTAAATAATGGAATGAATGACTCGCTTGACCCGGTGTTGTAGTTGTGCATCTCAGCGACATTTTAAGTGTCCTGACTGAAGGTAGAAGTGTTAAAACGCATTGCTAAAGAGGGAATTGTTAATAGCGTGTGTTGTTACTTTTGCTATTGTTATTGTGTATTGTAACATGGTAGAAGGTGTAGCACGATGCAAAACTGCCGTACTCAAGCCACTGCGCAAACACCTTTTAATTTTATTGGGGGTCTTACATTAATGCAACTAAACACGTACGATTGCGTACACAATCACGTACTTATTATAAACTCGAAAGACGGCACGTACTCTACCTATCTACCGTCAGAAAGAAAGTTCAATGGCATGTCTTTGAGACGTCGTATGGTAAACAAAGCTGAAGTATGGAAGGAGCGCCAGCTATCTATCGGAATGGAAAAACGGCAGTCGTGCATAATAGCTCAGTGGCACAAAAGAACAATGATTGGCAGTGCTGTTAACACCGAGTGTTCCGGAACATGCAGAAAAAGAATCTTCGAAACATGTTGCGTGTAGCAAAGATAACATTTTATATCCTGACGATTTTTTCGACAGTCAATTATTTTAAATGATATAAGAAATTTTTTATAATACAGTTGAGAAATCTTTATATTGATGTCAACTCAATGACATCAATACAAATATGTTGATGACAACAACAAAAATGTCGCTTCTCGAATTTACTTCAAACTCAAAAATCTTAGAAACAATATTTACATTTTAATTTTTGGGCACTGAAAAGCTTTAGGCAGATATTGCAGACTAACTATCATTGTTTATACGTAACAGAGAAAACGCGACATATGGATAAAGATATATACTCATAGTATATTGCTAAATCAACGACCTTATTTACTTTGTCTTGCCTGGCGAAACAACACGATTCACTGTTGTATCGTGACTACGACGTCTCGTAAAGAAAGTCGACTTTAAAACATGAACGAAAGTGAGTGAAAAGTTATAGTATTCTACAAATGAGAAGGAAAATGTTGGCGGATGTAGGAATAAATTAAAATGAACATTGTGAATAATGAGAATCAATAAGGAATTAAAAAACGTTTCTGTTCTTGAATCAACTATACATTTTATTTTTGACTTCAGTTATTTGATGCGATACATAAACGACCTAGCAATCTATAATTTCATATCATAGCAGTAGTTTACTTGTATTTTAATTTGGAAACTCATTATATTTTTATTTGGAACTTCAAAATCATGGCAACAAATTCGTTTTCAGTAAATCCCTTCATACTGTGAGATTGATGGAAACGAAACACCCGATGACTGAGCAAAAAGAAACATATGTAACAGCACATATGCATCAACCACGCCAAAATCTGCTGATTGGATACTGCGTTCACTGACCATTGGGTATTCCGTATACTAACCAGCCAACACGACACCCCTGCACACTTGCATTGGGAAACTTATGTTCTAGTATGTTCGAAGTGTCCTCCATTCTCGTAACTGCACTCTAGTGCAATACTTTTCTGCGCGTTTAGTAGAAGAATTTCACTGGCACTGAAAACTAGCTGAATGTGGGGTCGTCGAAGTTTAAAATTGATTTAAAAATATTTTCAAATGTTAAAAATTGCTACTATGCAAGTAATAAATAAAAGATTCTTTAAATATCCAGTTGTCTGTTGCTGTTTTTTTTTTATTTTTGGCCGTAGTACGCTACAAATATAATCTATTAAGAAATAAAATTAAAAATACAAAAATATATAAAAAATGTACTGATTCGGCTAGCCGAGGTCGCTAAAGCAGTGGTGCCATCGTAGTCTTGGAGCGAAGGTTCGAGGGTTGGAGTCTCGCTTCGGTCATGGTTATGATTTTTTGCACGTTTGTGATTGTCCGTTTTATGACCATCGTCATTTCTATACCTCATCAACCAGAGTTAACAATCTTGTGAGTGTAAAAATGGACTCAGCATAGAAATGCTGTTTCCCCCCGCCCAATAAAGTCACGTGCATACCCCCAGAAAAAAAAATATGACTAGGCCTCGGTGGGTACCTTTTCACGTTCGCGTAGTCCGTAGGGAGCCAATTAGCGACCAAAACATCAACAACAACATAAAATGAGAGACGCAACTCTTCTTGTCGGGTGTTTTTTTCGGGCTACAACCACTGCCGATCCCAGAATACGTTGTCGGAGTTCCTAATCCAAACGCTCCCAGAAGAGTTGTTCTGAAGAGTATATTATTTCAATGTTTTAGCAGGCGGCTTATTAACTCCGCAATTCCTATTTTTTAATATGGGATATTTGTATTTGACGTTCTGACTAATATTTATTTGTCCATCACCTTTGAGAAGTTTATTATATAAATCAATAATAAGGTTTTTGTTTCATCGGGGTTGGTCGCTGGTGACGCTGGACGTTGCTGGTCTAGCGAAAATGAAATGCACAAAAGTCATTTACAAGCATCAGCATCCTGTACATCAAGTAGACTTTAATTTATTAGTTCTTTTCCACGTGCAAATAAGGAACATTACTTGAAACTAAAATTAAAAGCAGAAAATAATTGTTTTTTTATTAATTTATATTATTTTTGTACCAACACTGTAAATGTGTGAACATCTGCTGAAGTTTAGGCTGCCATATTCTAGGATTCCTGGCTAAAATTACAGCATGGCTAATATGTGATTCACCAAAACCAAGCATTATGCTTGCTTTGGTGTGAAAGAATTTTCTTCGTTTTTAACGTCCTAATCTATCTCCTTTACCAGATTTGAAATGAAAGTAACTTTCATCTTCAACCCACTAAGTTTGAGATTCAGTTGTGTTTTTGTTCGTGTTACATTTGTTAAATTACTATCAAAATACTAGCATATGATACATCATTTTATTCCTCTTTTCATGATCTATCCATTGCTGGTGAGAAAAATATATAGTTCCATTTAAAAAATCAGAGATGATTAAATTTCTCGAAAACTAAAAATATTATAGACAATTTCTCACAGCGTGTTACTTGCCCCATGATTCTGCATTATTCAGCGAAAACTGTATTTCGATATCCTGAACCGTCTAAAAGTTATGGAGGTGGTCCCTACTTGGTGGGACACCCTATCTTACACCGTGGGGCAAGGCCTCGGAAGCAGCCACGGCCTTGGCCCCGAGCGGGGCACGTGGTTCGCGTGTCCACCCCTAGATTGCAGCGTCAAAAACGCAAAAATATGTTTTTAAAATTTCTTATACTCTTTTTTGTGGATTTGCAAACAAATCAGCAGTTTCACACTACGAGTCAGAGGAGCTTTGAATGACACCTCATTTGTCGCGATTGGTGGATGGAAAGGGGTCTTACCGTGAGTGACAGTCGGATGGATGGATGGACGCAAGCTATTCAAATACTGCTGTATAAGTATCCACTTGAAGTGAGTGCTACCAGCCAGGACCTCACGAAGGTGTTTCTTTGTGTAGCAGTGTGACATTTAAAGTTGTTTGACGTATTTAGCAGTATAGACTGGAGAACAGTCAGACAATGGAACTTCTCAGAAAGAAATAATTGCCTATATCTCATTAGGAGGTTTTTAAAGAAAATCTTAAAACAAAAAAAAAAAATTGTTTAGAACACGTACAGTATGATGATTTTGAGGTCTCCAGTGGGAAAATCTTCATTATTTGAAACTATTATTCTATTTGAAACTATAGAGCTATGCGTGCTTTGTTACGCGTCTTTCCAATCTTGTAAAGCGCTTACCTGGCTGTTTAACAAAATGAACTGATGTCATTGCAGTGCATCTGACCGGGAGGTCCTAGGGTTCGAGCCCCAACAGTGACAGGATTTTCGATACTAACTACACAGCCAGGTCGAATGCAAGCGATGCCATGAGGAGAAATCTCGTGGCCGACTGCTCTGATCGATAGTTTTCCGTGATTTCTTCGATCAACACCAGGCGAATGGCGGAGCAATGCCCTAACAAACGGGCCACGGACCGGGCGAGATCTATTCTTCTTCCTTGCTTTATCCTTACCCTTACTACCCACACTTACACTTATGTGCACTTCACTACGTACACTTTGTACTACGATTTCAGTGGAAATCTTGTAACAGTCGTCAGTATTAATTTTAGGATTTATTTGCGACTCAAGTAATTTCCAGAACATATTTTCTAATATGCTGAAAGTCACACATGAGATTTCGTAAGAAGCTACTGGTCTTGAAAATGTTCGTACGTCAACTTATAGAAAATATAAAGTCCTAGAGTTACAGCTTGGTTATATTGGACTATGACAAAACAATAGTATTTTCTGTTATTTAAAGAAATGACTTAATAATTTATCGAAAGGTATATTAATGAATAAAATAAAAATAGGTATTTCGTAACTAATGGGAGATAGAGAATATTTGTAGATCAAATTCAATCTGTATGTAGATAAACTGTAATCGATCGTATCACGACTGATCGAAATGTAAGATAACGTAAAAAAAACATAAGACAGAAAGTGGTAAGAAATATTTTTATCTAATCTTTCTGAAGCGTAGGCGCTTTTCGCTTGTGGAAGTCTAAGCTTCCGACTCGTTCCACGAGACGAACCGTTACTCAGCATTTACACCAAGAGTTATTTGCCATTACTGCCCCCAGATTTCGCCCATGTTTTGTCATAAGAATTGGTCACTGTGCAATGCTGTTTCTAATTCAGTATCGAATCTAAAACTGTCCGCCCGCAAACTTATTTGCTTCTGAGCTACCGGTGTAAGTCTTTCTCATTAGATTTCCTGCGGCTTCCCGCTGCTGTAGCCCCGTGCCCCCCCCCCCCCATTCTTACAAACAATAGACGACAGAAGGTGATAGGGGTGGGTTTCGACTATGGTCTCAAAGTGAATTAATATGGATTCTTAATTAAATGAGATAATACACATGAGAGAGATGGGTCCAGTGAAATTTGCCCTTTATCAAAATTAGATTGTAAGTAATTTTTATTTTTCCAATCTCTTCGAGCGGCCTAAAAAATTGCCCGCGTAATCAGCTAAACCACTGTTGTAGACCAGAGTTGTTAAACGGCCAGAATTGGGGCGAGACCGCCCGAGGCTTCCCGCTGCTTCCCGTTGCCACGTGCCACTCGCCTTTCAGCAGACGTGAGGCGATCACCGCCGACTGCGTCGCACCCACTCCCGTTCCAGCGACTGGCCAAGCAGCGGGTCATTTGCTCGCAAATAAGATGGGGCAGGGCCAGGGCACGCAATGTGGGCCGGCCACTTGGGGGTCTGCGAGTTCGAATCTCTCTGGATTGATTGATTGGTAGTGATTCTGGAAGAGTCCACTACTAAGAGTCGTTATTCCCGTAAGTGTAGTGAATGTTTTTCTCAGGCAGTGGCGCTGATCCTCCCCGCTGGATGGCGAGAACCAACGCCGACCTACAATTGGCTAGCAGGGTTTCCCCAACCAGGTATCTTCCACCAGTTGGGCACCGTCTCAGCCGAGACAAGCTCTAAGCTCCCGACCGGTCTCCCGGCAAGTGTGGCAGTGTAGTGCATATTACTATAAGTATGTGTAAGGGGAGAGGATAGGACAAGGAAGAGGTAGGAAAGTTCGTGCGCGATCCGTGGCCCATTGATTAGAGTACTGCTCCGGCATTCGCCTGGTGTTGATCGGAGAAATCGCGAAAAACTACCAATCAGAGCAGCTAGCCGCTAGTAAGCTCCATTATGAGTTTACAAGCCACAGCGTGGGCGCCACCAAACTCGCTTTCCGTAACAAAGTGCAAGCGCAAGTTTCCAGGGGCAAGGCTTTCAGTTTCCAGGGGCTGGAGACAGCTCTCAACGCAGTGGGTTCAACAATAGAGTTACGGAGTGGAGACTAGAGTCAAGGTTATCTAGAAGGTAAAAGGCAGCGAGCGTCCGCTGATATCCAAAGGGTTACCTTAAATGAAAATAATCGATGATGATGATGATGATGGTGCAGGTGCATTCTTAGGATTTATTCACACTGCGCTGCGGAAGCCAAGATCTTCATTTCACTCGACAATTAGTTAATACGTGCATTATCACGGAAGCACGTAAAGCACGGACTGCGTAATATGTCCAGTTGTTCACTGAAAAGTAGACGAAGAGATTTTGCACGTTGAATTATGAAAACTAAGCTTCTGGGAGGAAGACAATAACATGCCAATAAATGTTTAAAAAGCAAACCCATTATGTTCGTAAGGTGTCGCAATTGCATTGAAACGCATTACAGTTTAGACAACGAGAAAATTCTTAGATATATCTAATAAGCATCCAGGAACGTTTTGACAGCAAATTTTGCTGTAAGGAAAGTCCTTTCTCTTCACCATAAAGATGTTAAAAATGTGTAAATCTACTGAGAAAGTGAAAGAATAATATACGTATTTCTTGTACGTTCATTAATGAAATATTTGTTTTCGTTTCCCCAACATTTATTTAGACCGCCGTAATTTCATCATTTAAAGCAAACTCAACGATTTTTGTTCAGAATTTAATATTTTTTTTATTTCTAAATCACTTCTCAAACTTCATATTCTTGCAAGTGGTCAACATTATGTGTGTTGGTGTGATGTGTTTTTACTTATGTTCTTCATTTTACGTGTGGTACCATTTGCAAGAATATGTAGCTCCAGTTCTTCGTTGTATTTCTGTTGTTGCAAGCCGTGGGCAAGTGTGGTTACAAGCCGTGAATATGAAAATACATCTTTCAAAAGTTGGCAAACTACTGCACTGTCTAATTCTTTCTATTGACCAAAATCAACGAATCAGCATTTATTCCCGACAGGTAATATCACGTTTGTGTAGAAGGGTTTTGTGTTGTATTGTAAAATGAAGCGGTATGTAGAATGAGAAAGAAGCAATGTCATATAGTTGTAAGTGCAATGTAGTGTGGTTAGAAGATCTCATGTTAAATGCTTTAAAATATTGATGTTGTGAATTCATTATTATTATTAAAGCAATTAAAACCTTACATTATTGTGAACGTAACACTATTGGTATTATTATTATTCCTCTAAATCACGACTAAAGATGTTATGTGTCGGCTGAATATAAAATCTACTCGAGGTTGCAACCAGCTACCTAATGAGTAGATCTAGGGACTGTCGGTGCCTCTACCATACTCTGCGCAAAATGTGGGCTGTTCCAAATCAAGCGATTTCTTGCACTTCCCAGTCTTTTGAATTACCTGGGAGTTTAGACAAGTTCTTACACACATTTTGCGGAACAAATCCCAGAGCTCCGAAAACTATCGGGACGACCTATGCTTTTACGACCCACATTCAGCTGATCTCGATTTCCAGACTCTTATGATGATAGTAGACAATATGATCAATGGTTTCTACTTGCTCCTGGCAAATGCGGCATTTATCATCTTGGGTAATTTTGAGAACCGCTTTATAATAATGTCGTGTTCTCAAGGCCTGATCTTGGGCAGCTATTACAAGTGCTTCCGATTCTTGCTTCATTCTTCCCCTTTTAAGCCACATAAATGATTGCTCTTTATTGATCTGCACCTTGTCAATTCTTTTTAGGTATTGTCCGTGGAGTGGTCTGTCTCTCCACGATTTCTTTAACATTTTTTGTGTCTCACACTTCATGTTTAGCAGCATCAGAAGTTCAGTGTCTGTGTTATTCGACGTGTCTTGCCTAGTTTTCTTCGCAATGCTTCTTGCTACACTAACAATGCCTCTGTTTCCCATTCTTCGGTCAGATTTCATGACCTGACACATTAGAGGGTCATCTTGATGGCTGATTCCATACTTCCCCAACCCGACTATTGCGTTGTGCCAGGAGGCCTCAATTTGTCTGAGGCCTCTTCCTCCTTCCTTACGTGACACATAAAGTCTATGTATATCAGCTCGAGAGTGGGCAACATGATGCATTGTTAGCAGTGTTCTGGTGTTTCGATCCATGGTGCGAATTTCTTGCTCAGTCCAGTCCACTAGTCCAAAACTGTATTCGGCTACAGGTACCGCCAAACTACCTATTGCAGATATTTTATTCCTGGAATTCAGAGCGGACTGCAGGACCAGTCTCACTCTCCTATAATACTCCCTACGAATTCTCTCTTTCATTCTGTCGTTCGAGATGGTTTCACATTCTTCAATGCCCAGATATTTGTAAGTTTTACCTGGCTCAAGATCTTGAATCACAGTGTGCGAATCAATTTCAATGTTCTCAGACGTTGTGAGTTTCCCTCTTTTTAAATTGATTTTTGCACACTTGTCAAGACCAAACTTCATGCAGATGTCATTGCTAAAGTCATTCACGACAGACAGCATTTGGGAGAGAATCGCTTCATTCTTAGCAAATACTTTCAGATCATCCATGTAAAACAAATGTGATACTGGCCTTTCATCACCATGGAGCTTAAAACCAAAGTCAGCTTGCGACAACTGTCTCGATAGTGGTATCAAACTAATGCAAAACAGCAGAGGGGATAGTGAATCTCCTTGGAAAATACCCCTGTTAATCTGAATACTTCTGGTTTCTACTGCTTCCTTTCCGGTGTGTATTACTAACCTGGTACTCCACGACTTCATACTAGCCTTGCAAAATTCAATAAGTCTAGGATGAAATCGATAGATCTCCAGGGTCTTCAAAATCCAATCGTGTGGTACACTATCAAAGGCCTTTTGGTAGTCAATCCAAGCCATGCTCAAATTACGTTTGCGTTTCTTTACATCATTGAAAATGACTTTATTCAGTAGCACGATTTCCTTACAGCCATAAGAGCCTTTACGACATCCTTTTTGTTCAGCTGGCATTAGATGATTCTTATCTAGATGTCAGTACATTTTGTCAGCTATGGCTGCAGTGATAACTTTGTACAGTACTGGCAGACAAGTAATTGGCCTGTAGTTCTTTGCCAAAGAGCTGTCTCCCGCTTTGGGTAGCAAATATGCCGCGTGTGAGCCATTCCGGGAGTTCCTTTGGGTTTTCTAAAATTTTATTAACAGCCTTTGCTAGATGAGAATGTATTGCTGTTAATTTCTTAATCCAATGAATCTGGATCTTATCAATCCCAGGGGACTTCCAGTTTCCCATGTTCTTAATTGCTTGGATGAGGTCTTCTTCCGAGAATTCGTGAACATCTTCCACTGTTTCTACAAGTTCATCGGCAGCATCAACTTCAGATTGAAGCCAAGATGCGTCTTTGTTGTAGGATCTGCTCTCCTCCCAGATTCCTGCCCAAAATGCTTCAAGGTCATCTTTTGAAGGAGTAACAGCTTTGCCATTCGGTTTTTGACTCAGATTGCGATAGAATCTTTTCGCGTCTGTTTCAAACAACCGGTTCTGTACACGGAAATCTATTCTACGTTTGTAACGTCTAATTCTTTGAGCCCATGCTTCAATTTTCTCTTTTAGCTTTTCAACTACCATTACCCTGCTGGTGTCATTTTCAGTTTGATATTTTTGTTCAACATTGAATATTTTCCGTTGAACTTTCGTGGTGTGCGTTGATTTAGAAGATGCCTCAGCTAAGAGTGATATTTTGCGCCGGGTGTCGGCTATCCGTTTCATAATTCTCTTCATCCATGGTGGTACAGAGCTGTTTACTCTGTTTTGCTGTCGGCCGTCGGTGTTTTGGCTGGCCCCAAAATTATCTGAGATACTAGATATCCAGCTGCATATATGATGTGATTGATTTTAGTAATATCTAGATCTCTGCCTGGGGTCCCGACCACCTCATTTAAGACAGAATTCACTGTTTCTATCACTCTTTTAGCTTTGGCATTTTCGTATATTCTCCTCAACGGTTCGCGAGATTCAAACGGAAGTTGACTAACTCTTTCTATCTCGCGTCGAAGGATATTTCGCATTATGTCCTTGTCGTGTAATTCATTGCCAGATGGCTTTTCACTACTGACGTATGTTTCACTGGAAAGAGATGAACCTTCCACGGGATCATCATTTTCAAGTTCTACATGTTCGTCATGTGGATTGTTCGAGCGAAGTACATACTCCGCATTTCTCTCAATTTCAGCAAGTTGTTCTGCTGTGAATTTTCCACTGCTGAGCATGTATCGTCGTTGACTGGCAAGCTTCTTTGAGTCTAGGGTAGGTCTCATATCTGGGTTCCGCTCTCTCCATACCTTCAAAACTTCTATTTCTGAGCCCCCATTTTTCGCTTTTGCATAGTAAAAGCACCACATCACCTCCTTTAATTCATCCTGGGTCCATCTCTGACGATGGCTTCGAGCTACTGCCGGCTCTGGGTCCCTGGGACCAACATCCGTGGGATAGCCAGACGTCGACAAGGTGACATTAGCTCGGTTTCTGAGCAGGTATGGGACATTGGTAGAACAAGGCACGTTAAGATTCATTACATTTCTTGTTCTATCCATTTTGCTCATTGGTTTGAATTGAAGATTCGCAGGATGCAAGTTCGAGTTCACAGATCACACTTAACCCTCGGGTTGTTTCCTGCCATCCGTTACTGCGACCCACAGTGTCCTCGGGACATCCCCCCGCAGGGCCCAGCTTGGGGTCCCTCCGATCGCCAGTCGGCATTACTAAACCCTACGGGATTTTCACTGACTGCTGAAGGCAGCCTCCTTCGCTGGCTAATGCAAGGTTCGGGCCTCCACTCTAATCAGTGGTCTGGTGTGCCAACCCAGTTTCTCTCCTATACCCTCTATGGGCCGACAACAGGAAGTCCAAAGGTTCATGTCCCTTCCCTCTCTACTTACAACCCACTCTCCTCAAAACGGAGTACTTCTTCGTCAGACTTCTCACCTTCAACCTATTCAGCAAGGGAGGCCCTACCAGTAGCTAGGCTACTACTGACATAGCTCTCAGGCTCATGGGGGTACTCAAGCTCCACCACCAACTGCAAGGTCGTGTACTCCCTAGGTGGAGTTGTTGTTATTATTATTATTATTATTATTATTATTATTATTATTATTAGAGGAAACTCTTCCACAAAGTTTAGATCTCCTTTTCGTCCGAGTTTTTTCTCATGCGCTTAGATTATTACTCGTACTTTTCTATGGGTACCCGGCTTCTCTGAGAATAAAAAATATGTAGGTACTTATTTTGTCGTAGGGAGTTTTATTTTGAATCCTTTAATTTGAACCTTTATTTTCAAAGCTCTGGGTCATATGGCCTCAATCCATTAGAAATAGTTTAAATATTTGTTTCATTATAAATTTCACTTTGTATGTAACTGTGTAATGTCTGTATACACCGTTAAATAAATGCGATCCCTACAGAAGTACACGATCCGGTCGCTATCTTGAACAAACTCGCGGCCTCGCGCGCAAGCCCAATGTCAATAGGACCAAATGTAGGCGTTCACAAGTGACAAGCATCGCGAGGTCAATGAATGATTGGAATTAAGTGAGATATTACACAAATATTTCCAATTTACTTACATTCATTCAAAATTGGTTACTCTTTAAGCGAATCAGTAACCTCTGAAACTTATTTAATACTTTTCAACGTTTTTCGAATGTTTTTGTTTATCCATTTAAATAAAATTGAGATGTCTGTCTGTGATTTTAATGTCTACTTTTTCACTTTCTCGCTACCGCTTACGCTGTAGAGAGAACATTATGTAATGCTGCGGTGAAAAGCGGCGAATTTCCGGCAGAAAATCTCTTATTGTCGGGCCTTGATAACGAAAAAGAGGAGAAATTCAGGTGCTAAAATTAGATAAAAAAATCCTCTAACAAATAGAGGATTAGATAACACAAGGTTTAGATGAAAAAAACCTCTAACACAGCAAAATGTCTGCCTGCCTGTCTGTCTGTCCGGGTGTGAATAACCCTTCAGCCAATTTTCTATAAAATTGATATTTCCCAATCATTGTAACTAATAACGCGGCTCTTTGAATTTGAAATCGATATTTTAATTTTGGGGGGTAGTTTATATGAAGCCCTGACACATTTTCAAAATTTTCAAATAAATGGCTGCAACATTTTTCATTAAATTTTGTCGTTGGATAGTGTATGAACGTTTAAGAGAATGGCGCGTCTCAGTTTCAGTGAAAATCCTGATTTTTCGAAAACTGCAAAAATTAAATTTTTTTGGGGTCTTCTTACAACTACAATCGTGAAGATACATTTTTTTGTCTTAATGAAATGTGTTCATCAAAAACAGACCTTTAAATAAGATAATGTCGAATTTTTCTGAGTATTCAGAGAAATATGAGTATTGTTTGTGTAATTTGCTGTCAGTCGCCCGCTTCAAATTTCCTGTGCTTCATGAACCTGCTTAGAAGCGGTTGGAAGCTACGTAAGTTAGAATTTGTATATTATTTCATATTTCTTCGATTGTTTCTTATGTTTGATCTTTTGTTATACGCTTACAAATGAATCTTTTGGAAAACCTATTACATAATCCATGTTTCGTCCGCGTTGCAAGGATTGTATTTGCTTTCTCAATGTATTGAGGTATTTTCTTTCAAGCAATCCACAAACCTTAACTGAAATTAGACCAGTTAGGTTTTCTCTTTTAAAAATACGATTTAAGTGTAATATGAAATAAATAGGGGTGCTACAACAGTACATACTTTCTCGCGCTACGTAATATTGAAATGTTGCATTTTCTGCGCTACTAACACTTCAGCTATTATTTGAATCGTCCAATTCCACCAATTCAAACACAGCGCCTGTGATGCATATCTACATTCATTTCGATAGTCAGGAGCAGCAATAATTTCTTACTTTGACAAATGAAACAAACAGGAATGCATTTGACTGATACAGTATTTGCAGCAATTTATATAGAAACGAGCCCGTAGTTGGTCTGACACCTGTACAAATTTCACTAACTTCATGCAGAAATTACCCCAAAACTACTCGTCTTTTAAAAAAATTGTGTATTACCTTTTTTAAAGAGTTAATTTTGTACAACGTACTTTGAGGCAAAAATCTCTATCTTCAATTTTGTAGTTTTGAATTTTTTTCCAATTTTCGAAAAACCAAGCGATACTTGAAAATGGGACTAGCACCATACTTTTTACCGTCCCTTATTACATATGTGTAGAAAATTTAAGAAAAAAATGGAGCAGTTTTTGAGAAAGAATTGGGAAAATTTCAATCGCAAATTTCACAAAAACTAATAGTTTATTCCAATAATAGTACATTACTTTTTTTAAAGAGCTTATTTTGTACAACAGACTTTGTCTGAGACAAAAATCTGTATCTTCAACTTTGTAGTTTTAAACATTTTTTGCAATATTTCAAAAAATCGGGGATTTTAACGAAAATGAGACCTGTACCATTCTCTTAATGGAATATATTTTCAACAGATAACCTTGTGAGATATTCAAACTTCTTTTTCCAAAAAAAAAAAAAAAAAAAAAACAAATCTTTTGTAGGGTCATGAACTAGGTCCGTTGATGATAATATCATTGAAGGTGAAAATCATCATTGAAAATGTCACAGGAGTTTCATGTAAAGTACCCTAAAAATCAAAATAATGGTTTCAAATTCAAGGGGCCAGAACATCCGTTATATCATTTGGGGAATATCAGATTTAGAGAAAATCGACTCTACGGTTTAACTGCTGGAGTTGTTCAAAGACGACAAAGGTTTCGCCGTCAATTGATTTTTCTGTATCAAGGACCCACGAAACATGGATTCCGCACGTGTTGGAGGATTTTCTTTTCTAAATTTAGTAACTGGTTTTATCCGCTCTTTGTTAACAGGGCCCGGTAATAAGAGTTTTTCTGCCGAAATTTCGCCGTTTTTTCTCGCAGCAGTACTTCGTATGCGGTAGCGAGGAAGTAAAAAAGGCAGCTGGCGGTAGGCTTATGAAAGTATGAACTTTAACAATTAATGCCATCGTTCAAACTGTCGAAATCCCATTTACTTCTCGCACAGAGAATTTATGATTCAGTGAAAATGCCCCGTGTTCTAATAATCGTCAGTAACGTATTAATGTTAATCTGAGTAAAGGGTTAATTTGAGGCTCAAGCAACTGCTACATCCCTTTTTCTAGAATTTTCTAAAAATCACATTGCAAAGGTGTTTTTTTCATTTTGTGATATTGAAGGAAGCTATAGGCTTTGAAAATATGTGTATTTCTACTCACAAGAAATATGAAAAACGTCTTAGGAGTTACAGCCTGATTATATTGGGCTATGACAAAGTAAAATACTGTTATTTAA
Source organism: Acheta domesticus (assembly GCA_031308135.1). Classification (NCBI taxonomy): domain Eukaryota; kingdom Metazoa; phylum Arthropoda; class Insecta; order Orthoptera; family Gryllidae; genus Acheta; species Acheta domesticus. The sequence continues at coordinate 102,512,026 of JAHLJT010008756.1, forward strand.
AGAAATGACTCTTAACAGTGTCAAAAGCTATATAAATGAATGAAATAAAAATAGGCATTTCGTAGATAATGGAGATAAAAGAGTATTCACAGATTAAATCCAATGTGTTAATAGATGAACTGTGATGCGATCGTATCACAACTGATCGAAACGTAATATAAAAGATAACGTAAATAAAAGCAATACGACAGAATGTAATAAGAAATATTTTTAGCTATCTAATGTATCTGGAACGTTGGATTATATACTATATCAGTAAAACTACTACTAAACTCATATCTGAATTTATAAATGATTGAAATTACTCAATTTTCTAGGAAACGTAATATTGTACATGAAATCTAAATGTTTAACAATCCATTGATTTATTGTTGCATAGTACCCTGGAAAAAAATTTAATGTTAATAAGTTAATATAAAGACCATTTTCCCCTATCCTATTCTCTACAAGCAAAACTATGTATACATTAAGTCTGTTCGTAAGTTGAAACACTCACAAGAGCTCATAATTTATAAATGATTATTATTTATATGACTTCCACAATTTTATATTGTTTAGACACACCTCTGAATATTAGTATATCAAAGTTTTTCCTTTTCCGTCGGTCTCGTTCATCCAAACGTTTCTGTGTATTAGTCAGGTAGCTTAGAAGAATGTGAACAACGAAAGAAAATGCGTCGTGAATGAAAAAGAAAACATATTTACTGGTTCCGATTATCCACTGAATTAGTCAATGTTTTCTTCTTAGATATACAAACGAAGAAAACAACGTTTTAGTTAGATATTTTAGTGTCGTAAAATTTCATTGGTATTGTATACAGAAGTTGTGTACAATTTGACAATGTTTATGAATGCGAAGTATGTGAAGTAATTCAAAAATCACAGATTAACATTATTTCACCTGTTTCTGAATGGATCGCTGCAAAATTAATTTGGTGAGTGAGAATGTTCGTAAGTGACACTGTGACACTTGTCTGTCTTCTTGTTTGGAGGTAGTGGTAGCAGGTGTTTCATTCCGAGCGACTGAGTAAACACATGGTACTATGTGCTTGACCTTATATAGTACGACCATTCCTCACAGCAGTACAAAATATCTCTCTGTAGAAACAAAGTCATTTGAATGTCGGGGTCGTAACCTTGCCCTTGTTGGTTCAAGAGTTTTACGGCTAGCCGAGGTCATCCATTTTGAATGAGACATACTGTGGGCCCTTCCCCTTCATGCCTGGTCCTAAGCGAGTAATGAAACCAATACTAATGCACATCCCTGTGTAAATCACCCAGAACTGATCACACATTCCAAATCGTATTATGGATAATAACAAAACATAAAATAAATAATAATAACCGATAAAAATGAGGAAGAGGACGTAAAAGGAGACCGGGAATTAAAACATTAGGTCCCTAATTGAACGTAATTAAGAATGAGAGCACTAGAAATAAAAAAGAGAAAAATATCGAGGAGACTAGTGAAGAGAGGAAAAGGAAACAAAGGAGAAAAGAGAAGAATGTGAAGTAAGATGCAAAATATTACGGCAAATTGGAGGAGGTGTTGAAGCGATCAATGCACCGGCAGTGCGAGTGTGAGAGAACTAGCAGTGAGAGCAAGAGAGAGAGAGAGAGAGAAAGAGAGAAAGAGAGAGAGAAAGAGAGCGAGACAGCGAGTACATAATTGACCTTGGCAGCGGTCGACAGTGGATGTGCCAAGGCAGCGCGGGGAGGAGCGTCCGTTGTGAGTGAGTGGGGGGGGGGGGGAAGGGGCGTGGGCGGCGGCGGCGGCGGCGACCGAGCGGTAATCGGCGCCGTGGCAGGGAGGAGCCCAAGCGCAGTGACGAGTCGTTTTCGCCTTCTGTCGCAGAAGCCCCCAACGGAAATCCGCACCTTGCGGCCAGTTCTCTCACGTGGCCTTATCCACGCTCTCCCATTGGTCTATCTGATCGTGCCGGGCGACGATACAAAACTCGCTGCAATACACATTCTGGGTCAGTTCTTCTGCAGCGCCAGACAGCAGCTAGACAGTTGAGGCAGTCCTCGTACCATGGCACCAAAAGTTCCATTTGTGAAGTTCAATAATGGACAACAGTTTCCCATCTTTGGTCTTGGCACTTGGAAGGTAAGAAAACCATTCTTACTTTCTCATTACAATCGTTGAACTCAATCTGTATTTATGAAATTGTTTACAGATATTATTAATGGAATCTGCTTTTCATTCACACTGATATTCATTTATGCTTAGTTATATTAATTCTGAATAACTTATTTAATGCGTATACTTTTATAATTTTGCCATTGTACATTACGTTCACATTTTATGCAAAACTGTGTTTTTTTAACAGTCCAAACCCGGCGAAGTGACGCAGGCGGTGAAGGACGCGATCGACGCCGGGTACCGGCACATTGACTGTGCACATGTGTACGGCAATGAGGCTGAAGTGGGGGCCGGCATTAAGGCCAAAATTGACGAAGGCGTGGTGAAACGTGAAGATCTCTACATTACAAGCAAGGTACATTTAACAGTTCTCTGGTGTAGACCAATCCGACGAGAAAATTAACAAATTAATTAAATGCAATTGAAAATAGATAAAATACTGAAATCGAAATGTTTATTTCATCGTATATAACTATTTTAGATAATAAATGTGTAAATAATTTTTCGAGTTTTGACTTAATGAAAATTCAGCTTTTATCGCTTTTCGTAACGCACGAGACAAAATCCTGCATGGCTAACAACATCATCATGCGGTGATGGCGGCGGTGCCGTGTCGCGCCGCGTCAGTATGAGTGGAATTGCGTAGTACTTATAACCTCAAAAATTAAAAGGGGCTGTGAAGCTTCGCTACCCGTGACCAAAGCCGCGGCGAGGCTCAGGCTTTTGGCCTGCACGATTAACGTAAAACAGTTGTGAGCCTGTCCAACGCATTTTATCCCGAAGTACATTTTTTCGGATCAATTTTTAACTTTACGTTTCGCTACGCGTATCGACGTTCGCTAACAATGCTCCGGCCTTCGGTCTACGCGATTAATATAAAACTAGCGTACCCGTGCGAGAACTCTCGTATGTTAAATTTCACCCTCTTTCCTATCTTTTCTTTTCCATATTAAGAGAGGAAGTTGTTAACGAAACGTTTATTTGTTTAAAAAAATTTAAAAGGTAACTTCCAATGTATTTTTAGAATTTAAAATAACAATAAAAAACAATGAAATTGATGTTTGAATCCAATTTTGAGTAAAGCCCTGCTCTTTATTGTAGACAGTATAATCAGTATTATAGACATGTTCTTGGAACAATTCACAACACTTCCGTAAAAACATTTGAGGTAATTATACGATTTTCATTGACAGGTAGCTTTTCGCTTTCCTTGATAATTAAAAATATTACAAAAGCTTTTTACTCTCCAGATCTCTTCTTGAAGTTGTCCATGCGAAAATACAGGATCGAGAAAGCATAACTCTACTCTTTGCAATATTATTGAACTCTATTACCGAACTGAGCGGTACGCCCGTGCGTGCAATTAAATCGCCTCAAGTAATTAGTTTCATTTCACGGACAGTTGTTGATTCTGCACGTCTCTGAACAGGTGTGGTAGTATCGAGAAGAACCCGATCATCAAAATGTAATAGAATGTTCAAGAAATTCTCGACCTTGTAGATTACGTGGCGAGGAACGTCTCTTTGTGGCCTTCGCCTTCAAACTTTCACATTTTAAGGTCTTAGAAAGTCCGCTAATGGTTATTCAACTAAATAGATTTTAATAATGCTGCCCGATTGTATCGTTATGCGATTGACATTTATATTTAGATTCATTTTTCAACAAATCCATGTTTGTTAAGTCACAATGCAAACCGTCACGTCTCCGTGAAGTTCTCTTTCTTTGCAGACCTCATGTATGAAGATCAGTTGCGTGTCCGCAAAACTCATAATACTGAAATAATATAGGAGAGGATTTTGTCTAAAATAAACAATAAAACATTAGATAAAGTAGCAGCATACGGACTATCACATGTTGCACCAACTACGTATATTTTCACCTATATTCAATGCGTATCAACCGATCTGCTTCATACGAGTAATAAATTTAACTTGCATGTAACATCTAAATATTTTATTAACCTTCTCAAACGGCATTTACGGTATTAAATGTACTAAGAGAATGGACGAACGGACGTTTTGAAGAAAAAGAAAAACAACAACACTTTTTCGGTGTTGGAACTGGTAAATCCGCTGCTGAGAATGCCCTTCTTCCCGACACTCGTTATTCACTTTCGTTCACCGATTTCGCGACGCCTGAGTATTTACGGTCGGGATAAGATCCGATCGTATCGAAGACTGAGTCGTTTCAATAAGAAATAAGAGCCGAAAATTCTACGAAGTCTGTATTTACCAGCAGAGTATTTGTTTTTAGCAGATATTATTCACAAACAAATACATTAAAATACAAGATAGTCTATTTGAAATGAAATTTGATAACGAATCAACCTCCAGTAATCATTAAACGCAACAAGCACGACGGCATTTAGTATATAAACAAGGAACTCCAATGTACACCAACTAGTCAAAGAATTTATTAATGCATTTAAATATCATTAATTTCGATTCTAATATTTAATTCACATTTTACAATGTATTTTCTCGTAAACTTTTTGCCCATTATTTTGTATCTGTGCTATTTTTGTACTTCGTTGTTCAAAACTGCATCAACTTAACGGTTTCCTGGATTCGCCTTGTAAAAATGTAAAGTGACGAATAAAAGTGAATACCGCAAAGGAAACCATTCCCAGCTCAGAAACGTATTTACCGGTGCAGTAGGTAAGCAAGTCGTACTTTAACCTCCAATTTCCCGATGCTAAGTGGCTAGTTTGTCTATCTAAATTGGGGAGATGTTGACATTGTTTTCTGAAAGAAATGTATTCTAAGTAGGCACGTGCTTTACACTAATGAGAGTGTGATGAAGGAACTTTCTAAACGTAGAAATGGAGCATAAACGAAAATTTCTAATATGAACATGAGTCTTATAAAATACGTCAAAAATACTTTTCCCTTAATTGCCTTAAGTATAATACACCAAAACTCGGCAATGCGTATTTTGGAATGGATCTCAAATTCCGTCAAGATGAGAATATTTTAATGATATTTTTAACGTTCGTAATAAAATGGCATTGGACATTTTCGTTTTGCAATAACATTATGGATATTTTAGTGTTTCAACTTCGGCAATCTCACTCTAGACCGTACAAACTAAATTGTGTTTGATCATTAATTTTGTTTTAGTTATGGAATACTTACCATCGTCCTGACCTTGTGGAACCTGCGATCAAGACAACTTTGAAGCATTTGGGTTTGGAACAACTGGATTTATACTTGATTCATTGGCCATTCGCCTTCAAGGTACCAGAACATTTTATTCTTCTCTCAATATCAATATAAAGTAGTATTTGATAATGTATTTTGTAATTTTATGGAGACAACGGAAACATTCTTCATTTAAAAAATATATATTTACTTTGTACTGCACGTAACGTATTTCACGTTGCTTCTGACAATATAGAGAGAGTACTAATAAGAAGGGACTTCTTTGACAGGTGCGGCTTGGCCATTGCTGGCAACTTTATTGCAGGTTATGTTCATGCACTCTTTTGTCAGAGCTCTCGTTTACATTTAGCTCGTTTGTAATCATTAGTATCTATTGCAAAGTTATCGCCCCGCGTGAGTTTAATTTGTTTCCCGACCTGTCAGAGTGTTCCATTCTTAGAATTACTCCTCTATAACATGTAAAGATTAATAAACAGAAGAGGAAATTGATGAAAGGTCATTTTTACTTTCTCGCACTTACTAACGTAAGAAGAGAAAGTATTGTAATAGTGCGCCAGAAAACTGCAAATTTTCGACAAAAAACCTCTTATTGCCTAACCCTGGTAACGAAAAAATGGATAAGGGGTCATCCATAAATTACGTAATGCTAAAGGGGGAGGGAGGGAGTCTGAAGCAGCGTTACGCTGCGTTACATACGAGACAGGGAAGTGCGTTACAAGGGGGTATTGAAAACACTCGAAATTTGCGTTACGTAATTTATGAACGGCCTCTAACTCCTGTTGTTAAATATAGAAAAAATTCCTCTTAACACGTGGTGTAGCCAGAATCCATATTTTGTGAGTCCATAATACGAAAAAAAGATTGACGACAAAACGTTTGTCTGTCTGTCTGTCCGTTCGTCTGTGCACAACGCTAGCGCATAAACCGTTCAGCCGATTTTCCCCAAAATTGATATTTCCCAATCGTTGTGGCTGAAATCGCGGCCCTTGGAATTTGAAATCGATAATTTAATTTTGGGAGGTACTTTACATAAAGCTCCTCCGATATTTTCAAAATTTTCAAGAAAATGGCTCCAACTTTTTGATTAAATTTTGTTCTTGAATAGTACGAAGGATGTTTAAGAGAATGGTGCAGGTTTCATTGTCGTTAAAATCCCCGACTTTCCGAAATTGGAAAAAATAAAACTACAAAATTGAAATAGATATTTTTGCCACAGACAAAGTCGGTTGTACCCAATTAACACTTTTCTAGGTCATGTTCAAATTTTTTAAAAAACAAGTAGTTTTTGCATAAATTCCGCTTGAAATTTACGAAAATTTTGTTTCTCAAAAATCGCTTCAAATTTTCTCTTTAAATTTTCTTCACTTTTGGAATAAGTAATAGATTTTGTTCACTTTTGTAAAAAAATATGGTGCTAGTCCTATTTTCAGGTATCGCTCGATTTCGTTCATCTTCTCCCGGTGTTTTTCTTTTCTCTTTTCTGTCCAGGTAGCTCCGGTCTTCTTTTATAGGATTCTCTAGAAGGCCTTTTGACTACACTAACTTGTGTCTCAGGGGTAAACGGTTCTGAATATCTTGTGGTGTTATATTTAGTTCTAGTACGTATTTTCTGTATCTTTGACCCAAGTATTCCTATTTATTGTTTTGTTTTTGATTAATCCTATGATTCCTAGAAAAATGAATACATTTGGTCTTAATTAAAATTAATATCGAATATCATTTTCGTTGACATGCTCTGAAGTTTCAGAAATTTATTCATTTAAAAATGTAATGAATATGAATCCATGAATGTAGCCCACTAAATCGTTGTTAATATTAACTATTATTTTCAAAAATACCTGCTGCAGTGAAGTTTAGAAATTTATTTATTTAAAATCCAGCTAACATGAAATCTTGAATAAACCTTTCAGGGCATAACATGTTGTAATTAATAATCTGAGTTGAGTGTAAACAATCTGACATTTTTTTAGCAATTGTAGAGCATTTTTTATTTATAAGAATATTTTATTGGTCATTAATGACGATTTGTAGGTCATCAAAATCCGCCTCCTATTAATGAATGTATTACTATTCGGAGAATTTGTTGAAGAGCAAATGCTGAGAGAACTACTATTTTCTAATGAGAATGATTCTAACAAAAGTAAACTTTTGTTACAAAAACAGGAAGGAGATGCTTTATTCCCGGAGAAAGACGGCAAGACTGAGTTCAGTGACGTGGACTACGTCGACACATGGAAGGCCATGGAGCAACTCGTGAAGAAGGGGCTGACCAAGTCGATTGGCATCTCCAACTTCAACCACGAGCAGATCAACCGCCTCCTGGAGTCGGCCGAGATCAAACCCGTCACCAACCAAGTATGTAGCGCGAGACCTTTCGAAAAACATTTTCTATATTCATTTAAATCCTTTGCATAATAACTGATTTTTTGAATAGAGTACTATTTTTAAAAAAGTTCGCAAGTGGAAATGTTTGATACTCTCATTCTTTACTTGAAATTGACAATTTATTTCTATTAAATAGGAGATCAATTGTTATTCGCCTAGCTCACAGGGACACATTAGATAGGTGAATAAGAAAAGTGAGGCTTCTTGTAAATTGTTATTTACCATCATTGTTTTAATTAGAGAGAAGTAGTTTATTTCGCAGCAAGTCAGTGTTACTATAAATTTCAGTTGTCTTACGAAATCTCTTTATGGCATTTTTGCTACTGAAGTGTATCATCCTTGCATATTCATTGACTTAACTCAAGAATTACTCATTTTAAAATGTCACTTTTCTTATGTTCTAACGGTTTATGAAATGATTTAATTACGTTAGTTCATGCCTGTTTGCTATCGTGTCAACACAAAGGGAATTTTAAAAATTCGTTCACTGTTTATTTATTTAATTATTTATTTGGTCAAAAAATAGTAAAAACTGTGTATGACGTATGGGGGAAGAGATTATTTGCGCACATTTTCTTGATGTCCAGAATAATAATAAAAAAACAAAAAACAAACGAGATTAGCAACATTTGAAAAACTAGACATTTTCGTTCCCGTGTAACAGAAAAACAACTTCAACGGTAAATGAACTCCTGATTTGATTTTTATGCATTGTTAACAAAATAGTAACGTAAAATCAGTTATACTGCTACCATTACAAGCAAAAGGAGTGCTCAATAAAAACGTGTGCACAGTGAAGCTACATTTACGTCCAGAAACAAAACAAGGGGCCATCTTAGCATTTGCTCAATGGATCAGGGAAATTGGACAAAAAGCTGATCGAGATGAGGGTCATTGACCCGGAAGCTGAAGTACATTACTTGTTACAGGCGTATTAATTTTTTTTTTAAAGTATACAATACAAATGTAAACTAATTCATTATATATCATTGTTTTGTAAAAATTAACATTATTTTTCTTTTTGACGATCAGTATAGTCTCTAATTGTATAGAAACAGTTATGCAGCAGAATGGATTTTACTTTTAACTTAAATATGTGTACCGACTTTAATTGTTGAATGCCATCTGGCAATGCATTGTAAAGTAACGTATATGTATTGTATGTCGATTTCTTGTAGTGAACTGTTGACACTGACACTTGATGAATGTGATTTTTGCGACTTGTGTTGTAATTATAAATATCAGTATTATACATGAAAATATGTTCCCTCCGTTAATTAAGTCAGTTTTGACAAACATTACAGATACGTAAATAAATAGGCAAGGCTATGGTAAGATTCAAAGCTCAATGAAAAGGAGTTTTCAGGAATCACGTGGATAGCATTTTTTCATTATTCGAATAAGTTTCTTTTGCAATCTAAAGGTCTGGGTACTACAGGATGAGCTTCCCCAGAATATTATGCCATATCTCAGGCGGGAATGTACATTTGCAAAATAAACGCAACGAGCTGCATGAAGGCTGACAGAATTTGAAAGAATTCTGAATGCGTAACATAATGAAATTAATTTGGACCTATGATCGCACCTTGCGGGATCCCATGCTCAATTGGCAAAGAATTGGAAACATAAGTATGTAATGTGCTTTCGTGCTAGTATGGTATCTTTCGTGCTATTAGTATGGACTCTTTGAGTCCGATGTTTACCGTACGAAGTTATCCAATCTAGGGCAATACCAAGAATTTCATAGAAGGTAATTTTGAGTGCAAAATGTTATGGTCAATAACGTCAAAAGCTGTCGAAAGATCTAAGAATATTCTAATGGGTGCAGCTTCACATTCACTGTTCAACTTCTCTGCAGATTGAAGTTCAGCCATACCTGAACCAGCAGAAGTTGATCGACTTCTGCAAGAGCAAGGACATCACCATCACGGCGTACAGTCCCCTCGGCTCCCCCGATCGTCCATGGGCTAAGCCAGGTGACCCCCAACTCCTCGATGACCCCAAACTGAAGGAGCTGGCCCAGAAATACAAGAAGACTGCCGCGCAAATCCTTCTGCGCTACGAGGTATGTACCTTTTCGCCTTTCTGTTATTAGCAAAATGTTTTCACAACTTATGAAGGGAAATTAGGCTAGGGAACATTATGATTGTAATGAACATTACTATTGCTTTTGGGAACATATTAATTATTCCTGTAAAGAATAATGATTCAATTATTATTTGACAAAAATATATATTCATTCCTTTTATCTCTTTGAACGCCGATTTACGAAATTGAAATATTATTAAAACACTTCGTTAATGTATTTCAATGTTGTTGTTTTTATATCAATTGCATCTCGTGTGAACAAGATTAATAATAGTTGGTATTATACTATTTTATCCTGAGCATTGTCTTTACAAGAAAAATGGCTTAGGGATCGTCCATAAATGACGTAACGCTAAAGAGGGGGAAGGGGTTTTGAGGCAACGTTACGCTTAATTACATAAGGGCAGGGGGTATTGGCTTATTGTTACGTAACATTTATTTTTTTTCAACATTAGCTGAAATAATTCCTTTTTTTAGACTTGTACTAAAACATCAAAATATTAAGTAACTAATTTAAAAACAAAAATAAATTAAAGTTATAAGTTGTAAATTGTCACAAATGTTGATATTTTTTCGTCAATTTTTTATTGAATCTGTAAAATTGCGAAGTAAATATTTAAAACTGGTTGTAGTTAATTCTAAAATCCATTTAAACTGGCACAATAGACTCTTACTCCTGACGGCGTTTGCACGTGATCAAAGCCTTTCTCGCCTTTGCGTTCTTCCTTTACTCACAACTTGCCCCCACTTACATTCACAAGGGAGGGGGTGTTGTCGCAAGCGTTACGTAATTATTTAGGGGGGTTCAAGCGCACGTTACTGGTGCGTTACGGGGGGAAGAGGGGTGTTCAAAATATTCCAAATTTGCGTTACGTAATTTTTGGACGGCCCCTTATAGGAAAGCAAACAGAATTAACAAATCGTAAAATATTGGCCATTTGAATGATATTTTAATACTTACTTGTCTTTCGTGCAGGTTCAACGAGGTCTTATCACTATTCCTAAGTCTGTGACAAAATCACGTATACAACAGAACATTGAGATCTTCGACTTTGAGTTGAGTGCTGATGATGTCAAATATATTGATACCTTTGACCGTAATGGACGCATCTGCGCTTTCGACACGTAAGTATGAGGGTGAAATTAAGACAGCATGTACTTTTGTGAGCGGAAAGCCAGAACGTTTTTATGTATTTGTTTATTGCTCGCTTAATGTAAGGTTTGAGTCAAGAGTTGAAGTCCAATTTAATAGAGGACTTGAACCGTTTAACTTGATAAGCTTTGCTTACAAGTAGGAAAATAAGTTTTTTGCCCTCCTCTAAAAAAATACCATAAGCGATGAAAAAAGGCCTACTTTCAATCCTTTTACTGCCAAGTAATTAACCTTTAATCCCTGTACTTTGCCGTCAAGTAATTAACATGAATTGTTCATGAGAAATTTGGTTTTCTTATAAGTATCGTCACATTCGTCAAATCCTCAAACATTACCGTCAAGCATTACCATTACTTTCGAAAACATTTCGTGGCATTTAGCTGTTTAGACACATTAATTCTTTAAATGTTCTAAGAAAAATAGGTTTCTAAGAAAGAAATATCTGTTGTTAGTTATCATCGTCGCATTGGCGATTTTATGAGAATGCCGACAATTGACGAAAATCGATTTCTCTTATTAAGTCGCATACATTGCTGGTGGAAACACATGGGTGAGTTACTCCGGTGCACCGATTTTTGCTCGTTCTGCGCAACATCAGTTTTCGTCACGAACCACGTGACCACAACACGGGCACTCCGTTTGAATGGTCAGACCAGACGCTGGCCGCCATGTTGCAGGAAAGAACGAGAAGTATCGAGAAACATTTTCAAAGTGGCTTAAAGTGACACTTTTCAACGGTAACCAACCAAAAATAACATGATGGAGGAGTAAAAGATGCAATATTTAAAAGAAATGCTTCAAGGTGATAATTTTGGTATGTGGCTGCATTTAAAATTTTCGCTAATATTGTGACGCAAACTGATTCCTGAAGCTCATTGGCTGAAGTCGGTTATCGAGCGCAAGAGCCCCCCTGCACACATGGTGAAAAGATTATTCGCGTACCAATGGGGGGTGGTCGACCACGAATCCCTGCATAGTTTTTGTGTCTCTGTTTTAGTAAAAAATATCGTTTCATCGTCAAAGACGATTTATTATTATAACCCTTGTGAACCCTAAGTCAGTTTCCTATTTCAACACTTATCAGATGTTTGCAAAAATCTTCGGAACAGTTACCGTGCGTAATCACTTTCTGGGAACCCAAAGACATTGGAATAGAATTAAACTAGACTCGCTGAGAGTGCTGCTGCCCCGGAATAATTTAAAGGCCGCCATTGTAGTCTATGTTCGTACCTCATAGTCATCGTTGCTACTGGGATAGAAGCAAGTTAGTTTTCTAGAATAACGATGTTTTCTTTTCGGTGCTGTTTGAAAATATACTGTATGAAAATGTACGTGATATAATATGGTTGAGAGTTGTCCGGCATGTATTAAGGAGATTGTGAATTCCGTATGCTGACAATGTTAAAATGTGGCTAATTGAAGGTACATTTTCTGGCAAAATATTAGAGGTAGCTCTGTGATATTTTTACACAGTGTACACGTATCCTTTATACACATACCAGATTAAGGAAATTTTGAAAAAAAGCTATTTTTTGATGAAATGAAAAAAATATTTTTTCGTGAGAAGTATGGATTATTTTTTATCTACATTTTCTTGTATATTCATTCTAATAAAATCCAAAGTATAATAGATTCTGTAAATATGGCTAATTTAGCATTATGATACTTTATTTAAAATATTCATAAGTTTTAAATTTTAATGATGAATACTTTGTTAGAAAAGGTTCCTTTTACAGAAAAAAATGAACTTGTGGGAAAACAGGTTTGAATGTTTATGCACATGTGTTACGTCAAGACACAAATAAAAATAGTTCCCGTGGTCATGCCAACTTGATTTATTTCCATTTTAAACAGGAAAGATGAAGGAAAACAAAAACACAAAAAAATAAAAATCGACATTTGGTCCCAAACTCGATTCACTCTCCCCTCGAACAAATTCATTGTTCCAAGTTCAAATTCAGTGTACAAGTTCATTCAGTTTGTCCCTTCAGAACGAAATATTATTAGGGGAACATCTATGTTGTTCCTTAAACAGTAATTAATTGTAAATAAAGATCTTCCGTGTGTAAACTTGCATATCTGTAATGTTAAAGAACAATCGCAGTTGCCATAGAAAACGTGTATCTAAACGTTATCCATATACACATAATGTACAGAAAATGATATTGTATTCATGCCTTTGCCGTACCTCAGAAAATGATTATTTGATTATTAAATGATTAAAATGATTATATTTTATCGGAAACTTGTGAAATTGATTTAAATACATTGCTGAACTCATATAGAATTAGTAAATATATAACATTTTTCTTTTAATTATTTTGCAACTTATCCTGGGGTCCGGCGTTGACACTTTATTGGTGTTGTAGCTGTAAATTATAATACATTATACAATAGTTATAAACTATTTTCTAATATTGTAAGTTAACGGTTTGATTTTTTTACAGGGCCAAGGAGCACAAATACTTCCCTTTCAAAATTGAATACTAAAGGAAATATCTTTTGACATTGTGTCAATTACATCAATGTTATTTTTCACAAAAAAACTGTATTATGGAAAATCGAATGTGATAGTGTTGTGAAGATCTCAAAATTCATTGTGTGTTGTAAAATGTATGTAAAATAAAATTTCTCTGTTCAAATTTCTCTAATTTTTGACAGTTCTTACTTTTCGATACCATTTACTTTCTCCCCAGAGGCGAGTATACCACAGGTATATACCTGTTTATTTTTACAGCAACTGAAACAATGTTGTACCAGTTGCAAGCTGGTGATGCTAATGCTGTAGATACAGTGTTTTGGGTCTCCATTCTTACAAACAGTAGACGACAGAAGGTGATAGGGATGGATTTCGACTATGATCTCAAGGTAAATTAATATCTCAATGGACTGTTAATTAAATTAGATAATACATAAGAAAGAGATGGGTCCAGTGAAATTTGCACTTTATCAAAATTTGATTGTAAGTAATTGTTACTTTCCCGTATACGGAGTATATACGAGGAATAGGAAAAATTATGTAATGCTGGGGAAAATCGATTTCGAGATTTCAACGGAAATACACATTTTGAGGTCCCGTGACATCGAAAAGTATTGTTTTCAAAACGATCGTCCGTCCGTCAGTCCGTCCTTACATCTGTAAACAACACTGGCGCCTAAACTATTCGTACATTTTTTTGCAAAACATTGAACATTTCCTGATCAATGTGATTGAACTCGGAGCTCTGCGATTATTTAAATTTTCGGGATACATTACTTAATGCCTCCGGGACGTTTTCAAACGTTCTTAAAAATGGCTCCAAATGTTTTCTTCACATTTCTTGTAAGAGAGTAAAATACACTTCTAAAGATGACACACCTCTGATTTTTACTATTGACTCGGATATTTCGAAAATTGCAAAGGTTTGAATTTTTTCGTCGTCTTCCTCCAATTACAATATTAAATTGAGCGATTTTTACTTTCCCGTACACGTACATGTATACGGAGAAATATATGTAGTATAGGGAAAGTTATTTAATGCTGCGCGAAAAAATGACGAATTCTCGGCAGAACAAATTCGTTCCCGGGTCGTGATAACAAAAAAGTGGATAAATCCAATTGCTAAATTAAGAAACAAAATCCCTTAAAACGGGGTGTTGCCACTAGAGCTCTGCAATCAGGCGAAAACAACTGCTCGAGACTCTCGGGCTCCGCACCGACGCTCGGCGAAGGGAGGGGGACCTTGCTCGGGGGGGAAGAGATAGCTGTTTAACGGACATTTCGACCGGCCGCCCGAGCGCTCGAGCGCTCGGCCGCACGGTAGCTCGGCCGCTCGGCCACTAGACCGGCGCCGGACTGCTCGGTAGCTTCGCCGCTCAATGCATGTACGGGATATAAAGTCGCCGCACGTAGTGATCGCAACTCTTTCAATTCATTGTAATCGAAAGAAAATACAATTTCAATTAAACGATTAATTTGTTGAAAAGTAACAATTTATCGATTGATTGTAAATAATTTTATAGAGACAAAACAATACATTTTTTGAAAGAATTAAGGCAAACAAAGAGTCTGAAAATAAATTTAAACCTTTATTACATGAATTTTTATATTTTTTATATTATAGTGCTTAAGGAAAAATAATTCGTTTCGTACCAATTGTAATGTCATTTAAGTTTCTTACAAACCCGAATATAAGGCATATTTATTAAATACAATGAATATTTGGTCATAATTTCAAGAGTATATGAGAAAAATGCATATGCTAAACAAAATGAGGTGGGTACTTTTTTCCTTGGGTCAAAACGTCTTGTCATTGGGCGTACTAATTTATTGTGAAATAGTTGATGTAAGCCGTCATGGCCTCTGAATTTGTCGACTCAGTCGGCGGCCAAACAACAGCGGTCCCAGCATATCAGCCTATTCAACTCAATAATTCAAAATACGTTATTTTACAATTATATACACACGTTTAACATTATTTTAAATTCGGCAAAAGTATGTATTCACGAAATGATGCATATAAAGTTTTATATGTACGAGTACAATATTTTTCAATTACTCCATTATTTTTCGTTTCAATACAAGATAAGCGATTAATTGTTATTAAAAAATCCTAAAAGCTGAAATTGTAAATCAATGGCTTCTGTGGAGAAGTATTGAAGCTCCACGGGTCCCCCTTCATTTGGGTGAACTACTGTGAACGGCGTTGCAGAAAGCGATAACACAGGTTGCGCGAAGTGACTCGGTGGCCCCCCAGGGCGCCATCGCCTTTGCGACGAAATTTCCAGGAAAGAACAGGAAGCAGTTGAAAGAGAAGGGTCGAGATACGTGCACAAAGCTTTCCTCGAAAGATATCGAGAAGCTCGCAAGATTATAAATAAAACTAGAAGTACAATGAGCTGAAAACAATGCTGGGGTGACTGAGGTACCCCGCGCACCAACTGCCGGGTTAAGAAACTAAGACCTGCGTTTCAGATGCCTGAAAATTACAACAACAACAACAACAACAAAAATATTTGGAAAAAGCCAACAAAAATACAAAATTGGAAGGGAAAAGTACTAATATATTTCATTGCACTTGCATCTAAATTTAGCAGAGCATTTGTATTTACACAATATAAAATGAAGATAATTAATGATTTTATGTTCATTAGAATAAAATAGGCAATTTCCTAAACATCCGATGCCTAGTCATTACATAGAACGGAATTTATCTCTAAAACTTTTGAACGCCTTTTCTTTGAATTCACAGGCAGAACTGCAATAGATCCACTTGAGGTTCTCCAGTGCGTTCGAGGAGTCGATTTTTAAAGCTTTTTATTCTTTTTTATATTAAAATTTTTATTTGAAAATTAATATTAAAATTTGTCTATATATTAAATTTTGAAAAAACGAAATTATTGGTCATTTGTTTTAAAAACCATTCAATACTCCTTCCTTTTCCTGAAACTTGGCATTAGACATTTACTCCGACGTGTCGGCCGATTGTTACGTGGCGCAGTTCGCCTGAACGGGGTCCGCCGGTTGACGACAACCGGCCGAGTCTCGGTCGGATGCCGGCTCCCGGGAGTCCGCAACCGGCTGCGAAGGACAGTCGAGCGTGTAGTCTCGAGAGAAGAGAGGCGAGCGGTAAAAATCGCGGAGAATGCAGACCTCTAGTTGCCAGAATCCCTGTTTTGTGGGTCCTTGATAGCGAAAAAAAAACATTGAAAGCAAAACGTCTGTCTGTCCGTCCGTCTGTGAACACTACTAGTACCTAAACCACTCGTAGGAATTTTTCCAAATTGAAGAAACCCCTATCGATCTGGCTGTAGTCCAAGCTTTGAAATTTTCAAAAACTTCCTTCAAAATTTGGGGGTATATTACACGTAGCCCCCAGGACATTTTTTTAATTTCTTGCAAGAATAGAGTAAAATACACTTCTGTAGGTGGATTAGATCCTACTTTTTTGGTCAACTCCGAATTTTTGAAAATTGCAAAAATTTGAATTTTATTCGGCGTCTTACTCCAACTAGAAAATTTCAGGTAAAGATCTTTCCTTCAAATAAAATTTGTTCTACATAATTAGTCCTTTCATTAAAGTCACGTACATTTTTTTAAACTTTAATAGTTTCCGCGCAATACTGCGTGCAATACGTGCAATTCTAAATTCGAAAACTTAAAACTTTTAAATACAATAAATTACAAAAACAATATTTTCTCAAAAACGACTCCAATTTTTTTCTTTAAACTTTTGATAGGGATAATATACTCTTTGAGATGGCATAAACGCCATTTTGCTCATTTTTTTGTTTTTCAAAAATTACAAAAAATATTTTTTTACTTGTTTCTCACGTCGTTCATATTTACATTAGCGGCGATTTGTTCATATGAGTACATGTTTGTGAGTACATTTGCTTTAAATAATGTCAAGTAAGTTTTCTCGAAAACTCAACCGTTTTCTGTGAAAACTAGCTCAAAGTTCCGCATTTTCAAAAACGCTCAAGCGTCATTTTCTCAATTATGGCTCCAAATGTTTTTCAAACTTTTCGAACAGATAGTGCCAATTACACTCATTAATGTGACGTTAAGTTTGGGGCATTCTCCCGTTTTTTCAAAAATTACACAAATGTTATTTTTTTAATGATCTCTCACACCGTTAATATGCACATTTCCAGAAATTTGTAAACACTATTGTATTTGTGAGTGTAGGTACTTTAAATGACTTCAAATAAAGTTTTTTGAAAACTCAAAAATTGTCTGTGAAAAAGAGCTTCCAAATTCGCACTTACAGTAGGGCTTAATCGCCATTTTCACAAAAACGGCTCTAGTTTTTTCAAAGAAAATTGCCACTTAGGACAAGGTTTTATTGATATTTAATATTCGTAAAATAATATTTCTGTACTACTATTAGGTAACCGAAAAACTAATGAAAAGTCAAAAAAAATAATTTGGGCGGCGATAGAAGGCAGCTGGCCAAAGAATGTGGCAAGTCTGAATAGCTAGCCGAGACCAAAGGAATATGAAAACTAATAAAGGAAAGTCTGTGCCATTCTGTAGCACCACTAGTTTCAAATGAAATTTGTTCTTCATAATTAGTTCTGTCATTAAGATCATGTATATTTTTTGGAAAATTGCAGTTGTTTTCGATCAATATTGTTTTAAAAATTGGGCAGTATTAAAAAATATCAAAAACTAGAATTTCTTAAAAGCTTTTTGAATTTTGTCCTTAAACTTTTGGTAGGGTTAGTTCCAAACCTACTATAACAGGTTATATAAACGTCATTTTACTGTATTCTTTTATTTTTTCAAAAAGTAAACAAATGTATTTTTTCACATCTTTCTCACGTCGTTAATATTCACAATACCCACGATTTGTATACATTGTTGCATTTCTAAGTACACACTTCAAACAATGTTTTACAAAATTCCTCGAAAATTCAAATTTTCTGTGAAAATGAGCTTGAAATTCCGAATCTTCAGAATCACTCAAACGCTATTTTTCCGAAAACGGCTCCAATTATTTCTTTAAATGTTTGGAACGGATAGTGCTAAATTGACTTAACATGACATCGAGGCCTCTTTAATGTATTATTTTGTTTTGTCAAAAAATAAACAATTTTTTTGAAATATCTTTCAGGCTGTTAATTTGTAAATTTCCAGCGTTTGTACACATTCTTACATTATTACATTTGTAGGTATAAGTGCTTGAAATTATTTCCAATAAAGAATTTTCTCGAAAACTGAAAAGTGATTCAAATTTCGCATTTACTGCTACGCTTAAATAACACGTTCTTAAAAACAGCTCCACATTTTTCAACGAAAATTTCCGTGTAGGAGGAGGTTTTACCTTTTTAATGTTCTTTAAGTCAAATTTCATTTTTACCATTATGAAACTGAAAAATTGAGAAATTTTCAAAAGTATATTCTTTGGGCGGCAAAGATATCAGCTGGCAAGAGGACGGCGCAAAACCGAAAAGCTAACCCAGACCAAAGAAATTAGAAAACTAGCTAGTACGTGAGCGTCTGTGTCATTTCTTAGCACCACTACTTCAATATGTAATACTTTTTATGTCCCTAATTTAGTTCTTTACGTGCTTAAAATTCTAGCTTTACAAAATTTGAGAAAATTTCAAGAAGCCTAAGGATATTGAATTCTAAAAATTAATTTATTTAATACATTTAACTACTTTGTAAGACATAATTGTTGACCCAATGGAAAATTTAAAAAAATAATGAAATACAGAGTGGTTTGTTGGAACCCTTAGTGGAATTTAGGACGGTAAAACCTGGATAAAATCCTTCTCTGGATTTTATCCCGAGAAGAACGTACTTTACGAGGCAATACGAAAAAAGTAGAACGGGCGTTCCCAGGAATCATGGGGTAAGACAAATTTTATGCCTTTTTCTGGCGGTTGTCCAGATATTTATAGTCAGTTCCGTAGACTCACTTAATTTGGTGGAGCAAATGACAAGCAGGATATTCAGAAGGGGAAGAATTATTAAGTTGGTATTATTCTTATCGTTAAGTGTTATACAATCATGTTTAATCTTTTAAAAATTACTATCTATAGTAGCCAAAAATATCTTAGTTATTGCTATCTTTAGTTATTGCTATTAGTATTGTTATTAATATAAATATTTTAAAATTATTTTCAGTTACATAGTATCTTTAATTGTAAATTCACGTTTGAATCAATCAAGGTCCTTCATTCAAGTCCAATTCCAAACATGCAATTCAAGTGTAATAAATCCAGAAACTTCAGGAGTGATGACTCTCAAATATTTTAAGCTCATTCAATCACACATAGTACTACCATCAGTTAATGCTCCGCAAACACATTACGTCTTTTACTTAAAATACACAACTCAATTACACATCTTCGCAGAAAGCATTCTGTTTCATTTTTGCGCAAAAAAGCTTGGCCCAACTTTACATCCTCACTTAAGAACTTTCAATTTCATTCTCGCTGTTGATTTTTGTGTTTTCCTCACGTCGGTAGTCTCTATGGCCTCAAACATTGCCAACACGGAAGAAATAAATTAAAATAAATAAATACAAATAACATACAACTAAGACTCATTACAGTACATTATAGTATTCTGATACCTGGTTTTAAAACTCTTACTTCCAGAAGTAATAAACATATGAATGCTTAATATTGTAATTTGAGGAAGGTATTTGTGCTCACACAATCGTGACTCAGCAAAATAACCGATTTAATGCTATCGTTTCAAGTGATGTTTGTCAAAAACGTTGCTCTCAGTTAAATGACGTGCCACGTCACCGCAGATAGCTTTAAAGAAGTATTTTTATGCGTCTGGCTTACCGAAGGTAAGAGAAGATATGAGAAAGCTGATACGTGAATGATCCTGTAAGCCGAGACGTTCGTCATGGCTAACATAACTGTTCATTAGAAATTCAAGCATTCTTCAATGAAGTCGTTTACGTTGATCTGTGTTTTGACGTCATGTTGGTATGATTAGAAGCTGATATTTGATATTCTAATCGGATTCTGTTTTCATTTAGAACTTTCCTTCAGCTCTGAAGAGATTTTATCTTAAGCCTTGTGTCATGCGCCACTAACATGGCAGAACAACGGTGTATTCGCGAATACTTGTTAAAAATTAAGGCATATTAAACTTATCGGATTTCAATCACTCCAACACGTGCAATAACAAAGAACTCAACTTCCAAAAAAAATTCTTCCACAAAGTTTGTTTAGATCGCCCTTCCGTTCGAGCTTCTTCTCTAGCACTCTGGATATAACCCGTGTATTTCTATGGGCACCCGTCTTTTCTACAGGTAAGAAAATGTATAGGTAGGTATCTATTTTGTCGTAGGCTTTTAATCTGGGGTCTTTTAGCCATCCTTTTTAAAGCTCGCGGTCACATGGCCACAATCGGTCAGAAATAGTTTGTATCAGTTTATACGTAACAGAGTAAACAGAGGTGGGGAAGTTCAAGAGATAGCTGCAGAAGCACGCATTCCAGGAGCTTCTGTGGACGCTATCTAAACAAACACGCGGCGACAGTCACATGCCCTATGTCAACAGGATCAAGTGTAAGAATTAATACGTGACAAGCATCGACATTTCATTGGATGTTTGAATTAAAGTGAGATCACACAAATACTTCAGATTTACTGATTTTCATACAAAATTGATTACTCTTGGAACGAATCTGCGACATATTAATCATATTTAAAGTTTTTCCAATGTTTTGGTTTATCCATATAAATAAAATTGAAATGCCATCCTGTGATTTCAATATCTGCCTTTTTACTTTCCCGTATACATACGTATATACGAAGCAAAATAGGTAGTATGGGGCAGACCAGCAACGCCCGAAGTGATATCTGGTGGCGAAAGTTGTAAGTTGTCCGGTGACCACAGTTGTATTCCACCGCAAGTTGTTGCAATTAGCACTATCAGTTCAAAAAGTTAGAAGAAAAAATTGGAGCACGACAAAATGGCGTTTGAGCGTTTATGAAAATGCGGAATTTTGAGCTAATTTTCACAGAAAAGGTTCAGCTTTCGAGAAACTTTATATGATGTTGTTTAAAGCACGTGTACTCATAAATATAATGTGAAAAAATGGCCGCTAATGTAAATATTAATGACGTGAGAGAGAAGTAAAAAAATTACATTTTTCTAATTTTTGAAAAATCAAAGGAATAGAGTATTTTTATGTCATCTCATAGAGTACATTTAGCACTATCTCTACCAAACGTTTAGAGAAAAAATTTGGAGTAATTTTTGAGAAAATCTTGTTTTTGTAATTTTTTTAAAAATGCACATATTGCACGCAATATTACTACTAATATTTTCAAAACTACTAATATTTTCAAAAAATTGTGCATGACCTTATGAAAGAAGGGCTTCAAATGTTGCATACAATGTTTCAATGGATTTGTATGTTTTGGGATGTGATAAAACTAACTAGTGGTGCTACAGAATGGCACAGACTTTCCCGTATTCATTTTCAATTTTCTTGGGTCTCCGCTAGCTATTCGCAATTGCCACATACTCTTTCTTGCCAGCTACCATCTATCACCACCAAAAGTACATTTTTTTGGTCATTTTCTTAATTTTTCGGTTTCCTATTGGTAGAACGAAAATATTAATTTTAGAATATTAAAGAACAATAAACCCTAGTCATAAATGGCAATTTTCTTTTAAAAACGATGTGCCGTTCAAGAGAAAATGGCGTTTTAGCGCTACTAAAAATGCGAAATTTGAAGCTCATTTTCACATAAAATGATTGTTTTCAAAATACTTTATTTGAAGTTATTTGAAGCACTTACACTCACAAATATAATAATGTTTACAAATTGTTGGTAATGTGCATATTAAAGATGTGGGAGATCTTTAAAAAAAATACAATTATGTAATTTTTGAAAAACAAAAAAATAACTCAAAATAAACTTTACGCTATACTAAAGAGTACAATTAGCACTATCCGTTACAAAAGTTTGAAGAAATAATTTGCAGCCATATACGAGAAAATGGCGTTTGAGCATTTCTGAAAATGCCGAAATTTGAGCTACTTTTCACAGAAAACTGTAGTGTTTTCGAGAAACGTTACTTGACATTATTTAAAGCATATATACTCGTAAATATAATAATGTGAAAAAATCGCCGATAATGTAAATATTAAGGACGTGAGAGACAAGTAAAAAAATTTACATTTTTGTAATTTTTGAAAAAACCAACTGATAGACCAAAATGGCTTTTATGTCATTGATAGAGTACATTTACCACTATCCCTACCAAAAGTTTAAAGAAAAAATTTGGAGCCGTTTTTGAGAAAATCTTGTTTTTGTAATTTTTTAAAATCGCACATATTGCACGCAATATTGCACGAAAACTACCAAAATTTTGAAAAACATTTACATGACCTTTATGAAAGAACTCAATATGCAGAACAAATTTTATTTGAAGAAAAATCTCTATCTTCAATTTTGTAGTTGGAGAAAGGCACCGAAAAAATTTCAAACTTTCAAAATTTTCGAAAATTCAGAGCGGTACGTGAAAATCGAACCTATGCCGTGTTAAAAAGTGTATTTTATTCTATTCATACAATAAATTTAAAGAAAAAAATTGGAGCTGTTTTTGAGAAAATGTTGAAAATCCCCGGGGGGCTTCATATAAAGTACCCCCAAATTTTGAAGAATCTTTTTCAAAATCTCAAAGCTTTGACTAGAATCAGATCGATCGGGGAATATCCATTTTGGAAGAAATCGTACGTATGGTTTAGGCGCTAGCAGTGTTCACAGACGGACGGACGGACAGACGGACGTTTTCCTTTCAATTGGGTTTTCGGTATCAAGGACCTAGAAAACAGGGTTTCTGGCTACACCACGTGTTAGGGGATTTTTTTCTTAATTTAGCAACTGGTTTTATCCACTTCTTCGTCTTCAGGGCCCGGCAATTAATTTTTTTCCGCCGAAAATTGGCCATTTTTTTCGCGCGGCATTACATAACTTTCCCTATACTACATATACTACACTCCGTGTATACGTACGTATACGGGAAATTAAAAATTGAAACAGCTTTTTACATATCATATATGTTTTCGCTAACGCATAGTGACTGGGATATGAACTCTGTTGTGAGGGACAAAAATATTAATTGTTATGTCTTCAGGTATGAATTTTTATTTTGTCTTTTATTCCGTACTACTTACGTACTAAAGGAAAAGTATTGTAATGCTGTAGCGAAAAGTGGCAATCTTTTAGCAGAAAAACTCTTAAAATGAAACCCCTTTGTCGACTGATTGAGTAGTGATTCCGAGTGCGTCAACTGCTAAGGTCAGTAGTCGCGCAAGTGTAGTGCTTGTATCAATCTGGGAGGCGGCGATGATCTTCCCCCGGCATGAGTGGTAGTGTTGTGCATGTTATTGCAAGAGTGTGTTAGTAAGGGGTGATGATAGTACAAGGAAGAGGGAAAGATCGCGCGCGGTTCGTGGCCCGTTTGTTAGGGTACCGCTCTGGCACTTATCTCAATTGATTGGAGAAACCACAGAACATTACCAATGAGAGCAGCTGGTAGCTAAAATTCTCCTCCAGACGACTGAACTCGACCAAGCTGTTTAGCTGGCTAGACAGCTGTCTAAAATCCTGTCACAGTCGGGACTCGATCCTAGGACCTTCCGTTCAGAGCCCTTTATCGAAAAAGTGAATAAATCTTATCACTATACGTAGTCAAATACTTCATCTAACACGTTGTTTACTCAGTATCCAAGATTTGTGAGTCTGATACCGAAAAACTGGTTTTCACCAAACGTGTTAGTCTGTCCGTCTGTCGATAGTTAATGCTAGCGACTAATCCGTTCACACAATTTTCTTTAAAATTCATATTTCTTGATTGATTTGGTGGAACTCGAGGCCCTGAGAGTTTGAAATGGATTTTTTTTAAAACTTTTGGAGGTAATTTACATGAAGCCTCAACATTTTAAAACTTATTAAAAATGTCTCCAAATGTTTGAATTAATTTGTTCCCTCAGATAGAGCAAAGTATGCTTAAAATTGGCAGAGGTCTCAATTTTATTTAACTCTGATTTTTTGAAAATTCCAAAAGATCAGTCTTTTTCGGGGTCTTCCTGCAACTACAATATTGAAGATAGAGATTTTTTTCTTCATGAAATCTATTCTTGCACTTTTGAGAAAACATTTATTTAAAAATTGCTTACATTTCTCCCAAAATTACTCATATTTTCGAAACTTTGTTCAAGACCTTATTTCAAGATGTGTCTTTGGACAACAGATTTCATGAAGGGAAAATATCTTTATACGCAACATTATAAGACACCGAAAAACTTTTGAACTATTTCAATTTGCAAAAATTCAGAAAGTACAGCGAAAATGGGATCTGCACTACTTTTACGCGTCCTTTATGCAATGCGTGGACAACGTTTAATAAAAAGAATTGGAGCCATTTTTTAGATAATTTTGAAATAATATACCAATGGATTCGTCAATGTTTCCAACCGGACAGCATCAGCAAATCTTAGGAGACCATAATCATCAACTTCAACTTCAACTACAAATGCAGCAGCAAAA
The DNA here is from genome assembly GCA_031308135.1 of Acheta domesticus. Classification (NCBI taxonomy): domain Eukaryota; kingdom Metazoa; phylum Arthropoda; class Insecta; order Orthoptera; family Gryllidae; genus Acheta; species Acheta domesticus. The sequence goes on from JAHLJT010008756.1 coordinate 102,536,980, forward strand.
TCTTAATCTCCAGCATCAACAGTCACAACCAGGTGTGCTTTCACAGCATGGCACAACTGCCGTCACCTTAGACAGCCTGTCTAAAGCAAGCAGCTCACGAAACGGTTCTACAATCAAACAAGTAAGTGAATCAGGTTCAGACAGTGACTCCCAGTCCAAGAAGAGAAAATTTATTGATCAAAATAAAATTCTTTATAATGTACCGGTATCGTCTAAATACGATTTACTCAGTGACCACGTCCCCGACTCAGATAGTTCAGTGTTGCCAGAACCTGTGCTAGTGAAAGTCCCACCTATTAATATTTATGCAGCTGATTACATTAAACTAGTGGAAGACATTCAAAACATTGCTAAAAGCGACTTTACAACAAACCCGTCCAAAAACACAGTTAAAATAATGTTTACATCAATTGAAGATTTCCGTAACTTCAGAACATTTTTGTGACGTAAGAAATGAAGAATACTTCACATACATAGATCCTAGTCAAAAACCACTTTCGGTTGTGATTAAAGATATGCCAATTACTTATTAGAAAAACAATTATATTAAATGGACTCAGAAATGGAGAATAAAGCTCAATCATAATAAGTGTCAAGCAAAGATATTTACATTACGCCGGCCAAAAAATCTCCCCGAACTTAATATCAATGGAAATCGCATTCCGTGGACTTCTTCACCAGTGAAGTACCTAGGAGTATTATTTGACAAAAGATTGACGTGGAAACCCCATATTTACGCAACTGCTAATAAATCTATGGTCAAAACGTTGAAAATGTTTCCTTTAATTAACTCTAGATCTGCCACTAGTATCGAAAGCCGAATATTACTGTACAAATTAATTATTCAACCCACTCTAACATATGCAAGTCCCTCAAGGCACCATGGTTTATTCCAAATTCCCAAATTCATCGCGAGCTAAATATATTGCCATTAAACGAACACATAAACAAAATAGCTTACCATTTATTTCAAAATCTTTACTCTTCCCCCTGTTCCACAATATTTAATCTGGGCCGCTGTGCTTCATGGCCCCCGTATTAAATCAAGATTCTCCAAGGATAGACTGAGTCCACCGTAACTTCTGTTTCTACACCTTTCCTAGCACTACTTTAATTTCAACGTAACACCTCTAACCGAACCTTGAAGCCTGAACAAATCTTCGAACCTTTGACAATGTTTTCATGAGCAGGAATGAATACTCATTTGCTATGGATGGCCATATCCAAAATGTTATAATATAAAATGTACTGTTTTCAAACCCCTCGAGAAACAGAGGAGTTTAAAAACCCTCGAGAGACAGAAAAGTCGAACGAAAAGAAATAAATTTAAAAAAAGATTTATCCGCTTTTTCGTTACCTGGGCCCGGTGTAAAGAGTTTTTTTCTGGCGAAAAATCGCTGATTTCCGGCGCACGATTACAATACTTTATCTTAGGTAGGAAGGCGAGAAAGTAATGTACGCAACTCGTACGAAAGTGTCCTTTTGAAAATGTACATTTCACATTTCAAAATCCCTGTCTCCGCCTTTATCCTCGCTTCATCCGTCCACATTTCATTCGGACGCCAAATGTTTACTTCTTGTTCTAGTTATGTGCTCCTCAGGACAGTTGGTCAGTGTGCTCGCTTTCTAGGACACCATCCCGGGTTCAATTCTCGGTCGGGGTAGCTTATAATGTGTGCTTTCCTTGCAGTGTCCCCGTATCTGTTGCTGTGTCACGATGAGGAAAGTTCATTTCTCAGGTTGAGAAGACCAGATCACGGCGTAAGGAATGTACACATACGTTCTAACCACACGTTCCCAAACCCATGTCCGCAAGGTCTGGACGCCGCTGGTAGGCTTTGGCCCCGTGACGAGCTGTTGTGGCAGTACAGACTAATGTAAGTATTTATGTATAGACGCTTTTCTGGCTGGGGCATATCAGATGTATGTAAGCTATTGGTGTTAAATAGAACGAAACGAAAAGCCTTTGTGACTTCCTGCTTTCCCTGGAATTGTCTGGAAACTTTTCAATGCAGTAAGCACAATTTCGCATTTCCAATTTTAGTTTTTAGACCAGCAAATTTTCTCTTTTCGCAACTAGCGACAGACAAGTGACAAATTTTTAGACAACTTCAGAGCCATTTGTTGCGCTACTTTCGGGAACCTATAATTGTTGTAACGAGTCTGTAATATCAAATCGTCGTATTTCAGACTTGAAGACAACAATGCTTTTCTTAAAGGAGAGATATTGCTACTTCCTTCATTTCTTTTTAAAAAAATCCTACTGTAGAAATGCAGGAAATACACACCCAACACCTGCTTTGTGGGAAGGAATAAATAAAAGTCGTGGTAGAAGTTTTGTTTGAGAGAAAAACAAAAAAGCTTGTATCAACGATCCATGAAGGAAGAGCTCTGTATGCAACTAACTTTTATTCATAATTTATCTTAGTTTTATAAAAGAGAGGAAAAGGGATTTCAAGAAAAGGTACTTCTATTAATTCTAATAGTGTGTAGTTTTTAACAGTTTTTTACGTTTAATAAATAAAAATAACTTATTTTATTGTTTTTTCATTCTCTTTTGTGTAATCGTTCATGGACCGTAGTAGTGAAAAATTACTATACTAGATAGAAGGCAACTCGAACTGTTATTGAGAAATGATACTGGACATGTTCAAAACACACACATATCCTATATTGAGATGATAAACTTACTTGAAATTGACATTTTGGTGCGTTCACTGAAATTCCTTGAGAATGTTACTACTTAACACAAATGAAAAACTGACGAATAATTTTATTGACGTCAGAATTTTTCTATATGCGGTGAAGGATACGAATTCTTAGAAAATTCTCGTTTGCAGGGATTGCAGTAAATTGCATAATATGGTCACCTGTTTCCACTTTTAATCGTTCAGTTCTCTTGTATTTTGAGTACTCAGGCGGCAAGTGCCAGCAAGTGCTCAAATGCTTGCCGAAGTTGTCTGGTGACCAGTGATGACTGTGCCTGGTGGTTTCTGGTGGTTCGGTGCACCATGAAAATGTTCTCGGCAAGGGCCAATCTAGCTCGCTATCCAGGCAATGTTTCACGTTCTTTTGCATGTCGCAAAGTAACCGGTATTACAATTTTGTTTTTATCATTTATTTACCTATGTAGTAGCACATGTGTTGTTACACAAGGATTGAATGAAAAACTGTCAAAACCGAAACTCCTCTTCCAGTACTGGTAATTCAACACCCGTATATTTTCAAGCATTTACAACAAATTTAGTCTATTTTTTAATGCTTATTTCAAAGTGTAAAACTATTTTTCATAGTTCATATTATAATTGTATTATAGTTATTCATGTGGATATTTTGAGAACTTTCAAGAATATGGTAATTTTGTACAACAAACCTATCCTGGAATTGTCATTGAAGGACAAGAATTTATTCCCTCCTCTTGGTGGGTTATATTAGCAAAAGCCTTTGTAAGTTAAAATTTGTGCAATGTGTCACAACGTTTTCAATATATATTATGGTTCTTTTAATCCACTTACTTTTTTTTTCTTTCTTTTTTTGCAGAGTGCTTTGAAGATAGTATTGATTGTCTGCGTTTTGCAAAATGTTAATTTTTTTCCTAACAAGCTGCAATATTTGTGGTTGTTTTGTCAAAAATACAAATTCATTGCAAATGGATCCATATTTTTTGCTTGCACTCACTTGGAAAAGACTTTTCTTTCTTCTGGAGCATTTGAGATATTCAAAAATGGTAAGAATGTTTTCAAATATTGAACCAAGAATTGGTCAAATTTTTCAGTAGTCTTCAAATTGTGGTATATTGTTCTCCTAACTTCACGACAGTCAAAGATAACGTAAAGAAAAAGAAATGAAAATGGCAGACTTCATTTTGCACAAAATAACACGTTTCCTCAGATTGCTGACATATTTCTGATGTTTTAATTTAAAAAATTATTTTTGAAAAGTGTTTTGAAAAATGAAATATTTTAAATTAAAAAAATACAATCCCAAACATGTATCGGAACTATTTTTAAATATAAAAAAAAATACTATTTAAAACTGATTTAAATTATCTCAAAAACTAAAAAAAAACTCATTGAGTTATAAAAGTTAAATACTCATATTGCAAATAAATTCTTGTAAAAAGCTCAAGGCAAGAGCCCATTTCTAGAATTCTTCACTTATGAAGCACAGGTTTTACAAGACAATCCCAACATGGAATTAACTGCAGAAAAGATAGTTAGTGTTATCCATTTTCTCTCTCAATTTCCTTCATCTATACCATCGCCTTGTATTCTGGGATAAATTATTCACCATTTCGTCACTGACTTTCCATACTTTTCCTGCTCTGCGGCTACAAACCCAGGGAATGCTAGTGTCTGTGAACTAGGTATTAAAAGCCAATGACTTACATGTCAGGAGACAAAGTACCTCTCAGTGCCATATTATCTTTGTTTTCATTCATATTAATGATTTTTATGAAGATGTTAAATAAAATTTTAGAATGTTGATATTATTTTAGATAGAAATTTAAAGAAAATATAATATAAAAAATTTACTTCTTACTTTTATTATTGACTATTTTTATGAGCCGAGAATTATGTTTCTATTTCAGAATAACTCATGCCCTTTTTAAAGAGTCATTTACATTTCAATAAAAGTTGCAATTCATGTTGAAACGCAAATTACTGTTTAAAAAGAAATAATAGGACATAAGTTAATATGAATTAAAATATAATGAAAACTGTCAGAAGAATATAAACAAAGTATGTTTTTAACCATTTTTTATATACTGTTATTTTATCTCCAATAATAATCTCTGCAAAGGCGCCTCTTCCACCACTTGCTCCTTCAACAGTACTCAGCAGCCAGAATTGGGAAAGACTTAGTATACGGGTGGGTTTAGAATGCTTCACTGGGGTTGGACTAGCCCCTTTGGAGTAGGCAAACTCTTTGGTTGGAACAACTTTCACATGAGATTGTTCGGAAATCAACGGCAATTGAACCCAGACTTCCTTGGTGAAAGACGAGCGACTTCGCTTTGGGCCACGAGCACCAATTTTTTGGTGATTTTTCTTCTTTCTGTCATAAGTCCATACTGCAGGTTTTCTTCTTGGGTTTTCCTGAAGACTCCTTTGCAAAATAAGTCTGCACTGATTTTTAATTCCAAGGACTGAATTTTCAATCCTGCTGAAACCTGATTAAAGGGTCAGTACACATATGTGTCAACACTCATCACATACTCCCAGATACAATAGCAATGAATAATTACACATCACTCCTTCTACCTGAGTATCTACAAATAATCATCATTTACAATACTAAAATAGAGCCTAAAGAAAGTAATGAATTATTTCTCAAAATGGATTTTATGTTCCATTTACAAATTAAAATTTCACTAGGATAGAGAAAAAAACACATACATACAACAAACAGAATAAAACAAAACAAAAATAAAATGATTAGAAAGAAGAAGGAAATCCTTTGTAAATGAGCAATTGCGGGAAAAATAATATTTTTTGCTGTAGTAGTAGAGATATTGCTGATGTAACAGTAGTTGGTGAAGGAGAGAGAAGGAAGAAAATAAATTATGATTTAAAAAAACTCCAGTCAAAAGTGAATAAACCATTCTACACTACAGGAAGGAAAATTGAATTTAAGGAGGGAATAGTGAAAGATGCTTGTTAATTTGATTTATTTTGTCAAAAAACAGAATAAATTGTGTGTGACATATGGGAAGAAGTATCATCTGTGCAAGTTTTCTTCAGCTCCAGAATCTCTACCCAATATTTTAACTATAACTAGTTGAAAGATG